>CM046377.1:40288452-40338452 GCA_025413485.1 Ficus microcarpa | reverse complement strand
TAGCCAATGGAGAGGATGATGATTCGGAATCTGGCATTGCCAGCACTACCCCGAATAACAAAACAGGAGTGCGTATGTACCAGGTAAGTCACTTGTTGCTTTGAAAAATCAGTTTGAATTGCATATCCGGAGAACATTGTTGTTTAGGTGGAAAACTGTTGTGACTTGGTATTGTGATTTGGTTTCATGCTCCAGCAAGCGGTTGCAGGCATTAGTCATATTTCATTTGGCGAAGAAGAGAGTGTTTCTCCCAAAAAGCCTATAACACTGCCTGAGGTGGCAAAACAGCGTGAACTGAGCGGGACCTTGGATAATGATGCTGATGCAAAATTGAAGAAGCAGCTTTCTGATGCTAAATGCAGGGAGCTAATTGGACATGACATATTTGCTCCCCCTCCCGAAATTCTTCCTAGGCCAACTACTGCTCGCACCTTGGATTTGAAAGGAAGCATAGACATTGGCGATTCCCTTGATGTAAGCACTTTTATCAAAGTTTCTTATGCACGTGAAATGTGTGAAACTGTGAATGTATGCACATAAAAGGAAATTGCTAAATATTTTTTGTTACGGACACATGTGTTTAAAACCCGTCAAAGGTTGATATACAAATTTGTGATTGATTTAGATGTATAGCAATGGAACTATCTACGAGTCAACTCGTTGGTACACATCTGTGTGCTTGTATGCGGAATGCCTCTGTGTTGTCTGTTTATTCATCCTTAATGAAAGCATGAAACATCTAACTGGGTTCTGAACATGGATTTCGATTGTAGCCTGCTGCTGGTCAGGGCAACGCCGCATCTGCTGATGAATCCCTGAAAACGGCAAAGAAGATATACAACAAGAAATTCACCGAGCTCTCAGGAAATGACATTTTCAAAGGTGATGCTCCTCCAACATCGGCTGAGAAATCACTAAGCGTGGCGAAATTGCGGGAGATCAGTGGCAACGACATCTTTGCTGATGGGAAAGTAGAGTCTCGAGACTACCTAGGCGGGGTACGCAAACCCCCCGGCGGCGAGAGTAGCATCGCCTTGGTTTAACTTTGTTAGGGGTCTAACTTGGTCATTATTTTCCATCACTTGGGGAGTCTTGGTTTGTTTCTTCGCCTAGTGGGAATTGTTATTATATATTATTATTTGACCTTTGCATTGTGGGTTTTTGGGTATTATGGTTTAGGTTTTAACGTGTCGGCCAGAGCTGTGAAGTTATGGACTATCTGCTAATTGGGTGCATGTCCATAGTCGTGTTCTTGTTCTGTGCGTGTCTTAATGAAGTGCTTGGGCTGTTTACGAGGTTTTATCTTTTTGTTCTTATTCTCTCTCTCTCTCTCTTTTTCTTTTTTTCTTGGTTCTCATAGTAGGAATTATGTTTTTTTTTTTTTATCCTACCATAGTTGCCGTTGTTTTAGTTATTAGATTGATTTTTTAATGATTAGTGTCTAAATTAAAATGTAAAGTTGAATACGTAAAACTGATTCAGATATCAGACTGTAAAAAGGTTGATTCAATTAGACAATAGTACTTTTCTATAGAGAGGAAAAAAAAAAATCTTATCATAAGTTTATTTTATTTTATTTTAATTTTTCACACATAAGAATATTCTCAAAGCATAAGAAAAAGAAATTTAAAATTGGGGGAAAGCTTAAAGATGATTAAGCCATAAGATTGGATGATTCTAATAGTCTCTGTTTAATCTATAATACCACCGTTTCTCACACTTTCTTCTTTCCCAACATTTTATGGACTTCACCTCGTTTTTAGCGTAGGAACAGTAAGCTAGAAAATATTCTTCTAGCACTAATTTTCACAATTAACAAGTAAATAAATAAATGAAGGATCTATATTGTCGTTGCAGCTAGATTGTTATCAGGAAGGTTGCCCGGTATTAGAATAAGAACATAAGAACAGTAAGATTTCGATTGGATCACGTGTTTGAGATGAAATCTTTAAGTTGAAATTAATTGACATTTAAAAAACGAGTTATAATTTTTGTTAATTTTTCAGGAGGAAAAAAAAAAAAAAAAACAAACAAACTGAGATAAGTTTCAACTTGTAATCCAAACGTATGCTAAATAATTGCTTCTCAATAGGAACACATCAACATTTGGAAGTAACGGATAGATGAGACTCCAGCCTAGAACTCTTAACAGCTTGATAGCCAAGTGGACACCGCCAAGGCAGGGTTAGGATTTGTGGCTCGAGACAGTAATGGCAGTGTGCATAGCGTGTCTAACAACTTTTCTGCGAGCCTCTTCGCCATTGGAAGCATGACTACTAGCAATTGATTTTGCCTTTTCCTCTACTGATCGTCACAAATGGAGTTCTTGTTTGCTGGAGTCTGATGCCAAAGTTGCTGTTGATGCCTCAAACTTGGCTAGGCCACCAGATCATTGGCGTGTTCATGCCACTTTTCTTTTTATTTATTTATTTAATATTTATTTATTGGAAAGGATCCTTAATGTTTCAGTATTGCTCCACCGAGTGATGATACAAGGGAAGAATAGTTTTGTTACATGTTTTATGTATACATTTTTTTTTTTTCGAATTTAAAGTGAAGGATTCGAACTTAACATCTAATGATGCAATTAAATATACAGTCATTGTTAAACTACATATGCAGCACAAATCAATTTTTGTTTCTTGTTTATAACTTTTTCCTTAATGTTGTTGTTGTTGTTTTTTATTTTTTTTTGGGAAAGGATCCTAATGTTTCAGTAGCATTGTGATGTCATGGCTAGAATTATTGTCATTAATTTGGGTTTGGACAAGAGCAAAACCCAAATTTGCTTGAAGGCAGAGCCCGAGGTCTGGACCGAATTTTTGTTATGAGTCCTTGAAAGCCTTTAGGCCGGTACGTCTATGTTTGGCTGAACTTCTGTTGAAAAAATTCATGCAATTAAATGAAAATCTATGCATACAACGCATAAAGTTAGCATCCATTAAAAATAGTGATTTGTAGAATTATCCTAAAAAATGCTATCTTTAATTATTATCTTAATCATAACAGTTTTAAATTTTTTTTACCTCTAATTAATTAATTATATAAGAATGAAGGATCGAAAATTTAAATAAACATGTGTTTGGTTCTCATGTTTGAACCTAAGTTTTTCATCTCAGTTTGTCTTTTTTTAAAAAGTCAATAAAAATTATAATTAGTTTTTGAAAATTTAATCAACTCGAACATAAAAATTTCATCTCAAATCTTTGTTTCAAATGTAACCTAAGTATTAAAAATTTAATCAACTCGAACATAAAAATTTCATCTCAAATCTTTGTTTCAAACGTAACCTAAGTATTAAAAAGAGATACAAAAACATTAAAAAAGGTACACAAATATAAATATGTGAATTTGAAATGTTATTTTTACAATTTTCTCTGTTGGAAAAATGTAGAATTGTTCTCATCTCATCTATGCAGTCGAGAAAATTTCTCTAATATTATGTTAGGTAGGAGAGAAGAGGAAGTGAGAAGAGTGATGTTGGATAGAACACGATTTAGTCCACTATTTTTAACCTTCTTAAAAATGGGAGGAAAACATAAATCAACACAAAGATAACTAAAGTCTAAAATTGCTTTTCTGTCCTTGCTTTCTCAGTAAAGACGGAACATAATAAAATAAATGAATAATTAAATAAATCTACAAATCCATTATTTTCTTTACTTTCTATCTACCAAATAATCTAAAGAATAATTAATTTTCTTTTTATTATTTTTAACCTTTTATCCTAGAGGTGAATAAAAAACTTGTAACCCGATTAACCCGCCTTACTCACCCGAACCCAACTTGATCTTAAGCTTAACCTAACCCACTCAATCCGAGTTTTCATTGGGTGGGCTTGAGTTCAAATTTAGTAATCCGATAACCTAACCTACCCAATTACACTATTTTATGGTTTTAAACTATATTCTACTTATATATTAATTACTTTTTATTATGGTTTTTGACATATATATTTAAACTTGTATTGTTGATTTTTTATTTTTTGTATTTGTTTTATTATAATTTTAAAAAATTGAATTATATTTAATTTTGATATAAAAAATATGTTATGAATTCGTTATTTTTTCTGTACATTTCTTATTTGAAATTGCTCTATTAATTTCTTTTTTATCATATACTCAACTCAATCAACCCATCCAATTAAAATTTAAGATGGGTGGATTGATTCTAAACTTTGGGTTGATGGTGAGTTAAAACTTTTTCCAACCCACTTAAAAAAACTTCTTTGGGTGGGTTGAAAAATCCCAAAAACCCACCCAATATTCACCCCCAAATTTATCCTTTTTAATTTCTCTCTCTATTATTCCAAAGGGTAACTGTTTAAAGAGAACACTTCCTATATTTGATTTACATTAAAAAAACAAATCTTCCCTAAAAAAATAGAGAATGTTTCCTATATTTCATTTACATTTAAAAAAAAAAAAACTCCCCTAAGAAAAAAAAAAAAAAAAAAAATATATATATATATATAAATAAATATTAATTGCCCAACACAGTCCGCCTCCTCTGTTTCACTTGGTTTCAGTGTGTAGCAGAAGTGGTGCGAGTGCGAGACCGTCTTCGTTTTCATGGTGCGACCGTGAAAACGGTGACAGAACGTACTATCTTTCGTACTATCACAAACAAAACAAAAAGAAATAACAAACCATAATTATAATAACAATTATATATATATATATAAAAAGGTCGAAACCAAAATCGTCTCTCTGTCTCACCCATAAAATTCTCTCTCAAAACTCTCAACAAAATCCCGTAAAATTCGTCGCTCCAAAATAACCAAAAAAAAAAAAAAAAGTTGTAATTTGATGTGGGTTTTGGGACTCTGAGGGCCTCTGGGTTTTTCACATTTTGCTTGTGACATCTAAAATGGCGGAGAAAGATTACAACACGAAGCCTCGAGTATTCGAGAAGATGATCGGCTACAGTGAGCTTCTGCGGCTCTACTCTCCGTCGTCGTCGTCAAACGGCGGCGTTAGCCCGGGAAGTATATGTTACTATCCTTTTCCCGTTCCTGGTTACGAGGATTCCCGTTTCGTGCGCAGTCCGTCGTCGTCGTTGCTCGGAGTCAGAGCTTCTCTGCCGTCCGATTATTCTCCTTCGAGCTCTTCCTCAACTGGGCTCTTCAGCCTTTCGGACGACGGTTCTTCGCCGTACTCTGCTGCGCTTGACGACACTCCTAAGCTTGATCAGATTCGGAAAAATGGGTCGTTTTTGGACTCGAACGGAAGTCCTTATTATTGTCCTTACCATGCTGATAACCCCGGATTGCGGGAGAGTTTCTTCAGAATGAATATCGGAGATAACAGACGAGAGGAACGAGCCAAAACGAGGGTGTTTGGTGGTGGAGAGAGAGATGGGTTTGGGTTTAATGGTTATTCAAGGAGTTCTTCTTCGAGTCCTGGTTTGATCAACAACACCCAAACGAGTTATTATTCTAGCGAAGTTCAGGAACAGAACCCAGTTTCCCGGCGTTTCTTTGGCGGCTCTGACGACTCTGTCTGGTCACTGTTACATGGAAGACATAATTCCAATAGCAAAAATGGTTTCAACAGAGACTCGTTTGGTTCTCAGTCTCAAGCGTTTCAACACAATCTGGCTGTGAATACAAACAGTCCATTGAGGGCCAAACTGAACCCAGGAGGTGAGGTTACTGACTTGGAAGGTTTTAGCTGCGAAGATATTTTCATCATTGAAGGGAAAGGTTTGAGGAAGAATGCTCACGGCGATGTGGGATTTCGAAATGTAAGGGACCGAAGTTTTGGCCTACCAGATTGTCAATCCTCTTATGGAGGAATTTATGGGAATGGATATAGTTCTCGGCTAAGTTGTTCTTCATTGTTTGATATGGGGCCTTATATATACTCATTAGCTAAGGATCATGTGGGTTGTCGAGATTTACAGAAATGGGTTGATATAGGAACACGTCAAGTTGTGACGATAATTTTCGATCATGTAATCGATCATGTTGTGGAACTTTCGACGAACCCTTTTGGAAATTACCTTGTGCAGAAGCTGTTGGATTCTGGCGCTGAATTACAGAAGCTGGAAATTGCACTGACATTGGCACGGGAACCAGGACGGCTAATCAGTATTTCTACAAACACACACGGGTAATCGTTTGCAAATCAGTCAGTTATTGTTCTTTCATAGTGTTATATCTCTTATTTTGCTGGACCCTTGATAATTCTTGTACTGTTTTATCAGCACTCGTGTGGTGCAGAAGTTGATTGAGACAGCAAAAAATAGGACCTATCTATCATTGGTTTTATCGGCCCTTGCACCCGGTTTTCTTGATCTTACAATGGACTCTCATGGAACTCACGTTCTAGACCGTTGCTTGAAGTGCCTTAGCAGTGAGGAAAATGCGGTACTACCATCATAGTCCTTGTCTTTTTTAGCTTGATCGCTTGACATGATTCTTAAATTTGAATGTCTTCATTAATAATGGTCCTTCAGGTAATGCTGTTTCTTTATGATCTTTTTGAGTTTTCTTTGCTGTTATGTAGACCATAAAAAGTGGAATGTCACTCGAGCGAAATTCACATATTGAAGCTCGATAAACTTCTTTATTATGACTAACTTCTTTAAGAGCATCTTGAAGTTGAAGGACCAAAAGACATTCCTTTTAGTGAATGTGGAATCCTTATGATAGGAAAAACTGATCATTAAAAAGCTCTCATCCTTTCGGAATCAGAAACTTTGTCCTGTTTCACAGTGTCAAATGCAAACAACGTCAGAAGCCTATCTTCTATCAGTTTCACGAAGCAGATGTTATGTTACATCGAACACTGATTCCATCACCACTTTTCAAACTTTTTTGTCATTGATATTTGCTTCTGTCTTTTCCGAATCTGGATTTTTCTATCTGTTCTGGCTTCTTGCCTGTTTCTTTAATCTTTCATTTCCTAAAGTCTGAAAGTCTCTAGTTAAGTTGAAAGCGTTTAAGATCGTAGGTCTCTTGTTGTCAAACTCAACTCATAGTACCTTGTAAATTGAAGACGTGCATCCCAAAACACTCAGTCAAAGAGCCAATTTTGGTGGAAATCTGAGTATGACTTCGTTTAAAGACATTATAAAACTTGGAAAAAATATCGAGTAAAATGAACATGCCAATGCAACAACTCCATTAAGTCAATTACTTTGTTTCTGACAGGGTACTAAGACCATCATGAATATGCCATCGAATGCCTGATTTTTTCATTCTCAGGCTTCATCTATCTGTTTATCTGTCGAAGTGTCATGTATACCCTAACGCTATGCTCTCCATATGACTCGCTAGAACTCTCTTTGTTGAAAAAAGATTCTGACGTGGTTCTGCTCTTAACCGATCATCTTTTGCAGTTTATTTTCAATGCGGCTGTAAGGTTCTGTGTCGAAATTGGAACTGAGAAGAATGGATGTTGTGTGCTGCAAAGATGCATTGAACACTCCACCGGAATCTATCGGGATATGTTGGTGGCAGAAATTTCCAGAAATGCATTTCTCCTCGCTCAAGATCCTTACGGGTATTCATGTTTTTGCATCCGGGCTCTTTACTTTCTCACTTTGCTCAACGATGCGTTATTTATTTATTCTTCTACTCTTTGATTTCTCTGTCTATCCATTGACATTACACATTTATTTTACATCACCAAAATTTTTAAGTTGTTTCTTCCATTATTACGTGGCTAAATATTAATCTTTAAACATGCCTTGTAAATGATTGTGAACTTCTATATTGCTCTCTAACTATTCCTTTCTACATGCAGGAATTTTGTTGTACAGTTTGTCATAAAGCATATTCCTAATTATACCACTGCCCAATTGCTCCCCTCTTCAAAGGTCGCTTTGTACATTTTTCGATGCGGAAGTTTAGCAGTCATGTGGTTGAAAAATTTCTCGAGTGTTGTAAAGCGAGCCATCCGATAATCGTCAATGAATTGATGGGACATTATCCCTTCGAATGCTTGATGCAGCACCCCTTCGCTAACTACGTCATTTCCTCTGCTCTTACTTTTACAAAGGCAATGAATCCAAGTCTAACACAATCGGCCTTTCTCTTATCTCTCTGTTTCACTTCTATTTCTAACTTTTAACTCTTCATTTTCAGGGCGCTCTTAATGAATCTCTCGCCAAAAAAGTTGAATCTCTCAAATCAAAAGTCGGAAACAGCCCATACAGCATGAAGCTGAGTCGTAAGTCAGAAGTAATGTGTCATAAAAGCTTGTATTAAAAGAAAAGAATGTTGTGCATTTCTAAACAATAATTAAACTATCTATTTTAAGTCTTACCTAGGATTAGGCAGTCGAGTTAAGTCCTACCCAGGTCCGTTTTGTTGTTCTATATTTGCGCTGTTGTTTCTTCTATCCAAACTTTCTATGTATGTTTTGTTATGTTGCAGTACGTGGTGGTGTAATTTTGACTTGGATTCCTTTTTTAAAGACGTCTATTTTATGTTCTATCATATGATTTTGTGAATTTCCCAGCAGGGTTCTAGTTAGGAACGTTGGTGAATACCGTCTGCACGCAGGTTGTCCCCCCCCCTTTTTTTTTTTTGGGGTATCGGTATCGTCAACCAGGAAACTTGTGCAGGTGTCCCACGCATTGCGCCGCACTACTGCTTTTAATAGCACTTCTATCTAAATATTTTTGACATTTTGATTACTAATTATACATACACACTTCAATATTTTAACGCAAGTATTTCTTGAAATCTATTAAAGATAAACAAAGACCGTTCTTTTATCGTCTAAAACAATTTCCACAATGACATTATATACAACAACACTACCATGTTTAGTACAATCTGTTTACTTTAATACAAGATATCTTCATACATCGTCTCGAACAAGAAACTACTTCACACGACTAGATTCTGATCCCTTCATATATATATATATATAAATTTTTTTTAAGGGGGAAAATCAAACCGTTTTAGGTGCTCACATGTCTAATGAAATAGGTCTGGACTTAAGAACGCATAGATAGGACCGATAACTGCCAAGAAATCATATGCATGGTTGGCCTAGAATGTGGCTCATTCAAGCATGCAACGATGGCACTTGCAATGGTTTTCAGTTCACTCTCAACCTTGGGTGTAGGAGGTGGGAGGCGTCGGTCCAGAGCTTTCATAATCTCCATCACAAAAATTTCCTTGTCTAATGGAGAAGAAAAGGCGGACACAAAGTCACCTGGCTGCTTTCCCATCATAATTTCCAGTGCCAAAACTCCAAAGCTATAAACATCACATTTTTCCGTCACTTTCATAGTGTATGCAAGCTCTGCAATGAACGCGATAAAATTTCATTATCAGAAAAATACTAAAAATTAACATGTCTAGTTAATAATTTTTAGCGCGCACAAATTCATTACATAATAATTTTTAATTATTTCAAAATTAACAAGTCTAGTTAATAATTTTTAGTGTGCACAAATTCCCTACATAATAATTTTTTTATTATTTCAAAATCAACATGTCTAGTTATGACTAATTAAAGTTGAATGACATGAGTGGGGACACACAGTATTCTTTAATTTAAAATTAGGCGGATAAAATGAAACTTCAAAGCAAGTGCGTGGTTTTACCTGGCGCTACGTAGCCGAAAGTTCCAGCAAGGGCAGTCCAATTGGTTGAGTCTGGATTTAGAAGCTTGGCAGTACCAAAATCTGACACACGAGCTTCAAATTCCGAATCCAACAAGATGTTCTTGCTTGATATGTCTCGGTGAACAATTGGCGGAGAGCAATCATGGTGCAAGTAAGCCAAGGCACGAGCCACACCTCTAACAATATTCACCCTCTTGTTCCAACCAACTTCTTTGGCTCTCTCTTCTTCTCTCAACGTTTTCGCCAAGTTCCCCCTTTCCGCATACTCGTACACTAAAAATGAGTGTCGTTCGTGCGAACAGAAACCATAAAGCTTGACAATGTTTCGGTGTCGTATCTCTAGCAGCGCCCTTATTTCGTTCAAGAACTCCGTTGGAAGTCTCTTACCGTTCTGACCTTCTTCACATGGTGGCCGGTGAAGTTTCTTCACAGCTACTGTGCTCATATTGGGTATTGCTAAGTTCGCTTTGTAGACGCTTCCGTATCCTCCCACTCCAATGCAATATGTAGGATCAAAGTTGTTGATTGCTCTTATGATTTCTTCATACACTGCTTTCCATCGTAGTTCAATATCGAAAAGACCATCGCTTCTTTGGTCTTGTGGTTGTTTTGATCTTTCCTTTTTCTCCCTAGAAAGAAGGTGGATCCAATGAGAGCAAAGATGAGTAGGAGCAAAGCCACAAGAGGAACGGTGATTAATAGAACCACGATCTTTTTGCGGCGGTCATTTGAGACGGTACTATTGTTGCAAGGTTTGAGGCCTCCGAAGTCGCCACACAATCCTTTGTTCCCATCAAATGCGCCTTGTTTGAAGGCATCTCGGAAGGCTGTGATGTTTGGAACAGAACCGTGTAGATCATTATAAGATATGTCGACATGTAACAAGCCAAGCATATTAGCAAAAGATGTTGGAATTGAACCAGAGAGGCTATTGTGAGAAAGATTAAGAGTCTCCAAGCTTTGCATCTTGCTCATTTGCCATGGTATCTCTCCACTTAGCAAGTTGAAGCTCAAATCTAGCTGGGAAAGATGAAACAAATTCCCGAGCTCGAAGGGGATTTCTTGGCTGAATCTGTCGTTGCTCAAGTTCATGTAATTGACTTTCAATAAATTCCCAAGAACACCTGGAATCGACCTGTTTAGTTTGTTCGAGGACCAGTCGAGATAATTAAGATTTGTCAACGATCCAAACTCAGAGGGTACACCACCAGAGAATTGGTTGTCGTTTAGCTTCAGATTCAGTAAAGAAGACAAACTTCCGAGTTCCTTCGGGATCACACCAACCAAATGGTTTGAGGACAGATCGAGTTCAGCTAGCAGACTCAAGCTTCCAATCTCAGGTGGTATGTCAACAGTAAGTTTGTTCCCTGCCATTTTCAGGACTGTGAGATTTGTGCTTTGTGTCCAATTGCGTGAGATTTCTCCGTAAAACTTGTTATAGCTCAGATCAACGTAAGACAAGTTTGGATAGACTCCAAAGTCTTCTGATATGTTTCCCACAAATTGATTCCCTTGAAGACGAACTTTGTACAGGCTGGTGCAGTTTCTGAAGCTTTTCGGGATTGGACCGACGAAATGGTTGTTGAAAGCTGTGATGCTTCGGAGCATACCTCCTTTGCAGAGATTCCGAGGCAAATAGCCAGTGAATTGGTTTGTGTCCAGTTCTAGTGAGGTCAACTTGAGGGGATTTCCTAGCTCTTGAGGAATAGAACCAGAAAGTTGGTTTCTATGGAGACACAAAATCCTCAAGTTGATCAACTCGCCAAATGAAGAAGGAATAGAACCGTTAAGTTGGTTCGCGTTCAACAGTAGAGTATCGAGTGACTTCAAGTTTCCTATCTCTTCAGGAATGGGACCATAAAGGTTGTTGGTAGACAGTGCGAGGAAAGCAAGACTTTTTAGCTCACCCAATGATGTAGGGATCAGACCGGAGAGATTGTTCGAGATAAGGCATAACTTGGAAAGAGATTTTAGATTCCCTATTTCTTGAGGAATAGATCCATTTAGCTGGTTTTTAAAGAGATTAAGGACATTAAGATTGGTCATGTTACCGATTTCATGTGGGATTTTTCCTGAGAACTGATTCGATGACAAATCAAGAAATTCTAGTTCAGAGAGGCTGCTGATTTGAGGTGGGATGGTGCCAAAGAGTTCATTCGTGCTGAGATTCAAATATGTGAGGTTAGGAAAGGACATGAACGGAAAATGGTAAAGCGTACCTTGCAAACCAGAATTGGTGAGGTTAATACTGACTACGGTTTTTGCAGTGTTGCAAGAAATGCCAAACCAATTGCATGGAGTTATGGGAGTTTTCTCAGGATTCGGAAGGTCTGTCCACGAGGAGAGAAGAGAAATGTTTGGCTCTTTCAGGCTAGATTTCCACTGGAGAAGAGCTTCTGCTTCTTTTGAAGTAGAAGCAAAAACATTGCTTGTGAATGATATTACCAACAGAAACTGAACTGACGACACCAAGCCTGCCAGAGTGAATATTTTCTCCAAGGTTGGAGTTGGAGATCCCATGATTTTTGTCCTCTTATTTGGACCCTTTTTTTTTAATTTTTTTTTGAGGAAGATAAATGAGAGAGGGTTTCAAGTCTAGAATGAGGGTTATGAATAATAAGCTATTCTATTTACAGTTGCAACCATTTATAAAAGGGAAGAATAAGACAGACTTTTAACAAGTACAGTTTATCTTGTGAGCCTCCTGAAATTATTTCTTCATAGTTTTTTAAGAGTCAACTTAGGATGTAAGCAACACGGTTTCAACAGCTCCCAAGCAGCTTTCAATTATATTCATTGTTGCCTATAGATATAAACTATATATATATATTTATATATATGCACACAGTTTCGACGCCTTTATTTATTAAACGACATTTAAAAATTTTTTTGATGCGTTATTGTATTAACCAATTGATTTCAATGTCATAATTTTCTATAATACTTGTCCTTTATTCTCAGTTTTAAATAATAACATGTTACAAAAATCTAAATAAAAAATTACATGTAAATAAATTAATACTGAAAAGATTCTACATATAATGGTTGAGTTGAGACATTTCATTATATGTAGTCAAGAAAATAAATAGTCGAATTTCGTCCATTAGTGGCACTGCATTTCAATTAATTGCTTGAAAATTTATCTTCCACAAGAATGCAATATTATATTTCAGGGTTTCTTGTAAGACCTTCTAAAGGAGAACCATTTTTCTTTTTAATAATTAAATTAACAATTTTTATTATCTTTCATTTTCAAGTTCAACATGTATTATTTGCTATGGTTTAAAATATTTGCATTGACAAGTTCAAAAATAATTATTGATTTATCGGAACAACAGCATCTTACACGTGCACAATCAAACTGAAACCATGATTTTGATGGTTTCATTTTTCTAATCGGTATGGTTTTGATGATTTTAACTTGATTGCGATTGTACTACATATTATATACCTCCAAATCATTTACCACCAAAAAAAACCTCCAATTCAATTTTAGTGTCAATGAATAAAATAATAATAAAGGTTATATTATTCAGTGAAGTAGGTACATTACGTTATTATACTTACAAAATATATAGAGTTTCTTCCTAATCACCTAAATAAGATAAGATTTATTATGAGAGAGCATGTGCGTGAGAATTTAGGATAGAATTGTCATTGACAAATCATCTAAACATCAATTGTTCATTTGACAGATATATTACATATCGATGACTTGATAAATCCGGTCAATTGATAAATTCTCATTCTTTTGATATACCGATGTATTACTTGTAATATATCATTATATTTACGTGGTACACTTACTCAATAACAAATTAACATTTAGATATATAGTTTATCTATATCAGCTAAATATAATAACATTTCTCTTCCCAAGAGTATTTATGATGATTTTGATTAAACAATTAATGCAAAACGCACCACACAGTGAAATGTAATTCAATATAGCAAACTTAGACAAACTATTAAAATGTCAGTTTTTTGTTGAACATAAATATTAGGTAAGTGTTATAACATGATACACCCGATTTAATGAGACCTTTTAAGCCTCAACCACATCTTGCCAAAAATTGATACTAAATATATGATAATGTGTACCTGCAGGGACCACAGGATCAACAAATACACCTTTTGTTTTGTTTTGTTTTTTAGTTCTTAGTTCTTAGTTTTTAGTTTTTAGTTTTTATTGTTTTTATAAAATATTTCAAAGACCATTTATTATCATCAATACGGTTATTCAGACCTTATTCACTATTCTTAAAATGTAACTAAGTACGGATTTAAAAATTAATGTAGAAATTGGCGTGGCGACGACATCTAGAAATGACGTACATTGTTGGCCTAGATTGTGGCTCGGTGTTTAGACATGCAATTACGATGCTTGTGATGGTTTTGAGTTCGATCTTGCCGTGAGATATCATTTAGGAGGTGGGAGGCGTAGGTCCAGAATTTCCATCAATGCCAACACCGTTATTGCGTTTTCGCCGTCCAATTGTGATGAAAAGGAGTTCAAATCTCGCAGCTGTTTTCCGATCATAAATTCTAGAGCCAAAACTCCAAAGCAACAAACATCACATGATTTTTCTGTTACTTCCATTGTAGTTTGCAAGCTCTGACAGCAAATACAGACAAGTTTATTTGACAAAAATATTGGCCGGGCTAGCAAAACCAAATTGTAAGCGAAATATTATTGAGAAAAAAGCACAGAGGAATTTTTGCGTATCTGGTGCAATGTAGCCAGAAGTGCCTGAAAGGGCAGTTCAATTGGAGGAGTCCGGATTTAGAAGCTTAGCAGTGCCAAAATTCGACACACAAGCTTCGAATTCGGAATCCAACAAGATGTTGTTGCTCGAAATGTCTCGGTGAACAATTGGCGGAGAGCAACCATCGTGCAAGTAAGCCTGAGGCATGGCTACGTAAAATCGCATTTAATAAGTTCTCTATTTTCATTAATGCTTATTTTTTTATTATTATTTTTTTTTGAATAAAACTCGTATTATTAAGCAATAGCTTCAATAGAAACAACATTGGAGACTACAGCGGGAGTCTCACTAATCCATATATTGGAACAATTCGAGTTAAAACCAAATCTTGCTAACAAATGAGCAACCTGATTAGCACTCCGGCTTATATGTTGAATACCTGTACTGCGCACTTGGGCACACAAACGTTTGACATCCTCCAAAATCGGACCCTCCATGGACAGCTCCCGATCATCCTCCACAGCTGAGACGACATTAATAGCATCAGTTTCAACCTCAAGGTTAAAACACTCTATTTCCTTAGCAAGCCTCAGTCCTTCCCGAAGTGCTATACACTCAGCAACAAAAGGAGAGAAAGAGCCCTCTATGGGCTTTGCCACTGCTCCTAGAATAGACCCCTCAGTATCACGGATAGCAGCTCCTATACCAATATAGGCTGAGCCCTGTAGAACCGAAGCATCAACATTAAGCTTGAGATTACCCGGTTTAGGTGGCCGCCACACAGCTGCTCCTACCGCTTGTGGTTGGACTGGTACACTGTTCAAAGCCTGCCATTCGCCATAACTGGCAATACTCAAATCTAAAATTGCTTGCGGGTCTCCAACATCTCCCCCATGAGCAACCTTATTTCTCTCACACCAGAGCTTCCAGGCTAACCAGCATATAAAGGCAAACTCCTCAACAGTGACCTCGGACTGCACAATTCTTAAGAAGTCAGCAAAAGGGATGGCCCTTCTCTTTTCAATCACCTTCCGAACCCGGGAAATCTTCCACGTCGCTTGCGAAATTGGGCACTCAAAAATTGCGTGGGATAAGGATTCCGTAGCATCCTTACATCTAGGACAAGCAGTATCACAGTCAATCCCTCTCTGCCTCAAAGACACCATCGTCGGAAGAATCTCATGGAAAGCACGCCATACAAACAACCGGACTTTGGGAGGAATTGGTAGGCTCCACAACATCCGCCACCAAGTAATATCCGAACTCCCCGAGGAAGAAGATTCATTTTTCCTAGACTCCATTATTGCTCTGTACCCCGACCGAACCTTATAAAATCCCTTAGGATCAAAATGCCAAGCCCATTTGTCACTTCCTCCACTACTTCCTAGGGGGATACCCAAAATCAGATCTTGGTCGATCGGCCAAAGGGTATTTGCAATCTTACCCTTGTCCCACGCCCGATTACCATCCAACATCAAGTCCGCAACCTTCAAGGATTCGCCCCCTTCTGGCATCTTGGTAACTACCCGAAAGGATGAAGGTCTAGGTAGCCATGGATCACAAAAAACCCGTGTAGAAGTTCCATCACCGATACGTCGTCGAAGCCCAAGTGTGATTGCCTTTCGCCCCCATAAAATGCTTCTCCAGAGGTATGAAGCCCCACATCTTGGTTTAGCCTCAAGAAAATTAATTCCTCTAAAGTACTTATCCTTTAAAACCCGAGCAACCAACGACTCTGGGTTCTGTAGAATTCTCCACGACTGCTTTGCAACCAGTGCTTGATTAAATGCAGATACATTCCGAAACCCTAACCCACCTTCCTCCTTCCTCCAACATAATTTCTCCCATCGCCACCAGTGAAGTTTCCTCACCCCAGGTTCACTGCCCCACCAAAACCTAGCCATCATGGCTTGAAGATCATCACACAGAGCTATCGGAAGACGAAAGACACTCATGGTGTAAGTTGGGATCGACTGCGCAACCGATTTAATAAGGAGCTCCCGACCCCCCATCGAAAAAAGCTTCCCACGCCACAACTGCATCTTGCTCCACACTTTCTCCTTAATTCTTCTAAACGCTTCTCTTCTTCCCCTACCAACCAGCGTAGGAAGACCCAAATATTTATCATGAGGCTGTGTTTGCCCCAACCCCAGCAAACCTAGGATAGAAGTGCGCAACTCAGCCCGAACATTCTTACTAAAGGTAATGGCCGATTTTTGCCTATTAATGGATTGCCCTGATGCCTTTTCATAGACTTCCAATATCCCTTTAACTTGCAAACACTCAACAAGAGAGGCACGACAGAACAGGAGGCTGTCATCTGCGAAAAAGAGATGGCTAATTTTCGGACCATTCCGCGAACAAGAGAACCCGGAGATAGATGACTCCCTCTCAGCGGTCGACAGGAGCCCCGATAGACCTTCAGCACATAATAGGAAGAGATAGGGGGAAAGTGGACACCCCTGTCTCAGACCACGTGAAGGTTCTAGCTGACCACAAGGGACCCCATTGACTAAAAAGGAGAGAGTAGAAGTAGTGACGCAATCCGTGATTACTCTAATCCATGCTTCTGGGAAACCCATCTTCCGCATTACCCCAAACAGAAAGGGCCACTCGATACGATCATAAGCCTTACTCATATCCAACTTCAAAGCCATCCAGCCCTTCCTACCCGTTCCCTTTTTGCTAAGAGAGTGCATTAGCTCAAATGCTACTATAACATTATCAGTAATTAATCGTCCGGGAACAAAAGCACTCTGGTTAGCCGAGATAAGAGATGGTAAAATAGACTTCAAACGGAAAGCCAGAGCTTTTGCAACAACCTTATAAATTACGTTACAGAGGCTAATGGGGCGAAACTCCACCATCTTCCTAGGGGCCGCCACCTTGGGAATGAGAGCAACATTGGTTCTATTAAAAGGTCGAATTGAGTACTTCCCTTCGAGGATCCCAATACAAACACGCGAAATCTCTGCTCCCAGAACTGGCCAATTTTTCTGGAAGAAAATGGCATGGAACCCATCAGGGCCCGGAGCTTTAGTCGGCCCTAAACTGAAAACCGCTCGCCTAATATCTTCCATTGAGTAAGGTGAGAGGAGGAAGTCTCTCATCGTCGGATCGACCTTCCCATCAATGCAATTAAGTACCACCTCAAGCTCCGAGGTTTGGGGATTCGATGATGAAAAAATCTCCGAAAAGTAACTGCACACCACATCCTTAATCTCCTCATCATTTTCCCTCCATTGGCCATCCCTATCTTCCAATCCAACAATCTCACTCTTTTTCCTCCTCGCGGAGGCTTTGGAGTGAAAGTATTTGGTATTTCTGTCCCCATTCTGAAGCCACTCTGCTCTCGATCTCTGTCGCCAATATTCTTCTTCCCATCCCAGAACCCTATCAAACTCCTTTTCTGCCTCTCGGATCCTAGCCAAAGATTCACCATCACGGGGTCCCTTGTGAAGTGCCTCCACAGATTGCTGAATACGAGCCACTCTTTTGGGGATATTGCCAAATGTCGTTGATCCCCATCTCCTAAGCGAAACAGCACACGAGCTCAATCCGGAGACAAGTCGGCTAGGCGAACCATCAAACTGAGAAATCCTCCAAGCATCCTCCACGATCCGGGGACATTCTTCATGTTTTGCCCATAAAGGTTCAAACCGGAACCCACTCGATCTCGCTCTATTATTATTCTTCTTCCTGCCCGGGACTGGTTGAAGTAAAATAGCCCTATGATCGGAACCCCAGAAATCCAGCACAACCACTCTAGCTCTTCGGAATTTGAGTTGCCAGCTTGAGTTTGCAACAAAACGATCAAGGCGAACCTGGATATTGTCGTCACCGCTTCTTCGATTGTCCCATGTAAGTTTTGGTCCAACAAAACCTATATCTGTCAAGTCACACCAATCCAACGCCTCCCTAAAATTCAGCATCTCCGAAAGAGACCGCTCACCCCCACCCGCAGCTTCCGACGGACTTAGAATCTCGTTGAAATCACCACCACAGATCCACGGCACCTCCGGAGTCGTACGCAAATGCTTCAACAATTCCCAAGCATGGCGACGAGCTTTTTTCTTCGGCGGCCCATAAAAGCCAGTAAACTGCCACCGCTCTCCAAGGTCCGAAGTTACATCCACGTCCATATGAGAACGCGATGAGCTTCGGAACCGAACTTGCCAAGTATTTCTCCAAAGCAGCGCTAAACCGCCACTCCGACCTTCACTGTCAACATGTAACATCCCATCGAATCCTAATCTCCTCCTTAGATTGTTTGCTCTCTGCCCAAACAACCTAGTCTCTGAAAGGAACACCAAGCCCGGGGAAGTGCTTCGGATGAGTTTCCGAAGCCTTTTGAACGCTCGGGGGTTCCCCAATCCCCGAACGTTCCAACAAAGGATGCTCATTGACTTTGGCGGGGCTGTTCCACAGCCTCCGCCAACTCCGTATTGTTCAAAAAGACACCATCGACTCTCCGTGGCTTCTTCGAGTCACCAGCCGTATCCTCCATGGGTATTTTCCTCTTAATATTTTTCGACTTCAGAGATAAAGAGCATCCCTCGCCACTTGCTCCTCGAAGCCGAGCCGCTTTCTTCCATTTCGCACCACTTCTTTTGATCGCCCTTCCATCTCCAGCCGAGAGCTCGCCTCCTTCTGCATGTGGGTTCCCATCGTGAACCATGGCATGCAAACTGCCCATCTTCGGATACGACTCCAAACCGAGCGGAACGACACTCGCACTCTGGTCCATCGTCGTTTGTTCAGCCCCTAAGCGCACCGTTTCATTTAACTTCGTTTTAACCCCCACGTGACTGGCCACGCACCCTTCAGCCACCGAAGCTACCACAAACGCCAAAATCTCGGAGCCCACAGTCATCGCGATCTCCTCCCCCGATTTTCGCTGCGTACTCATTGACTCCATGCAAACGGAATGTTCCATAACAGCCACCCCCGAATCACGCCCTTCAATGGGGGTCTTCAACGTCTCTGCGCCCTTAGGAAACGGTTCCTGCGAAAATGATGGAGCCGTACGATTAACTTCTGCATTGAAAGGTTGATTATATGTCTGACGTTCCAAGGAAGTCGGCGTTGGTTCCTGCATCTCCGCCGGACCTGCATTCCGACAACCGAAGCTACCTTGCCGAAGTCCTCCAGCCGAATTACTGCCCATACCTTTAACACTGTCTCCTACGTGAATAGTGCCATGCAAGCCTACCTTTGGGTGAATTGACACGTCAGCCATTCCCTCCCCAGGCTTCCCCACAATCTCGGGATTACATTCAATCTCCTCCGAAGCCACCGCCGCCAGCTCACGTCTCTCATTGGGAGTCAACTCCATCCCCCTAGAGGCCGAGCTTTGCGGAGATAGCGGACCATGGGGTTCAGTCGTCGGTTTGGAGAGCCCATTTCGAAACTGTCGGTCCGAAGAGGCCGTTACTGGAACCCGTGTCTCCGGCGACCGTTCTTTCCAACCACTGCTCCCACCCCTCCGTCCGTCACTGGTCCTCTCCGATACGGGACGGCGTGGGCCATCCGACCAATATCTCCCTCCACTATCACCTCTACCTCCATTCGCCTTCTCCGTCCCGAACATACGGGTATCCGCTCTTAACTCCGAGGTGTAGGACAGCCGCTCCGAGGATGTCAAACTCCTGATATTTTTGTCCACACATTCCACTCTTCCATGACCAATACGTCCACACCCAAAACAGAAATCCGGTACTCGCTCGTATTTAAAGTCCGTCCATACCCTAACTCCTCTACTCCCAAGCTGCACCGTTGCACCCCGCCGAAGCGGCTTCGATACATCGATCTGCACTCTCAAGCGCATATACAACCCGAGGCATCGGCCATTCCTATCCGTAACGACGTCAATAAATCTCCCTATCCCATTGCCTATCTTCTCCCCGATTTCTCTAATCATCCCATCATATGGAAGATTATATATTCTAATCCAAAAACAAGTGAGACTCCAATTATCCCACCGTAAAACATCGTCGCCATTAACAACCTTTAACACTAACAGTGATTTGTTGAAAGACCATGGTTCCATTGCAACCACTCTAGCCCTATCATGTTCTTTCTCAAAAGAAAAGAGAAAAGTGTCATGGTCGATTACCTGGGCATTCAGATCTCCATCAACAGCCCATAGCTTTGTCATGGTCGATATAACAGCGCCTTTATTGAAAGGTTTGGACGACAAAATGCTTATTAATATTGTCATGAACATTTTTTTTTTTACATGATTCGTTATAGCCATTTGATTTATATCACATGATTAAAATAACAATAGCCACGAACCCTTGAAACCTTGAATGCCTTATTTTTTTTCAAGGAATCGTATGAGAAAGTTCTTCTAGGACTTTCAGACTTGAAAATTCTACCTCTTTTCGTACTTGGTTAATTTTCTCATATTTGTTTTCTTTGAAGAAGATGCAATGTATGTTGAAGGTTTCAAGACTAGAGAGTTTCTTTAGGACTTCCATTATGGCAAATTAATGAGAGGAGGATTTCCTTATTAATTTCCCAATGGCCAACGGATACCGATTAGGAAAGCTATAATTTAAGTACTATTTTTTGATAGGAATTTAAGTACCATTATTTTTACGTAGTAGGGTTATTTTTATTTATTATTAGGATATTTTTTAAATTTTGAGTAATTAGGATTAGTTTCTGATCGTGTTAATTATTTTCTCATACTTGTGTTAGTTTCTTTTTCTTGTTAGCTTCCTATTTTGTTAAATTTTCTATCTATAAATAATCCTAGTTATGTCATTGTTATACACAGTTGACTCGACTAATGATATTGATTATTCAAACTTTCTCTCTATTGTTCATCTTTTTTCAGATATCTTGTTCAATTTTTGGTGTCTAAAATGATAAATCTAACTAATAATATTATGTTACATTATTTTTCAAAAGTTTGAAATGTTTTACAATTAATTTTTTATGCATTAACATCTAACTTCTTTCAATGATATATCATAATATGATTGGTTGAATATCATTTGAGACATCAAAATTGAATTGATAAGCTCAATCCATCCCTCTCTCTCCTTTCTCTATGTCTTCTATTTCTCTAGTTTTCTCAAATTTCTCGATATTTCGACCCACCAAAAAAAAAAAAAAAAACCTCTCTCTCTTTCAATATCTATTCTCTTTCTTTTCTACGAGTCATACGTTCTAATTACTAATAATAATTCCTGAATTATGGCTATCTTATTCCGCTTCATTAACACTGTAAAACAAAAATAAACGAAAATTTGACTTTTTAAATCATTTTTCCCCCTTTTTGTCTTGTCTTATCCTTTCCTAACTAATTGCTCTCTTGTGACTTGGTCTTGTGACCCGCTTATTCCTGACTTCCTGAATTATGGGTTTCTTATTCGGCATCATTAACACTGTAAAACAAAAATAAACGAAAATTTGACTTTTTTTAAAATTAATTTTTCCCTTTTTGTTTTGTGTTATTCTTTCCTAACTAATTGCTCTCTTGTGACTAGGTCTTGTGACGCGCTAATTCGTGATTCGAACCTTTCAATGTGTTGTTAATTCTTAAGTACTCCTAACATAGTCAACTCAAGGTTTGGGTAACATGTCCTCAAGACTGAAATGTCATGACTAACTTAAGGTGACCAATAATGACTTATTCTGCCAAATCTTGATTCTAGATCCGTTAACATATATACTTTTGGAATGATGGTTACCACTTAATTCCATCCCAACACGTTGAGTTCAAATCTCTTATCCAAATCAACATGTATTCGGGTTAAGTTCTTCAAACATGTTACATTTGAATTGACTTCGAAAGTCATTAGTCAATTTATCAATAGGATGGGAAAAGTAGAATTAGGATACAAGAGAGGAGCCTGGTTGCACGGATTTTTAAATGGCAAAGACCAAAGAATATGCACTTTCAATTATTTTTACTTCAAAAATGGGGTTCTTCTTTCAAGTATTGCTCTAGATTGGCACTTAAATTTTCAGCTTATGATAATGATCAAAATTTCAAAACAAACTAAAGGAAACTTGTTCACAAAGGCTATTAGCCTATTTCTTCAATCAGGGTGATTAACTAATTAGCTTTCAACTTTCTCCTAACAGGTTACTCAACGTAATTCAAAATTCATGTAGCTACGAAAAATATGAGAAGTAAATCCTTTGTATTTGTGAATCAAATGTATTTCCTTGCTCTCATTCTTTTCGTCTAAGCATAACATATCTGTATATGAGCAAGAAACTAATGCTCCAGTGATATTTAAATTGTATGATAAGTATTTGAGCTTAACAACAATAAAAATATTCATTTGGACAGCAGTGGAGCCAATCTATTTATTTAGTGAAGACGTATACTAAAAGATAAAATTTTTGTATGGACTTATATGGATTTTTTTTTCGAGGGGGGGGGGGTGTGGATATGAGAAAAATAAAAACTTTTAAGGGTAACAATTGGGATGTAAAGGACTTTCATATTCTGTAAGAAAACTGGTTTTGTTTTTGTTTTTGCTTTTTATTTTTATTTATTTTTATTTTATTTAGTTTTCGTTTTGTAATTGACTAGAAGGTAGGAAAATGATAGGAAGTACACTTAAAAACATAATTAAATTAGCAATACCCACTTCCACACGCAAATGAGATGAGTATTCTCTACCGTATGGAATTTTAATGGTCAGTCGGTCGTTGATTTTTTATTTTGTGTCTTTTTTTGTTTTTTGTTTTTGTTTTTTGTTTTTTGTTTTTTTAGAAGTCAAAGAAGTTTAAAGGTGTGGATATGAGAAAAATAAAAACTTTTAAGGGTAACAATTGGGATGCAAAGGAGTTTCATATTCTGCAAGAAAATTGGTTTTGTTTTTGTTTTTGCTTTTTATTTTTATTTTCTTATTTTATTTAGTTTTGGTTTTATAATTGACTTGATGGTAGGAAAATGATAGGAATACACTTAAAAACATAATTAAATTAGCAATGCCCACTTACACACGCAAATGACATGAGTATTCTCTACCGTATGGAATTTTAATGGGAAGTCGGCTGTTGATTTTTTATTTTGCGTCTTTTTTTGTTTTGTTTTGTTTTGTTTTGTTTTTTTTTTTTTGTTTTGGAAGTCAAAGAAGTTTATAGTTTTTATTTTTTAATTTTTTTAAATTTTGTTTCATGTACCCTTTATCTTTTCTTTTTTCTTTTTTTTTTTTTTTTTTTTTTTTTTTTCTGAAGGACGATGTACCCTTTATTTTAGCTATACGCTAAACACCTTTAGTCATAATTGGTTGATGGCAAATTCTGTAAAATCTCGGGAATCATGTCAAAAAACTTAAAAATTAGGAGACATTCCGTCATTATTAATACAGATAATTTCCATTCAAAAGAGGGAATGGAAAAGGTTAAGACAATATGTGTCAAAGCTCGAAATCATCTTCAAGAGTTAAGAGTATTCCTTTAAGAGAAATTTGAGATCCACTTTTAATTTACATACAACTCCCACCAGGGAAAGAAAAAAAAAAAAAAAAAACTGTGACTATAGCATTGCAAAACCACTCCAAAGTGCAGTGTAGCTCGCTAATTATTAGGAATTCAAGATTAGGGTAGACAGAATCTGCGAAACATCTTTCATGGTAGGCCTAGATTGTGGATTTTCTTGTAAGCACGCAACTGCAAGCTTTAAGATACCAATGAGCTGATCCAAAATCTCTAGCCGCGGTGGCGGAAGGCGGTCATCCAACACATCCTCCAGCGTTACGCTAGTCCTCGTCAACGGTGATGACAGAGACGACGTAAGATTGCCCGGATGCCGTCCTTTAATAATTTCTATTGCCAATACTCCAAAGCTATACACGTCGCACTTCTCAGTCACCTTCATTGTATATGCAAACTCTACACATCCAACATAAATTAAAAAAAAAAAAGGATTAATATTAAACACAATTTATTACTAATCATGTCAAAAGAAATTAATTTATAGACTATAATAACAAGACAGATTTAACTGTTTATCATGTCATATGGTATTGAACCATAACAGTAAAATTAATTACGTACCTGGTGCGATGTACCCGAATGTACCGGCGACGGCTGTCCAATTAGAGGAATCCTGCTCTAAAAGCTTAGCAGTGCCAAAATCCGAAATACAAGCCTTGTAGTCAGAGTTTAGCAAGATGTTCTTACTCGAAATATCTCTATGGACGATTGGCGGGAAGTTATCAAAGTGCATGTAGGCCAATCCGTCGGCCACTCCTCTAATGATTTCCGCTCTTTTCCTCCAATCTAACTCTCGTGCTTCGCTTTCGTTGCTCAACGTCGAATTCAAGCTGCCCTTTTCGAGATACTCGTAAACCAAGAACGAATGCCTCCTGTGGGAGCAGAATCCGTGAAGCTTCACGATGTTTCGATGTCGAATCTTGGTTAAAGCCCTTATCTCGTTCAAGAACTCCCTTTGGAATGTCCTATTTTCGCCGTCGAGTTTCTTGACAGCCACTACGGTCGCTTGAGGAAGCTCTGCTCTATAAACGCTCCCAATTCCTCCTTGCCCGATACAATATGTGGAACTGAAATCTTCGGTTGCTTTTATGATTTCTTCGTACCGTTTCTTCCCGTTGAAATTTGGTATCGAAAACAGGCCTCTTTCGCTGATCATTTCGATCTCTTCAATTTGCGAACATTCCTTCTTTCTCCTTCGTACAAACATGTAAACCACAAAGAGAACCACCAACAATAGAGCTCCAATAAAAGGAAAAACAACGATGTACACAAGTCTAACAACACTGTGGGCCTTGGAACGACGTTCTTCTGGGACCGGATCATTGCAAAGCTTTAGTCCGGTGACGTTTCCGCACAATCCTTTGTTCCCTTCTAATGCTTCCATGGGAGAACTTAGAAATGCTTTGTTGTTCGGAATTGGACCCCAAAACCCGTTGTACGATATGTCAACGTACGACAAGGCTTTAAGTTTTTCAAAAGTAGTTGGAAGAACACCAAAAAGGTTGTTGTGGGAGAGATGGAGTGTGTCCAAGCTTTGCAAATCGC
This sequence comes from Ficus microcarpa, assembly GCA_025413485.1. Classification (NCBI taxonomy): domain Eukaryota; kingdom Viridiplantae; phylum Streptophyta; class Magnoliopsida; order Rosales; family Moraceae; genus Ficus; species Ficus microcarpa. The sequence goes on along the minus strand of CM046377.1, from coordinate 40,313,145 downwards.
CAAATTTCGGCGGTATGTTTCCGCGAGATTGTTATAACTTAGATCAAGCACCGAAAGATGGCTTAACATACCAAGCTCAACCGGGATTTCTTCGCTTAGTTTGTTCTTGCTCAAGTTCAAGTAGTACAGTTTTAGCAAGTTAGTCCCTAGGCTTCTAGGGATTGACTTGCTGAATCTGTTTGAGGACAGACTAAGCACCTCAAGCTGAGTTAGTGACCCAAGTTCCTGCGGTATCTCACCGGAAAGTTGATTTTCATCCAAGCAAAATTTTCCCAAAGAAGCTAGTTTTCCAAATTCTTTTGGAATCTCCCCCACTAAAAGGTTTGAAGAAATATCAAGTCTACCAAGTTGAGACAAATTTCCTATCTCCGGTGGTATGGTACCGGAGATGTTGTTGCCAGATATCACAAAGGATAGTAGATTTTTACTCCTTCCCCAATCGGGTGATATTTCGCCGTAAAACTTATTGCTGCTTAGATTTAAGAACTGCAAATTGGGATAGAAGCCAAAATCTTCGGAAATGTTTCCGGTGAGTTGGTTTGCTTGGAGGGTGAGACGAATCAAGCTTGTGCACTTTTTCAAGCTTTTTGGGATTGGACCAACAAAATGATTGCCATTTGCTGTGAAGGATTGAAGCAATCCGTCATGGCATATATTTTGTGGCAAATTCCCGGTGAATTGGTTTCGAGCAAGTCGCAGCATGGTCAACTTCTTGAGATTCTGTATCGAATGAGGAATTCGACCTGAAAGTTGGTTGTCACGAATGTACAAAATCTCTAAATTTCTCAAATTACCAATTGAGGCTGGAAGAGATCCATTGAGTTGATTCTCCCAGAGTTCTAGACAAATCAGGGACTTTAATCTTCCAATGCGTTGAGAAATAGGGCCAGAAAGTTGATTACGCTGGAGATGGATATGTGTAAGTTTTGTAAGGCCATACAAAGACTGTGGGATTGGACCCGAAAGGCGGGTGTGATAGATGGACAAGACTTTCAGCTTTCTAAGGCTTCCGAGCGATGGAGGGATTGGGCCATTGAGTTTGCTGTTGTTGTGCATGTAAAGTTCAACCAAACTAGACAAGTTTCCGACATCGGGTGGGATTTCCCCGGACAACTGATTGGTGGAAAAATCAAGATAAGTGAGCTTCGAGAGGGAAGAGATTTCAGGTGGGATTGTGCCAAAGATCGAGTTCATGCTGAGATTAAAGTACACGAGATTAGGAAATGAAGAGAATCGAAATTCGTGGAGCGTACCTTGTAAACCGGATTTGGTGAGGTTTATACTGATAACACTTCCACCAATATTGCAAGCAATTCCAAACCAATTGCATGGGCTTGTGCTTGTGTTTGTGTTTGTGTTTGGTTGGGGTTGAATGGAAGAGTTAAAGGAATCATTAGTACTAGTAATACTCCATGAATTTAGGAGTGAAATGGGACTATATTGTAGGTGAGCTTTCCAAGTGAGGAGAGCATCAACTTGGTCATTGGAAGTAGAATCACCATTAGAAATGGTAGCTAAAACAACAAAAAACAAGACAATAAAGAGAGCTAGGGAGCATACTTTCTCCAAGGTTGAAGTTCCCATATCGGCGTTACCTTATAGAATGTGAGTTATTGAGACCTTTAAACTCCAATTTTGTTGTCCTTTCTTATACAGTTTCATATCTTTGTGAAGCTTGAGAATATGCCTTTCTTGTTTCGTTGATTTATTCCACATTTTGGTCACTTTCGTGGAATTGTACTAAGTTATATATGTATATGTTATCTGATTTGGCAAATAAGTTACCAAATAAGCCAAGGGAGCTTCACTAAAATTGTTCACATTTGAGCACAAAACTACAAGTCAAATGGTAAGTTTGAGCTTTAAATGTGGCTTGTAATTTGGAAAGCATGATGAGATCTAGCATGCCGGCTTATAAGGAAATTAGAGAGTAAATCTACCGTGGACTTAGACTTTGAGGTGCATTTAGTGAAGTGAGCAATGACATAATTTATTGTGAAAATTCTAAAAACGTCGGTGTCAATCTTTGGTGTGAGTTTTGTTTTCCAACTAGATTACTTACCTAATCTTCAATAAGTTCTTAGGACTTTTTTTTTTTTTTTTTTTTTTCGCTTCTTCACAACGCTTATTGTTAAATATCTTGGTCGTTTTTTAGTTGGTAGGATTTTTAATTTTTCAATTTATTTGCTCCTTCTCCAAAAATATATTAGATTAATATTTATAGATTCTATATTTAGTTGGGTGTTTAATTTGTTTTGCTAACGGAGTGTTGCTGTCCCCGATTGATTTTTTGTCCCCTATATCTAATTGGATTTGCACCGCATGCTGTCATGTCTAATGCTTATCTACAATAATAATAAATGCATTCAATAACCAAATAAGAAAGAAATTTTCAAAATGCATTATTTCATGCATTTCATCAAAATATTAAATAGAATAAAGCTAAGAGGTGCCCCTCATCATAAAGTTGTTTTCTTTTTTTATTTAGTAAGATAGACCACATCTCTTACCAAATAACAAGCTATGTAGGGGACCTCCTCAGATGATGTAAGCACCTCCTAATTTTATTCTATTAAATATAATATACACTAAAGGTCTAATTAATTAATCCGAAATATCTGTATTTTTAAAAAATATATATATATATAAATTAACGCTTTGACTGTTCAAATTTAGAATATAAATTTGCAATTAATTCTATTCAAGTATCAGCGTAAACACAAATTAACTAAAAAATTAAACAAAATAGATTTTAAAAAGTGAAAAAAAAAATCCTCAATCCTCGCTTTTGAAGAACCAACATCATGAATCAATCAACTAGCAAAAGTTACACCCAAAAAAAAAAAAATGAAAAAAGAAAACTAAGAATAATAAAGATCCACACTAAATATAGAAACCCAATAAATTAATTCCGATCCAAACGTTTTTCTTTGCTCTTTTCTGAGGTAGTTGGAAATTTTTAACTTTACAATCTGTTCAATCTTATTTGTAGTTAAGATAATACTTGAATTTGATTGCAAATATAGCTCAGTGGTAAATTTTTATGATGTTCTTGAAGATTTTTAATATTAAATTTGGCAAATGGTTGTTTTAAAAATATATATATAATTTTTTTTATGCTTTTCTGTTTATAAAAAATTTAAAGTATTTGTAGTATTTTTAATTTAAACTTATAACAAAAAATTTTGGTATCTCATGATATGCATTTATTTTGTAGTAAAAGTACCTTATTTTATATAATTGAAAACAAAACTAGGCTCCCCCAAAAAAGTAATTAAGTTCTGTTTGAAACCAAAATTTAAACGTTTTCTAGGACCCTTTTTTTTTTTTTTTTGGCTAAAAGTTTTCTAACTTGGTTGGTCATTCCTAAGTTGCACATGTGGGACTCGAGAAACATGAAATAGAAAGGACTACTTTGATTCTAGGGTGCAAGAAGAACAAATTTATACAGGCAGATGCTTGCACGTTAACTTTTTCCAATATCTTTTAGATATATATATATATATGCTTGCATATCTTTGTTCTAATTTAAAAAAAAAGCCCAAACTAGAATCCTAATTGTAAATTACATTCAACTCCTATCATTCTCTCCTTGACTAATAAAAAGAGCACCGTTCAAGCATTGGTTGAAGCCTCACACAGCTTCAACCCTTGGAGCCAGCTTTAGGAATGCGCAATGATATGGTCGACAGTTTCTGCGAAACATTCTTCATGGTTGGCCTGCATTGTGGGCTTTCTTGTAAGCACGCAACTGAAATCTTCAAGATATCGATGAGCAGATCCAGAGTCTCTTGCGGCGGTGGCGGAAGGCGGTGGTCCAACAGATCTTCCAGCATTATGCCTGCCCTTGTCAATGGCGATGACGACAGACACAATGCAAGATCACCCGGATGTTGTCCTTTAATCACTTCTATTGCCAACACTCCAAAGCTATACACATCGCATTTCTCGGTTACCTTCATTGTATACGCCAGCTCTACAATTCAACATTTCAAAATTAATAAATTAATAAATTAATAAATTATTGTATTCGTCTTGAGTACATTCAAAATGCTCATGTTCAAGATTTATCGCTACAACATAAAAAATTTGTGTTCATGTATAGATAGTCGTGTCGAGAGATTTCGGTTCTTTTACTATAATAAGGTGATAGTTTTAACCGTTTGTCATGTCGTGTAATGGTAAGCACTAGGGGTATTCTTTTACGTACCTGGTGCGATATACCCAAATGTGCCAGCCATGGCTGTCCAATTGGAGGAATCCTGCTCCAAGAGCTTAGCCGTGCCAAAATCAGAAATGCAAGCCTCGTAGTCGGAGTTTAGCAAGATGTTTTTGCTAGAGATATCTCTATGAACAATTGGCGGGAAGGTGTCGAAGTGCATGTAGGCCAAGCCATCAGCTACACCTCTAAGTAAGTTCACTCTCTTACTCCAATCCAGTTCTTGGGCTTCCCATTCGTTGCTCAATATTGAACACAAGCTTCCCTTTTCAAGGAACTCGTAAATCAAGAACGAATGCTTCCAATGAGAACAAAAGCCATGAAACTTCACGATGTTTCGATGTCGTATCTTGGTCAATGCCCTTACTTCGTTCAAGAACTGTTTTTGGAACGTCCTATTTTCGCCATTAAGTTTCTTCACAGCTACTATGGCTTCTGAAGGCAGCTCTGCTCTGTAAACGCTTCCAATACCTCCTCTCCCTATGCAATACGCCTCACCAAAATCTTCGGTCACTTTTATGATTTCTTTATACAGCTTTTTCCCGTTGAAATTTGTGATCGAAAGCAGCGGTTTTCATTTACCATTTCGATCTCTCCTGTTTGCACATGTTGGCTCTTCTTTCGAACTCGTAGAAATATGTAAATCACAAAGACAACAATTAGCAGAGCTCCTAGAATAGGATAAATTACAATATAAACAAATTTAACATTGTTTGAGTCATCGCTTTTTGACTCGCAGAGATCTAATCCTGTAATGTTGCCACACAACCCCTTATTTCCTTGTAAAGCTTTTATCGGAGCATTTAGAAATGCTGAGTTGTTTGGAAGAGGACCTGACAATTGATTGTACGATATGTCAACGTATAATAAGCCGCGAAGTTCGTCAAAATTGCTTGGAATGCCACCAGAGAGGTTATTATGGGACAGATTCAGCGTGAGCAAGCTTTGTAAAGCCCCAAGCTCTGCTGATATGCTTCCTGAGAGATAGTTATAACTCAGATCAAGCGCCGAAAGATGACCCAACTTTCCCAATTCCATTGGGATTTCGCCGTTCAATCTGTTGTTGCTCAAATTCAAGTAGTACAATTGAAACAAGTTGATCCCTAAGCTTTCAGGGATAGATTTGCTCAATTGGTTTGAGGACAGATCAAGAGTCTCAAGTTCAGTTAGTGACTTGAGTTCTTCAGGTACACCACCGGAGAGTTGATTGTCCTGCAAGTAAAGCTTGATTAATGAAGTGAGTTTTCCGAATTCCTTGGGAATGTTTCCTACTAGGAGATTCGAAGAAAAATCGAGTACAGAAAGTCGAGAAAGATTTCCAATCTCTGGTGGTATGACACCAGAGATATTGTTTCTAGCAATCTGAAAGGTTTGGAGTTTCTTGGAACTTGCCCAATTCGGCGAAATTTCTCCATAAAACTTGTTGTCACTTAGATTTATGTAATCCAAGTCAGGGTAGATACCAAAATCTTCTGAAATATTGCCAGTAAGATTGTTCCCATCAAGGCGAACCCGGTACAAGCTCGTGCAGTTCTTCAAGCTTCTTGGGATTGGACCAACCAGACCATTGCCATTCGCGGTGAAGTTCTTAAGCAATCCGTGATGGCATATGTTTTGGGGCAACTGACCAATGAAATAGTTTCTGGCGAGTCGAAGCACAGTCAGTTTCTTGAGATTTTGTATCGATTCGGGGATGGAGCCATTGAACTTGTTGTCACGAATGTACAAAATCTCTAAATTGTTCAAATCACCAATGGAAGTTGGAAAAGATCCATTGAGTTGATTCTCCCATAGCTCAAGACAAACAAGAGACTTTAACCTTCCAATACGTGGTGAAATTGGGCCAGAAAGTTGGTTTCGCTGAAGATGAATATGAGTGAGATTTTTCAGGTCATACAAGGATGTTGGGATTGGACCAGAAAGTTTGTTCTGTAAGAGGGAAAACACTCTTAGCTTTTCAAGGCTCCCAAATGTGGAAGGGATTGAATTTGTGAACTTATTAGTCCCCATGTAAAGTTCAACCAAATTGGACAAATTCCCCATTTCCATCGGGATTTTCCCGGACAACTGATTGGTAGAGAGATCGAGATAAGCAAGCTTGGAGAGGGAGGAGATTTCAGGTGGGATTGTACCAAAGATTGAGTTCATGCTAAGATCCAAGTACTCAAGATTACGGAAGGAAGAGAATTGAAACTCGCCAAGCGTACCTTGTAAACCGGATTTTTTGAGGTTGATTCTGGTAACACTTCCACCACCATCGCAAGCAATTCCAAACCACTTACATGGACTTGTTGTTCGATTTGGTTGGGGTTGCATGGAAGAGTTGAAGGAATCATTGGATTGTGATGCGGTTCTCCATGAAGTTTGGAGCGACATGGAAACGTTACGAAGGCTAGCTTTCCATCTGAGAAGTGCATCAGATTCTTCATAAGTTGTAGAATCACCACTAGTAATGGTCAGCGCAACAAAAAAGACGAAGAAAGGTACTAAAGTTGATGTTCTCATCAGATTTAGTATGGTTTTTCTGTATAGCAAATATGGTTTTTCGGGGCTAGCTTTGGCTCAGATTCTTTTCATGCATTCGAGAAAGGCCGCAGAGATTTCATAGTTGTCTTCTTCTTCTAGTTTCATGCTTCTATTCTCCATCATCACTAAGTAGCTGCACCAGAAGGACCTCATTTTCCCTTGACTTTGAATATAAAAATACACTCACACATATTTAAATTGAAAATAAATTTGCATATTGAAAACTCACAATAATATTTTAATATATATATATATATATATTTGAACAAGTCAGAGCTGATTACACCATGGATTTAGACTTTGGATATATATGTTTTTTTTATTGCTCTAAAAGTATTCTTAAGGGCAGTTTCTTCTTTATTTAATTTACCTATTACGTATCCAATGTTTTGTTTGTTTATTCATTAGCGGATTTTCCAAGATGTTTGTTCTGATAAGATCGAAATATTAGTCCTAACTTCGATTTTACTTATGTATTTATGTATTTATTTATTTATTTATTTATTTATTCTCTGCAGAGTAGACTTGACTAAATCAAATTTTCTGCTTTTTAATTCAAATTTTTAATATCACTTTCATTTTTGATCAGCACTTTTGTCAGTACTTCTATCTACTACTTGATAATTACGTTTTTTATGATATAGATTTCTTTATTTAATCACTAATCCTTGAAGGCACCGCCCATGTTAAAGTCTACTATTAAAAAATAGATGGTCTCCATATATGGACTTCCTGTTGTGAGATCCACTATTATTAATAAGTAGTATTTAATACTATTGGTGTTTTTTAATATTGTTATTAACAGATGATTTAAAAAATAGGATTAACTACAAAAATTCCCCCGAAGTGTAGCGCCTGTAATACTTTTATGACAGTCATCGATCCCTATAAGGAAAATAATGTGCAGTTTTACATTGTTTGAGAATTAATATATGTACGGATTCATAAGTAAATGGATCACCTTTTAATGGTATGAGGTCTTTTGAAGTAAAGTGCAAAAAGCAAAACCATGCGAGCCGAGCTTAGAGCAGACAGTATCATACCAAAGGGAGGTATTTGTTACAACTTTGCTCTTTAAATTTCGAACTCAACATCTATTCCTCTCGAATTTTGAAATTGGAACAATTTTGCGCCCCCCCCAAACCATTAGTTTTTTGACGGAAAAAGTCACGTGAAGTGCACTTGACAAGGAAATTAATTACAAAATTCCCCATGAATTATAGGCCTTGTAACACTATGCCCCTGAATTTTAAAAGGTAACATCCATCCCCCGATCTATGCTTTGTTAAACAAATAAAGTCTTTCTGCATGAATTTAATTATGTTTTGTTTTTTTAAATGTTATTTTAAAGAACTTAAAATGCGCATTAAAATAGAGAGTAAATTAATAATAATATATTTAGTATCTCAACAAACATGCTTAATGCTTCATATGTATAATTTCCATTCACCAAAGTAATAGAAAAATTAAATTTGTTAATGGAGTAAAGATTAGGGAAAATGGATATCACTTTTTGAAATTCGGAGGGTAAAATATAATAAAACTTAGAATTCAGGGGAATTTTTGTAATTAATCCTAAAAAAAATAATGTCTTCCTCATAAGAGGGAGGGAGACAACTGCTCAAGGACAATATGAAAATAACAGCATGGATCCTTTTCGCATATAGAGTATGCAGGGAAAAAAAATAGTGAGAAGGCTTCCTTATTCAACCACCAGAAATTCTTAACTGCAATAAAACTTTTCAAACTTTAAATAGTACTAGTGAAAGTGTGAAATTCTCTTGCAATTCTCAAACTACTGTAAATCACTCAATCCAATTTTGGACATTAGGTTCCGGTTGATAAAACCTGAAACAAATCTCATGGTCGGTCTGGAGTTGGGATTTTCCTGAAAGCATTCGGATGCGAGCTTTAGGATTCTAACAAGATCATCCTCAGTCTCTGGCGTTGGAAGCGGAAGGCGCTGGTCCAGGACATTCTTCAGCTTCAAGCTTTCGTTATGATCAATTGACTGTGATAATAAGGAGAGTATAAGATTACAGCATGCTTTCCTGCTATTACTTCTGATACTAATACGCCAAAGCTATACACGTTGCCTTTCTCGGTCACCTTCATTGTATAAGCAAACTCTGCCAAGAAAGAAAAACACTCAGAAAAGAAAAAGAAAGAATCTGATTTACTCTCTTTACACAATATAACGACTTAATATGATTAATGTCCTCTTAAAATATTTCCCAAACCAAAACTTTAACTTGGGGCGCTTTTTTCTTGTTGAAATTCAACTGTAGCATTTCTTAATCTTCTAATTATCGTATTTATCATGGTTGGTGCTTAATCAGCAACAAAATAAGTGTAAAACAACTAAAAAGCATTTGCAGAAAGCTAGTTTACGTAGTAGTTTTAAACAAAAAACATTACTTGTGGGCATACGGGATACAGTAGAAAGTTTAAGAACCAAAATGAGATATAATAATGTTTGTGGGCATTGATGATGTTATATATTAGCCCCAAACTAAATTATTATGTGGACTTTACAAGAGTAGTACCTGGAGCAACATATCCAATCGGCAGTCCAGTCAGAAGAGCTATCCCTCAGAAGCTTTGCAGTGCCAAATCTGAAACATGAGCTTCATACTGAGAATCTAGCAGAATGTTTTTGCTTGATGTGTCCCGATGAACAATTGGTGGTGATACATCGGAGTGCATGTAGGACAAGGCATGAGCCACGCCCTTAACAATATTCACTTCTCATTCTCCAATCCAATTCCCTAGCCTTCTCTTCCAAGTTCAGAGACTCAGCCAAGCTTCCCCTTTCAATTTACTCATAAACTTAAAAAAGAGTGTCGTGAATGCAAACAAAAGCCGTAAAGCTTCACTATGTTTCGGTGTTGTATCCCTGTTAAGGCTCTTATCTCATTCAAGAACTCGTTTAGATTAAGTACCGGATCATGGAATTTCTTAATAGCTACTAAGTTGGATCCAACAGATGGCAGGGTTGCTCTGTGGACACTTCCAGATCCTCCCTCTCCAATGCAATATATGGGGTTAAAATCTTCGGTTGCTCTTATGATTTCCTCGTATAGCGTTCTTCCATCGAAATTTGACCCCAGAAAGTGGAGATCTTGGTTTTCCATGCTGCTTATTTCCGTTTGTAGAAGCTTGTTTCTTCTCCAATTGTGGATAAAAATTCCAAGTAAAGTGGGTACAAGTGCCCCGGCAATTGCAAAGGGTCCATACACAAACCATGAAACTCTGTTGCCATTTTTTTGGGGGCAAGAGGACTCAAGGCATGGCTGCAATGCTCTAAAGTTTCCACACAAGCCTTTGTTTCCTTGTAATGCTTCAATGGAAGCATCTTGGAAAGCTTTGTTATCCGGAATCGGACCATGGAATTTGTTGTACGAGATGTCAACATATTCCAAGCCACGGAGTTCCTGGAAGGACTCTGGAATAACGCCAGAGAGACTGTTAAGGGAGAGATTCAGAGTTTGCAAACTGTACAAGTTACTGAATTCCGTTGGCATCTCTCCTGAGAGATAGTTGTGACTGCGATCTAGCTGAGACAGCTGAACCAACTTGCCCAACTGAACCGGAATTTTGCTGTTCAAATTGTTGTGGCTTAAATTCAAGTAGTGCAGCTTTAAGAAATTGCCTAGGCTTGTTGAAATTGAGTGGTTCAATCTGTTTGTAGATAGGTCAAGATAATTGAGGTCAGTCAAAGACCTGAGTTCTTGAGGTAATCCACCAGAGAGTAAATTATTATTCATTGTGAGCTTTACCAAAGAAGTTAGCCACCCAAATTCCTTAGGAATTTCCCCAACTAAATGATTGGAAGAAAGATCAAGTACACGTAATTGAGTTAAATGGCCAATCTCAGGTGGTAGGTTTCCCTTGATATCGTTCCTAGCAATCTGAACTGTTGTAAGTTTTAAGGACCTTCCCCAATTAGGTGAAAGCTCACCATAGAATAGATTGTCACTGAGGTTAATGTAATCCAAGTTTGGATAGACTCCAAAATCTTCAGATAAGTTTCCAGTCAGCCGGTTTCGGTCTAGGGGACCAGATACAATCTTGTGCAGTTTCTTATGCCCTTTGGGAGTGAACCAATAAGTTGATTACATTTGCAGTGAAGTGTTGCAATCCACCTCGGCAGAGGTTTTGTGGCAAATAACCAGTGAAACGGTTTCTTGCCAACCGCAACACTGCCAAGTTCTTGAGATTTCCTACCACTTGAGGAATGAAACCGGAGAACCCGTTGTCACGGATGTATTAGACTTTCAGTTTGCTCAAATTACTAATTGAATCAGAAAGAGGGCCGCTGAGATTATTCTCATTTAATTGTAGCACAATCAGAGACTTTAAGTTTTGAATCTCGTCCGGAATGGAGCCAGATGGTTCATTTCGTGGGAGGTGAACAGAGGTAAGGTTTCTGAGGTCCCATAGCGATGTTGGGATTGAGCCAGAAAGGTTGTTTGTGTGGAGACTTAGACTGTTGAGAGAAATCATATTCGTTATTTCTATGGGGATGGAGCCGGAAACTTGATTGTCAGACGTCTGCAACAATGTTAGCTTTCTTAAGTTGCCAAAACTTGGAGGAACAGGACCTGTGAGACAGTTGGTACCCATGTCAAGTTCAACCAAGTTGGAGAGGTTTCCTATTTCTGTAGGGACAAAACCAAAAAATGAATTGTTTTGAAGATGCAAATAAGCCAAGTTGCTTAGATTTCCCAAAGAAGCAGGAACAAAACCACTTAAAGAGTTGCCATGAAGGGAAAGTTCGGTCAGTGACTTTAAAGAACCTATTTCTTGAGGAATTGAGCCGTTCAAGTTGTTGTCGAACAACATCAGAGCCTTAAGGTCTAAAATCAAGGCAATCTCCATTGGGATTATCCCATAAAACTGATTGGTGGATTGGTCGAGATATTGAAGTTTGGATAGGTAGCTGATTTCAGGTGGAATGGTACCGAAGAGCGAGTTCATGCTAAGATCAACATATGCAAGAGCATGGAAGGATGAGAACACGAATTCATGTAGTGTACATTCTATACCAGAGCCTGTGAGGTTTATCCTGGTGACACTTCCAAAGTGATTACAATGAATTCCATACCATGTGCATGGACTTATCGAAGAGGAATTAGATTTTTCGTTTAGAAGTTGAGTCCATGAAGCTAGCATGTGACAAGGAACGGTCTAGAAGATTGTCTTTCCAATGGAGAAGAGCTTCAGCTTCTTCGGTAGAAGAACCAAAGGCAAAACCAACTTCTGTTATGGAAAAAATGAGCAAGACAAAGGAGGTGATAAGAGGTGTTTTGGCAATGGTTAGTGATTCCATTTTTTTTTTTTTTCTAGTTTTTTATTCTTTGTGCATTTATGTATGTTAGTCATTGCTCAATTTCTTCGCACTTTGTTTTCAACAGAAAATCAAGTTTCCCGATATCACAATTTAAAAAAAATTAAAAAAAAATTGAAAATCAAAGACTTGAAAAGTCCTCTCTCCCCCTGAGTTTTCCTCAATCAAAGACAGGTAGGTTGTGCCTTCACAATTTGGCAGTTTACAATTATTTTCTTTGTAAGAAAATGAGAATATATTTATGTCCAATTTAGAAAACTTAAGGGTATGTTTAGGGAGAACATCCGGAGATGGTATTTTTAACGTTAGGTTAGAAATGTATACTTGAGAGGAAAACTTTTGAAAAAATTATGTGATAAAGAAAATAATGCAAAAATTTGAAATATTTTTGGGAAAAAAAAATAATACGTAAAATTGATCTTGTCTTGTTAAAAATAAAAATTAAAAAAAATTGAAAATCAAAGACTTGAAAAGTCCTCTCTCCCCCTGAGTTTTCCTCAAATGTTATTATCAGGGGAGAAAATCAAGGACAGGTAAGTTGTGCCTTCACAATTTGGCAGTTTACAATTATTTTCTTTGTAAGAAAATGAGAATATATTTATGTCCAATGTAGAAAACTTAAGGGTATGTTTAGGGGGAACATCCGGAGATGGTATTTTAACGTTAGGTTAGAAATGTATATTTGAGAGGAAAACTTTTGAAAAAATTATGTGATAAAGAAAATAATGCAAAAATTTGAAATATTTTTGGAAAAAAAATAATATGTAAAATTGATCTTGTCTTGTTAAAAATAAAAATTAAAAAAAATTGAAAATCAAAGACTTGAAAAGTCCTCTCTCCCCCTGAGTTTTCCTCAGATGTTATTATTAGGGGAGAAAATCAAGGACAGATAAGTTGTGCCTTCACAATTTGGCAGTTTACAATTATTAAAATTAAAAAAAATGAAAATCAAAGACTTGAAAAGTCCTCTCTCCCCCTGAGTTTTCCTCAGATGTTATTATCAGGGGAGAAAATCAAGGACAGGTAGGTTGTGCCTTCACAATTTGGCAGTTTACAATTATTTTCTTCGTAAGAAAATGAGAATATATTTATGTCCAATTTAGAAAACTTAAGGGTATGTTTAGGGGGAACATCCGGAGATGGTATTTTTAACGTTAGGTTAGAAATGTATATTTAAGAGGAAAATTTTTGAAAAAATTATGTGATAAAGAAAATAATGCAAAAATTTGAAATATTTTTGGGAAAAAAAATAATATGTAAAATTGATCTTGTCTTGTTAAAAATAAAAATTAAAAAAAATTGAAAATCAAAGACTTGAAAAGTCCTCTCTCCCCTTGAGTTTTCCTTGGATGTTATTATCAGTGGAGAAAATCAAGGACAGGTAGGTTGTGCCTTCACAATTTGGCAGTTTACAATTATTAAAATTAAAAAAAATTGAAAATCAAAGACTTGAAAAGTCCTCTCTCCCCTTGAGTTTTCCTCAGATGTTATTATCAGGGGAGAAAATCAAGGACAGGTAGGTAGTGCCTTCACAATTTGACAGTTTACAATTATTTTCTTTGTAAGAAAATAAGAATATATTTATGTCCAATTTAGAAAACTTAAGGGTATGTTTAGGGGGAACATCCGGAGATGGTATTTTTAACGTTAGGTTAGAAATGTATATTTGAGAGGAAAACTTTTGAAAAAATTATGTGATAAAGAAAATAATGCAAAAATTTGAAATATTTTTGGAAAAAAAATAATATGTAAAATTGATCTTGTCTTGTTAAAAATAAAAATTAAAAAAAATTGAAAATCAAAGACTTGAAAAGTCCTCTCTCCCCCTGAGTTTTCCTCAGATGTTATTATCAAGGGAGAAAATCAATGACAGGTAGGTTGTGCCTTCACAATTTGGCAGTTTACAATTATTAAAATTAAAAAAAAATGAAAATCAAAAACTTGAAAAGTCCTCTCTCCCCCTGAGTTTTCCTCAGATGTTATTATCAGAGGAGAAAATCAAGGACATGTAGGTTGTGCCTTCACAATTTGACAGTCTACAATTATTTTCTTTGTAAGAAAATGAGAATATATTTATGTCCAATTTAGAAAACTTAAGGGTATGTTTAGGGGGAACATCCGGAGATGGTATTTTTAACTTTAGGTTAGAAATGTATATTTAAGAGGAAAACTTTTGAAAAAATTATGTGATAAAGAAAATAATGCAAAAATTTGAAATATTTTTGGGAAAAAAAATAATATGTAAAATTGATCTTGTCTTGTTAAAAATAAAAATTAAAAAAAATTGAAAATCAAAGACTTGAAAAGTCCTCTCTCCCCTTGAGTTTTCCTTGGATGTTATTATCAGGGGAGAAAATCAAGGACAGGTAGGTTGTGCCTTCACAATTTGGCAGTTTACAATTATTAAAATTAAAAAAAATTGAAAATCAAAAACTTGAAAAGTCCTCTCTCCCCTTGAGTTTTCCTCAGATGTTATTATCAGAGGAGAAAATCAAGGACAGGTAGGTAGTGCCTTCACAATTTGACAGTTTACAATTATTTTCTTTGTAAGAAAATGAGAATATATTTATGTCCAATTTAGAAAACTTAAGGTTATGTTTAGGGGGAACATCTGGAGATGGTATTTTTAATGTTAGGTTAGAAATGTATATTTGAGAGGAAAACTTTTGAAAAAATTATGTGATAAAGAAAATAATGCAAAAATTTGAAATATTTTTGGGAAAAAAAATAATATGTAAAAATTGATCTTGTCTTGTTAAAAATAAAAATTAAAAAAAATTGAAAATCAAAGACTTGAAAAGTTCTCTCTCCCCTGAGTTTTCCTCAGATGTTATTATCAGGGGAGAAAATCAAGGACAGGTAAATTGTGCCTTCACAATTTGGCAGTTTACAATTATTAAAATTAAAAAAAATGAAAATCAAAAACTTGAAAAGTCCTCTCTCCCCTGAGTTTTCCTCAGATGTTATTATCAGAGGAGAAAATCAAGGACAGGTAGGTTGTGCCTTCACAATTTGACAGTTTACAATTATTTTCTTTGTAAGAAAATGAGAATATATTTATGTCCAATTTAGAAAACTTAAGGGTATGTTTAGGGGGAACATCCGGAGATGGTATTTTTAACGTTAGGTTAGAAATGTATATTTGAGAGGAAAACTTTTGAAAAAATTATGTGATAAAGAAAATAATGTAAAAATTTGAAATATTTTTGGGAAAAAAAATAATATGTAAAATTGATCTTGTCTTGTTAAAAATAAAAATTAAAAAAAATTGAAAATCAAAGACTTGAAAAGTCCTCTCTCCCCCTGAGTTTTCCTCTGATGTTATTATCAGGGAAGAAAATCAAGGACATGTAGGTTGTGCCTTCACAATTTGGCAGTTTACAATTATTAAAATTAAAAAAAATTGAAAATCAAAGAATTGAAAAGTCCTCTCTCCCCCTGAGTTTTCCTCAGATGTTATTATCAGGGGAGAAAATCAAGGACAGGTAGGTTGTGCCTTCACAATTTGGCAGTTTACAATTATTTTCTTTGTAAGAAAATGAGAATATATTTATGTCCAATTTAGAAAACTTAAGGGTATGTTTAGGAGGAACATCCGGAGATGGTATTTTTAACGTTAGGTTAGAAATGTATATTTGAGAGGAAAACTTTTGAAAAAATTATATGATAAAGAAAATAATGCAAAAATTTGAAATATTTTTGGGAAAAAAAATAATATGTAAAATTGATCTTTCTTGTTAAAAATAAAAATTAAAAAAAATTGAAAATCAAAGACTTGAAAGTCCTCTCTCCCCCTGAGTTTTCCTCAGATATTATTATCAGAGGAGAAAATCAAGGGCAGGTAGGTTGTGCCTTCACAATTTGGCAGTTTACAATTATTAAAATTAAAAAAAAAATTAAAAATCAAATACTTGAAAAGTCCTCTCTCCCCCAGAGTTTTTCTCAGATGTTATTATCAGGGGAGAATCAAGGACAGGTAGGTTGTGCCTTTACAATTTGACAGTTTACAATTATTTTCTTTGTAAGAAAATGAGAATATATTTATGTCCTCTCTCCCCCAGAGTTTTTCTCAGATGTTATTATCAGGGGAGAATCAAGGACAGGTAGGTTGTGCCTTTACAATTTGACAGTTTACAATTATTTTCTTTGTAAGAAAATGAGAATATATTTATGTCCAATTTAGAAAACTTAAGGGTATGTTTAGGGGGAACATCTAGAGATGGTATTTTTAACGTTAGGTTAGAAATGTATATTTGAGAGGAAAACTTTTGAAAAAATTATGTGATAAAGAAAATAACGTAAAATTTTGAAATATTTTTGGGAAAAAAAATATGTAAAATTGATCTTGTCTTATTCCTCTCGTCGTTAAGAGCATGTGACATAAAAATCATCTCATTCCGATTTAAAATGAAAAAATTGTGGACTTTTAAAGTTTAAGTTTTTTCAAAATAAAAGAGAGAGAAAATTTAATATAAAATTTATTTTAAAATCTAAATAGTATTTTACCATTTCTGGATAGCATTCCAAACAGGTCCCAAGTCTGGTGAGTTATTTTTGAGATTAGGCAGTCAATTCTTTCTTTCTTTCTTTCTTTTTCTCCTTCATTCCCTATAAAATTTCATAGTAGGTATGATGAAAAAAATGGCCTACTAGTATAACAAAAGTCTAATACAATTGATAATTCAAACTAAAACTCTACTTTATTCTTTCATACCTACCCCCCTTCTTTTAGCATAATTGGAGAAAATGAGGAAAGACTCTACTGATGACACAGGGAAAACATGATTCTTCGAAACATTTGACTGAAAGATGAACATAGTGTAAACAGGGGAAAAAGTAATAAAAATCAAACTTTTAATAATACTAGTCAAATACGACACGGACATTTTCCGGTAATTCTCAAACTGTAGAAGTCCCAAGTATACAAACCAAGAGCTCTAGAACTTGTAGGAGCAGTGAATTTATCAAAAGAAAGTGATTACATACGTTAGGCTCCGGTTGATAAAACCCGAGAGATAAAGTTCATGGTTGGTCGGGAGTTGGGATTTTCCTGTAAGCATTCGGATGCGAGCTTTAGGATTCTAACAAGATCATCCTCAGTCTCTGGTGTCGGAAGAGGAAGGCGTTGGTCTAGGACATTATTAAGCTTCAGGCTTTCATTATGATCAGCTGATTGTGATGATAAGGAGAGTACAAGATTACCAGGATGCTTTCCTGCTATTACTTCTAATGCTAATACGCCAAAGCTAAAAACGTCCCCTTTCTCAGTCACCTTCATCGTATAAGCAAATTCTGCCAAAAAAGAACAACAAAAATATATATAAATATATCCAATCTACTATGTTTGTGTCATTATAACACGACTTGATCCATAAATTCACTCTTAAAATAAAACCCATCATGTCTTTGCTACTAAACCTGAACTAAACCGTCGGTTATAGCATTTCTCAATCTTCTAGATACTGTATTTTTCACATCTGATGCATGATCAGCTACAAAATAAAATGCAAAACACTAAAAAGCTTTGGAGATGTTAGTTGAAGGACTACTTCTAAACAAAAACATGACTTGTTGGCTTAAGTGACCCAATTGAAAGTTTGAGAACCAAGATGTGACATATTATTATTTAGGGGCAGAGCTTATTAGCACCAAATTAAAATATTATGTGTACTCTACAATAGTAATGTAGTAGTACCTGGAGCAACATATCCGATCGTCCCCGCAACGGCAGTCCAGTCAGAAGAGCTATTCCTCAGAAGCTTTGCAGTGCCAAAATCTGAAACATGAGCTTCGTACTGAGAATCTAGCAGAATGTTTTTGCTTGATATGTCCCGATGAACAATTGGCGGTGATATGTCGGAGTGCATATAGGACAAGGCATGAGCCACGCCCTTAACAATATTCACTCTCTTTCTCCAATCCAATTCCCTGGCCTTCTCTTCCAAGTTCAGAAACTCAGCCAAGCTTCCTCTTTCAATGTACTCGTAAACCAAAAACGTGTGTCGTGAATGCAAACAAAAGCCGTAAAGCTTCACTATGTTTCGGTGTCGTATCTCTGTTAAGGCTCTTATCTCATTCAAGAACTGGTTTTGGTCATGTACTGGATCGTGGAATTTCTTTATAGCGACTGAGTTCGAACCAATAGATGGCAGGGTTGTTCTGTAGACAATTCCGAATCCTCCCTCGCCGATGCAGTATGCGGGGTTGAAATCTTCTGTTGCTCTTATGATTTCCTCGTACAATGTTCTTCCATCTACGTTAAACACCAGAAAGTGGAAGTCTTGGTTTTCCATGTTACTTATTTCCGTTTGCGGAAGCTTGCTTCTTCTCCAATAATGGATAGAAATGCAAAGAAAAGTGAGTACAAGTGCCCCAGAAATAGAAAAAAGTACAAACGCGAGAGAGGAAACTCTGTCACCATTTTTCGTGAGTGAAGAGGACTCAAGGCATGGCTCCAATGCTTTATTGTTTCCACACAAGCCTTTGTTTCCTTTTAAAGCTTCAATGGAACCATCATGGAAGGCCTTGTTTTTTGGAATTGGACCATGGAGTTCGTTGTACGAGATGTCTACGTACTCCAAGCCACGGAGTTCCTGTAAAGACTCTGGAATGACACCGGAGAGACTGTTGTGGGAGAGATTCAGAATTAGCAAGCTCTGCAAGTTACTGAACTCCGCTGGTATCTGTCCGGAAATATAGTTGTGACTCAAATCTAGCTGAGACAGCTGAACCAACTTGCCCAACTGAACCGGAATTCCGCAACTCAACTCGTTACCGCTCAGATTCAAGTAATGCAGCTTCAAAAAGTTGCCTAGGCTTCTTGGAATTGAGTGGTTCAATCTGTTTGTGGACAGGTCAAGATAATCAAGGTCGGTCAGAGACTCGAATTCTTCAGGTATTCCACCGGAAAGTAGATTATTTTTCATTATGAGCTCCACCAAAGAAGTCAGCCGCCCAAATTCCTTAGGAATCTCCCCAACTAAATGATTGGAAGAAAGATCAAGTACATGTAATTGAGTTAGATTGCCAATCTCAGGTGGTAAGTTTCCACTGATATTATTCCTAGCAATCTCGAGAGTTGTAAGTTTTTGGGACCCTCCCCACTTATGTGAAATTTCGCCATAAAACAGATTATCACTGAGATTTATGTAATCCAAGTTTGGATAGACACCAAAATCTTCAGACAAGTTTGCAGTCAGCCGATTTCTGTCTAGGCGGACTCTATGCAATCTTGTGCAGTTTCTTAAGCCCTTTGGGATTGGACCAATAAGTTGATTGCTATTTGCAGTGAAGTTTTGAAGCGATCCCCCACGGCAGAGGTTTTGTGGCAAATAGCCAGTGAAACGGTTTCTTGCGAACCGCAACACGGCCAAGTTCCTGAGGTTTTCTATCACTTGAGGAATGAAACCGGAGAACCCGTTGTCACGGATGTATAAGATTTCAAGTTTGCTCAAATTACCAATTGAATCAGGAAGAGAACCACTAAGTTTATTCTCACTCAATTCTAGCTCAACAAGAGACTTCAAATTTCGAATCTTGTCCGGAATGAAGCCAGATAATTCATTTCGGTGGAGGTGAATAGCTGTAAGGTTTCTGAGGTCCCATAAGGAAGTCGGGATTGAACCAGAAAGGTTGTTTGTGTGGAGACTAAAACTGTTGAGAGAAATCATGTTCCCTATTTCTGTCGGGATGGAGCCAGAAATTTGGTTGTCAGACATTTGAAAAACCGTTAGCTTTCTTAAGTTGCCAAAACTTGGCGGAACAGGACCCGTGAGACAGTTGGTATCCATGTGAAGCTCAACCAAATTGGAGAGGTTTCCTATTTCTGAAGGGACAAAACCAGAAAATGAATTGCTTTGAAGATGCAAATAAGCCAGGTTGCTTAGATTTCCAAAAGAAGCAGGAACAAATCCACTTAAAGAGTTGCTATGAAGGGAAAGTTCTGTCAGTGAACTTAAAGATCCTATTTCTCGAGGAACTGAGCCGTTCAAGTTGTTGTCAAACAACATCAGAACCTCAAGGTTTAAAAGCAAGGCAATTTCAGCTGGGATTTTCCCATAAAACTGGTTGGTGGACAGGTCAAGATATCGAAGTTTTGAGAGGCAGCTGATTTCAGATGGAATGGTACCAAAGAGCGAGTTCATGCTGAGATCAACGTATGCAATATCAGGGAAGGACGAGAACACGAGTCCATGTAGCGTACCTTTTATACCGGAGCTTGTAAGGTTTATCCCGGTGACACGTCCAAGATGGTTACAGTAAACTCCATACCATGTGCATGGAGTCGTAGTTGTTGCAAGAGTTGCGGAGGAGTTAAATGTGTTGTTTGGAAGGCGAGTCCATGAAGTTAGCATAGAAACGGAACTGTCTTGAAGATTGGCTTTCCATTGGAGAAGACCTTCAGCTTCTTCGGTAGAAGAAGCAAAGGCAAAACCATCTTTGGCTATGGAGATGAAAAAAATGAGCAAGAGAGAAGAGGCGAGAAAAGCTGTTTTGGCAATGGCTTGTAATTCCATTTTGTTTGTAGGATGTGTCATGTTTTGCGCATTTATGTATCAGTCGTCGTTACGCAATTTTCCACCTCCGTACTTTGTTTTCTAAAGAAAACCATTTTCATCCATCAACAAATAAAAACAAAAAGAAGAAGAATAAAATGGAATTCAAAGACTTCTAAAGTCTTCTCTCCCAACGCGTTTCATTATTTGGTCATTTTTTGTCCACACTTGCGTTCGTCAATTTTGACGTTACAAGTCTGGTTAGTGCGCCTCTCAACCTTTTTTTTTCCCCCCTATTAGTATAGTGTGAAAAAACATCATAAACACAAGTTTAAAGAAGATTTTATCATATATTTTTCATCAACGTATTTTCACACCCTAAATTGGAAAATGCTCTCATTCTATTGGAGATAAATAGAAAAGACTAGATTTCGGAATTGAAAAGGCTATTCTTTGTTATTCTTTTATTTACTTTCCCTCGATAGTGGGCGGTGAGGAAAGATGACATTTTTAGCACGGAAAACATATGAAGCTTACCATAAGAAGAGAGAAACCGAACAAACTAGAGGTCATAGGTTAGTTTGACTCAGAATACATTACACAGCAAATCAAGAAATGTGATGTGGCGTTAAACACAAGATTTCTTCCCCTGTTATGGCTGCTACTTTGTTCAATGAATTTGCAACTTTTCATAGCCAAACATCCTGCATACATAAAAGAGTGGATGAAAAGCTACTATTCCTTTTTGGTAGTTAAATTGCACCGTTTTGGTGCCTTCTCCACCCCCAACCCCACCCCCCCCCCCCCCCCCCCCCCCTCTGCTTTAAATAATTGGCCTTCCTCTTGCATAGCTACTGCTTTGCTTGCAAGTATTCTGAGACTTTTTTTTTTTTTTTTTTGGAAAAGTATTTTGAGGCTTCTTAAAAGGAAATAAAAATTAAAATATATTACAGAATTGCCGTTATGACTGACAAATTTTTTTTTTCTTTTTTTGGAGAACACGTGATAGAGTCCATTTTATGTACCATATCAATAGGATTCATTTTTAAATCATTCAGATTTAACCAAATAGTTAAGATATTCTTTGTACACGGTAATTATCGTGTATTTTACCTTACAATACTATTTGACTAAGAAATTAAAAAATAATTTAAAAAAGAATTTAAAAAAAAGTCCACCTTCACTAGTTGAAGGTTGGGGGGAGGGGAAGTTTCTATCACCGGGATTGGGAAGGAAGGAGGGAGCGGCTCGTTGTCCGGGGAAAGGGGGAGGGGGTTGGGTTACGGGCCTCGAGAGGAAGGGCTTGTCTTTGAGTTAGGGGAGGGGGCGAACGTCACCGGTCGAGGGCCTGAGTTGCAGAGGGTCCAGAGAAGGTCGCTAGGCAGAGGACTGAATAGCAGAGGGATCGAATCTTGTGGGCAACTTGCCGAGTGAGGGGGGACTAGGTCGCTGGCATCATAGGGGGCAGATCTGGTGTGGGGGGAATAAGATAAGGTACATTACAATTATCATGCACAAGCAATATCTCAACTATTTAATTACATCTTAACAATTTTAAAAAATGAGCTCTACACATGAAGTATATAAAAAAGGATTTACCGCGGCCTTGCCCACCTTTTTTTTCCCACTATATTTAATTAGGAAAGTCTACGATAGAGTCTCAATTATTTATCCTATCAATAGAACACATTTTATAAACAATTGAATATATTTTAACAGTTGAGATATTGTTTGTTTATGAAATTTATGATACAACTTACTTTATACTATTATAATCTAAGAAATTAAAAAAAAAATTCAAAGCAAAAAAACAAAACAAAAGAAAAAAGAAAAGCAAGAAAAGAAAAACCCAACCTTGACTAGAAAACCACCCCTGCCCCTGATGACCAGCACCCCCCATTGCAGCCCGACCTAAGAAATCTCCCCCAACGATCTCCCGTTGTTCAGTGGCGAAACTGCCCCTCCATCCCTCCCCTCAACCAAGTTTAGTGAGGGCAAATCACCCCCCACGGTCATTAGGCAATGGCAAATAACAAATGACCAAAAACTCTAATTTTCTTAACTATGACCGAATCTAATTGTAGTAAGAGTTTTTTTTTTTTTTCCTTCTTTTTATTATTTTTTTTTTCCTCTTTGGGTTTTGCCGACAAATTAAAATGGCTTTCGCTCTCTCTTTTCTAAAGACAACTATTATAGTTTCTTTTATTACTTTAAATGTATTCTATGTAATCATTTAGGTTTCTTTGCTATGAATAATTGTTTCATTTTCTTTTTTAAATACATTTTCTTCCTTTGTGTTTGATATAATTAACAAATTTAAATTCAACAAATTCTATTTAAACAATCTCATCAGCAATGTGATAATTTTTATTGTTCTACTAATCTTTTTCAACACAATTATAATGTAACTTAGGAAAGTTACATATTTTACAAAAAAAACAAAAAACAAAAAACAAAAAACAAACAAAAAACAAAAACAAAACGAATAATAGTCATATTAGAATGTTTTATATTATAAATATAATATCACCATGATTCTATTGCAGAGATAAATTGCTTTAATTAATGCATTGTTAAAAAAAATATATTCTATTTATGTATGTTTGAACAACGTTATACATGTTTCACATTATAAAAACTTCAATTACCATTTATTACTTTCACATCATAAAAACTTCAATTACCACTTATTCCGTGCGGTGCACGTATTTTAACTAGTAAATATTAAAAAAAAATCATAACAATCTTAACCCCACTAAACTGCTCGGGCAATGACAACATAGTATGAGTACCTTAAGTCATCATTATCAGTTGGTAGCACATC
This sequence comes from Ficus microcarpa, assembly GCA_025413485.1. Classification (NCBI taxonomy): domain Eukaryota; kingdom Viridiplantae; phylum Streptophyta; class Magnoliopsida; order Rosales; family Moraceae; genus Ficus; species Ficus microcarpa. The sequence continues at coordinate 40,289,731 of CM046377.1, read as the reverse complement.
GAAAATCATCAAGTTTTAGAAAACAAAAAAACCAAAAAAAAAGGGGTAAGGGAACGTATTTTTACACGATCAACACCGACCAACATTAACCATTAATATTATTAAAGTATAAAGTAAATTAAAGAAGAAAATAGTCTTTGATATATATGGCTAGAAAAGCCCTCATCGCAGAATCAATTAAAAAAAAACACCAATACCACGGAAAAGGCTGCAAAACTCACAAAATTGACCAGTCCCTAATTAGAAAAAGCGACCAGCAGCTTAGCTGATAACCGCAACCATATGTGATTCATATGAACTGCAACACAGCTACACTTATTGGCATGTGAGTTCATTCCAACCGCGCCTTTCGGCAACCACAGCTACCAGGACGCCTTTTGCAGGTCCAAACTTTTAAAAAAATCAGTGTAGAAAAGAATTTGATCAGATTAGGAGTAAGTAAAACCCTATTGATGCAAGATTTCAGTAAAAATCATTGAGGTTATTATTTACTCTTACCAACCAGAATTTCATCAAGAAAAATAGGTAAGATATTGTAGACTGCAACCAGCATACAAATTGACACCAACCATCCGAATAGAGTATAAACAGCATCAACAGCTAGCTAGTACATCATCTCGTGATTCAGTTTCAGTCACACTCGCTCTTCCCGAACAAAACTTATATGAGGCCAGCATATGGACCAATCTGAGTAGATGAACATAGCATTTTTCAAGAATAAATAGATGATAACATACACAAGCACAAGCACAAGCACAAGCACAAGCAACTCAACAAGAAAAAGCACACATAGAAACCTTGTCAAGGAGAATGAACAAGGACGTTAGGAGAACCACAAAACCAAAGACAATAGTATTAAACAAAATACGAATCCTCCCCATAGGCAGGAATTCCTAATACCCTAAAGACACTGCAAAAGCTTAAGTCAATACCAACAAGTATCAGAGTACAGAGTCTACCATCGACACTAGAAACAGCTAACGGACCGAGTCCAACATAAGAAATGTTTTAACCTTCGACAAAACTGCAGGGCAGCAAAATAACATTCGACATGGCGATAACATGCAACTCAACTACTACTTCCTGAGCATGAATGCAGACACAATGCCTCAAGCCAATGTAAAACTCCGATCACGTTGTATGCTGCTCCATCATTCCTGCACAACAGAAGTTCCAAGATAAATAATTCAGGGGGGAAGAATATTCTTCATTCACAGATGAATATCCAGTCCATAGAGAGGGAAAATTTTCCAAATGACACATGCCATGTACACAAGGA
>CM046377.1:40263352-40288352 GCA_025413485.1 Ficus microcarpa | reverse complement strand
GATTTTGCTGAAGGACATTAGAGGAACCTAGATTTCTGGAGACGAAAACATTGGGAGTGAATTCGATACCAACCACCGGAGTTCGCGAAGGCAGCGTCACCTTCACTTGGCATTCAAAGAACCTCTCTTCATCAGATTCTTCTCCTCCATTCATTTCGTACAAAGCTTACATATATATATATATATATATACACATATATAAGATTCTGAAAAGAAGGGGGGCGAGGGGTGAGGCTGAGGAAAGTGTTTTCGAGAAAACTCAAAACTGAACTGAAAACTGAAAAGACACAGGGGAAAGGCGGAGCATGCCGCCCATGCGCACGCTCTCTCTCTCTCTCTCTCTCTCTATATATATATATATATATATATATAGATGAACCAAAACTCTTTGGGTCAGTCTCCCAATAGCGACACCCGACATTTGACGAAAACGACAATAAACAAATGATTTTTTTATTATTTTTTATTTTTTTAGCTGCGTTTTCCAATGTCGATCGAATCTTTTCCACATTATTGTGTGCTTATTAGTTTCTTTATAATGGATGCCTGGTTGGAATGTTTGTTTTTTTTTTTTCGTCTTATTATTTCTTTCAATGTTTTTTGTCTTATGGGAGATCACAATGTCAAAAGGCCTACCTTTTCCTTTTTTGTGTTTTTTTGGAAAAAAACATTTGTTAATAATAGATCATCCTTTTAAGTAGTCAATTGTCAATGATCAACAGCTACACCCCCTCCCCCCCCTTGTTTTTTTCAGATGATTGAATTTTAGGTAAATGTTACATTTCCACCAAGCGCTACATAATCCAAAAGTACTAATTTTTCCCCTCCAAAAGAAAAAAGATATTACTTTAAGGCTAAAATCAATGCCGTGTTGCAAATAGATAAGAATTACATGATTTCTTAAAGATTATTGGTGGGGTAGAACCGTAGAAGCGGGGAAAAAAAAGAAAAAGAAAATTTTGGTTTCATTTGTTTAATGAATAATGTGTGTTTCATTCCACGACTTAACGTGTTGTTTGATCCAATTGTTCTTAAATATTCAATTAATGTACCGAGATCGACAGAACAATATTTAACCTTAATATTAAACATTGATTCTCCCTTTTCTCTGACAATTTTCCAACCTAAAATGCGTGATTGACAATCTACAAATCATCTAATTTAAGTCAAATTAACATTCCAATTAATTCCAAAATTTATTTGGGATTAACTCCTCAAAATTTTATATGCTATAGTTCTATTTTTCTTTTCACACTCACTCATCTCTCTCCGTTGCCTAATATCTCTCTCTCTCTCTCTCTCTCTCTCTCTTCCACGCTCAAAAAAACAAAACCAAAAAAAAAGAAAGAAAATCCCCAAAACTATTCACCGAACCTCTTTATTCATCCAAGCCAAAATCAAATCATATGAGTTTGAGGAAATGATGAGAATATCCATTAAATGATAATTGGGGGAGGCTATATAATTGATTGACTACGGTTTATTTATTGTTTTAGAAATATGTACAGATGTTACCTAACAATATGCTAATCTTTCAATCAGCCCCAATGTTAATCTGGAAGTAATTACTGCCTAGCTGTTGTTTTCTGCCACGAGTTTGGAGGAGATCCTGAGGACTGCCGTCTCAACCTTGTAGGTTGTGGCTTGAGGCTAAATCTTGCCATGAGGGCAATGTGATCTGATGGCCAAACAGGGGACGGAAGACCAGGACCGAGGGTTTCACGATCAAGAAGTTTCAATAGACCTTCAACTCTCAAACTGTTCTCTGTAGAAAAACATCATATGCAGTTGGTGGTCGAACTTACGAAAGGAGCAAACTATCTAGCAAATAGTTCATTCATCACTAACATCAGAAAGTTACTGAAGTCTAGTTGCAACTTTACAAGCAGCTATTCTTGAAGGGTCAACCGCAAAGATTTAAAAGGCTACTAAATGCCAAGTAACGTTTCCTAACATTCCAGAGCAGAAGTCTAACGGTGTTTAACGTGTGCAAAATACTCTCAAATGAATTGAAACACACCTTTCAACATTCATCAAACCGTGTAAGAGAGAACAACAGTAAAGTTTGACGTGGGATTCAAATCAGACAAAAACGGTGAAGATTACCTGTATAGAAAATGTAATCCAAAGTTCCCGAGAAGTTTTTTGTAAAGTTGGTGAACAGAGGCTCCTTAGCTCTCGTGTCCATTGTCTGCTGTGGTTTCTCATTACCAGCTGAAAGAGAAAATGATGCATATGCACTTGCCTGGAAACGAAACCTAGCTAGTGTTAGCAAAATAAAAAGAACAAGCAGAAGAAGCCTCTATCCCTGAATCAGAACACAAAATAAAACAAAAAGCAACCAATCTGATGAACCAATAGCAGCATTTTACAATTAAAGGCCTGTTTGGGTTGCCATCTGAAGATGGTGTTTCACCATTTGGATTTTAAAATCCTAACTTTACATCAAACTTTTCGTCTCTTCCATTTTCAAAAAACTCAAACTTTAAAAGTCCATAACTTTCTCATTTCAATTCGGAATGAGATAATTTTTATGTCAAAATGCTTGTAACGACGAGATGAACAAGATAAGATCCATTTTGCATATTTTTTTCCAAACACATTTCAAATTTTTGCATAATTTTCTATATCACAGAATTTTTTCAAAAGTTTTCCTCCCAAACACATATTTCCAATCCAACCTTCAAAACACCATTTCCAGATATCTCCCCAAATGGGCTCTAAAACCGGCCTTTTTTGTACTAAAGCTAAGCAATGGACGCACTTGGCGGTAGACAATGACCTTACCAGAGGCAATGAATGTCGCATCTTGAGATGATTAAATATGTCCAAATGCTCCTTTATCCCATTATCAACAAGATCACACCTGCCGCTAACTATAAATCTATGAGGATCACTGCAAAACAATAAAAAAGATGCAATTTCTGTTTCCCTTATTCCCATAATAAAGAACATCGTGATTAGAAAGATAACGTTCTGAATTTCCAAGGCCTACAAATTTTCACTTTTTTTTTTTTTTTTTGGGTCCAAGTTTAGAAATACATGTGTATATTGGATACAGAAACATACTATTGTCTTTCGCGTGCAGTACTTCATTAAGACTAACCTTAATGGAAGAGAGTTGAGATCCCCGCAAATCAATAGAGGAGTATGAGACTGGACAATTTCCTCAAGTACATTGACAAGCCTCACAACCTAAAGACACAATCAAATCCATATCTTCCATCAAACAAAATTCAGTATGTTCTTTAAGGGGGAAAAATCAACAAAAAGAAATGTCTGCACATAAGAAACTACACCTGAAACAATTTTACATCTGGACTGTCTGAATTTGCGTGGATGTGGGCGTTTGCCTATGGTTAAAATGCAAGATAACGTCATCGCTCTCGGAATGAACAATATAAACCCATAGTAAAATGGAATAATTTATAGTAAAAAGGAAACAGAAATAATACCACGCAAATTCTAGATTGAGGAACATCACGAAATCTCTCACTGTCCAAAGTTTCTAATACGGCAATATGTGCGACATTGTCCTGAAAAATGAAGTTTAAGAAGGTAAATATTCCCAAATTATTGAGAATTCATAATACAGCAAACTGATAATTTGAAACGAGAATCACCAACTTAAAGAGTGAATATGAAATGAGAAGTAAATACCTTCTTCAGGCGGAGGCCATATTTTTCTCTAAGATGAGGTGGCAATGAGCTAACCAAATTCTCCGCTAACTTCTCAAACTCAACCTACAGGAAGCCAGTCAGATTACTGCATTCCAACATATATTACCACACAAGTATTTGTTTCCTTAGTATGTTAATAGAGACTTTCTCACCTCATGTTTCATTATCACTTTTAAGAGCTTACGCCGGTAAAATGTGGCACACCCATCAGTTACAAACTTGTTAGCTGTATAGAGCTGCAAGATATCCATTAACGTGTTATCTAGGTGTTACTAAATGTTTAAAAAGTTTTACCAAGTCTAATGAGATCACATAGACAAAGGCACAGAAAAAGGTCGGGGGCTGTATGTTTTGCGGAAGTAAATTGGGGTGCACAGTGCACTTTGCTATTTGGTCATTGTTTTAAAGTATTCTGGTTTAGCAGCAACAACTGTCTGCAACCATCAAGAGAACCACTCTTTCAAGTAACTTTCAATCAACTCCTTTTACTATTTTCACCGTTTATTTTTTCATTGAAATTTGTACTTTAGGAAATTTTCATTCATCCAAACTGGTAACAATTGTAAGAAAAACACAGTCGAAATTTCAAAATTTCAATGCAAACCTATATCTTTTAACTCTAAATGCTTGTGTGTGTTAATATAGAGTTATGCTCAATTTATTTAAACAAAAAATTGGTTAGAAGTTTCCCAGGATCTATAAGGGTTTTCGAACTCATCTTGACATATTAAAGAGTTCAATTATCAAACAGAAGACTCAGGGATTGTCATACGTGTCCCTAAAATTTGACAATGAACAACACAACAACAAATAGAGAGAGGTAAACAGTAAAAGAACTAAACACAGAAACTCCCTGTAAAGAAAATGTTATATCTATTATCTATTCAAGTTTATATGCTTCACAAAGGATAATAAGATTCATGGCACAACACCAAATTCTAGACTGTTAGTATTGCGTCACATTTTAACAATACCACCGGGGTTTTCTTCGTGTACATAACGGAGTAACCATGTTTCGTCAACTCTGGTTCATAGAAACTTTCAAAGTGATCACTTTGTACCTGCACAAAAAACAGGGTGCAATCTATAAGCTAGGGGGTTGATAAGAAATACGGCAAACCTAGGGCCAGTTTTTTGCATAAATATATGCATTAACAATCACCTCCTGAAGACAAATGATATCTGCATCATACTCGATGATCTCATTGACTAATTTTTGCCAGCGATATTCCCATACAAGAGCCCATGTGGGACAGTAGCTGTACCTTTCCCTAGTAGCACACACATCAGCAAGGACGTTATAGGATAGCACACTGAATGTCACATTATTAGAAGAATGAACTTTGGTGTCAAAGTTCCCACCACTCAGCAAACATTTGATCATGCAACGAGGCTCACAATTAGGAGCAGTGATCACAGCATTCGTCTCTACAACTTTTACAGGAGCCAATGGAGCACCTGTTGAGCAATCTACAGCTATGACTTCCAGCTTTAGAATCGAACCCCAATCATCTGATGTGGGTGTATAAGATTTCGAAGAACCAACCTTGCGCCATTCAACCATAAAAAATTCTTTACCATGCCATGAGCCACAGCTTATGAGCCCTCTTCCTGTTTTTTCATTTGTGGTTCTGTCAGTTTCATAGGCTCGATCATGAGACACCCTGTGCTTTCTCCATGCCTTAATGAAGCAGCTCGTAGAGCAATAGTAACTCTCCTCAACTGGTAGAGTTAATGTCACACAAGAGGAACATTGAAGCGTGGCCAACTTGTCACGGTGGATCGAACAATGAACCTCAGCTTGACAAGAAGAACTAATCTGCTTTCGATACCTGTATATGAAAATGTAACATGTTTTAAGCAATGGCTGCTAAAGATAAGAGAAGTGTTGTTGTCCTCTCACTAAGTAATTAACTTTGCATTCCCAACAACAACAAAATGAGAAAAAAAAAAAAAAAAAAAAAAAGAGAGAGGGAGAGAGAGAGAGAGAGAGAGAAACCAGTTTCCATGATTCTTTTGCCTTTTCCTTGCCAGGAAACAATTCACAGCTGCCAATATCGGAAACCTATTTGCCGGAGTTTTCTAGACGAGTAATTTTGAAAGGGAAAAAAAAAATACATTTTTTGACCTTGAGAACCAAATAAAAAGATAGATAAATCCAGGTACGTCGAATTCTTTGTTACAATTTCTCAGCTCTAAAATGGACCCCAAAAAAAAAAAAAACTACATCAAAAAAGTTCGATTACTTTATAAAGGGTGTGTATTGGCGTAAAAATCTAGTCATGGAAACCGCAACTGCACAACAAAACACAGTAACCAAAGCCTCAAGTTTAATTTTCCCCCTGTTTTCTCAGCAGCCAAACAGGCAGTTCTTTCACATACAACAACACAAGCTTGCCTGACCTTCTGATTACAAAAATAAACAAGAAAAACCCACACACACACACACACACAAAAAAGAAAGAAAGAAAATAAAGGAGTTAAGGGCAAAAGGGAAGAGAAAATAACCAGGTAAATGTGAAAGTGTGTGGAGAGACGGGAAGGGTACTCTGCCTTCGGACCACATGAACATAAGGATTGATTTCGACATCAACAACCGGAGTATCGCACGGCAGTCTCACTGCCACATCGCTCTTGAACGTTTCAGATTCTTCACCGCTCATTTCTGCCGCACAACCACATTACAAGTCCGATATATATATATATCTATATGTGTATATATATATATATAGAGAGAGAGAGAGAGAGCTTTGAGTGTGGTTTTCTTCTTGGTGGGTTTTGAGAGAAATGGATCTTTCTGATGGTGGGAATATTTGGAGGGGTTTTGGGATTGCGAGGTCGGGACTCGACTCGCGATCGACGGGGGTTTTAAGGAAAGAAGGAAAACCATGAGAGACTCTACGATATATAGACGATTACCAACAACAAGGCAAGAGTAGTCTTTTTGCCGCCCTTGGCTTTCGGGCAACCAATACACAGAGTCCTGTTACCATTTCATTTTCTTTAATTTTATTTTACCTAGTACTTTTGTCCTATGCCTATGTGCCGTCCTGTCATTTCTCTGAAGATTTGTACAGATAATGAGGTTTTATTTTTTTTTTTTTTTCTAATTACTTACCTATCATTTATTTAGGGGGTGGATGGTTGCCATCCATTTTCATCTCATTTCAAACTTTTTTTTGTCTTTTTTCTAAAAAGTTTTTGTCTTTTTCCCAAAAAGTTTTTTGTCTTTTCTGAAAATTCAAAAAAATTTACTATTACAACTAAAATATTTCAACTCAAACTAACACACCAAACACCCCCTTAGTTGTTCAGTTTAAGTTGAAATATTTTAATTCTAAATTTTTTTAAATTTTAAAAAAAATAAAAAAAAATTTTGAGAAAAAGATAAAAATTTTTTTAAAAAAAAAGTACAGTTTAAATTGAAATAAGATAACGAGTCAAACAAAGTCACAGAGTATACGTGGAAAGGATAACGTTTTTACTTAATTATCATAAGTTTGTTAGACATATATTTTATTTTAACATGATTTTTTTGAACTTAAAGCAAATGTGTGATAACAATTGTAAATTAGACATAATATTATAATTAAATGTATAACATAAAGTTTAATCCTCGTCCTCAAATTTGAAATTAAACTAAAATCAAATCTCATGATTCATTTAGATGCATATCTCAAACACATTTCCAAACTTTTTTCTTTTTCTTTTTTCTTTTTTAACTCAAAACTATTTTTTGTTATTTACATTTTTAAATGTCAAGAAGAAATTCAAATTTTAAATATTCATAACTTTGTTATTTCAGATATAAATAAGATGATTTATTCTTTATAAATTGTGTAGAATTTCAAGATTAACGAAATAAAAATTCATATTAACATTTTTTTTGCCAAACATATTTTAAGATTTTATGTTTTTTTCACTCCAATCAGTTTTTTTTTCCTCCCAAACGCATATTTTCAAAATTACAGAATCATGATTCTTAAAAATGATAATATTATGATGATTTTTTAATGAATTTATAAATAAGATCGATTAGGATATTAGGAATCAGACGGACCGGACAAAGATCCTTATGTCTTATCCCCTCCCTACAAAATAATCATGATTACAGCCTAAGAAAAGGCGGGAATGGGGTTATTAAATCTTATTGAAATGCTTTCTTTATATGCAATTTTACGTAGTATTTGATGAAAGAGTTTAGTTTAAGATTTTTAAGTTTTAATAGTAATTTTTTAGAAAAGACAAAAACTTTTTCAGAAAAAGACAAAAACTATGATAAAAAAAGAACAATTTAGTTTAAAATGAACTAACAATCAAACGGGCCCTTAATCCCCATCATAATATTCAGTCGATAAAAGTGTCCATAAGTTAGTAAAAACAAAATATTAAAGTTGAAATACATTCTAAAGTCAATTTAATTCAATGACTATACAAAACAATAAAAAAAAAAAAAAAGGTTAGAGAGAACAATATTCAGTTTGGCCTAATATTAAAATGCAAGTTAAAAAATCAACAGATGTGTAATTCTTTATTTCTTAAATATGTATGTGGGATGGAGTGATTCTAATGGGACTAGATCCTATTAAGACTAATTCTGCAATTGAGATTATAAGGATTTTGAGAATGAGTTATCAGGTTTGAAACTTATTTATACGTGGGATGGGATAGGCGAAAAGTATTCCCCCCATATTTGTCCCAACCTCAATTGGGGAGCAACAACTCGTCCTCTCCCCCTTCAAACTCTATTAGAAATTCCCAATCATCTTATAATAAAAGCAATGATTAATTTTAAAATTTATTGTGTGTTTAGTTGGTTAGTTTGAGTTGAAATATTTTAATTGTAATAGTAAATTTTTTTAAATTTTCAGAAAAGACAAAAAACTTTTTGGGAAAAAGACAAAAAATTTTTGGAAAAAAGACAAAAAAAAGTACGGTTTGAGTTGAATGAAAATGATGAAACAAACAAAACCTTAATCGGGATATTCACATGCTTATGATGTGATAATTAAAAATTTTAAAGTTCTTAAGGGGTGTTTGAAGAGTTGGTTCATTCCAACTCAAACCGTACTGTTTTTTGTCTTTTTTTTAAAAATTTTGTCTTTTTTTCAAAAAATTTTTTTGTCTTTTCTGAAAATTCAAAAAAATTTACTATTACAACTAAAATATTTTAACTCAAACTAACCAACCAAACACTTTTAATTTGCATTGTGTCATTGCATTTCTTGTTTTATACATTCTCTTGTTTCAAATTTATATTTTTTTTCCAAAATTATTAATATTTTAAGACCTTGGTCTTTTTCTCCAAAAAAAAAAAAATATTTATATATATATTTCATTATAATAAGCGCGGCAAATTCCTCTCAGTTCGCTTTTATAAGGGATGCGTCTCTGAAAATTCAAATTGAAAACCCAAAGAGAGAGGAAACAAGAGATTTCGATCAATGGAGGGGGAGAGAGCACAAGCGCAAACGAAGAACGAAGCAGCTGCACCGCAACGAATCGTGAACCGAAGCAAAGTCGAACATCTGCTTTCTCCGCTGAAATCTCCGGCCAGTCACCGCCCCAACATTGAGATGGTAAAACGTGATGTCTGCTGTGAAGACGAGAAGCTTCTCTCTCTCTAACTCTTGTTTGGTTCTGATCCAGGAGGAGGAGGAGATGCTGAAGAGATCGAAATCAATGGAGGGAGAGAGAGCAGAGGCGCAGACGAAGAACGAATCAGCGACACCGCAGCAAATCGAGAACCCAAGCAATATAGAACTTCTGCTTTCTTCGGTGAATCGGTGCCTCAGCTTTCAGACGGTATTACATGATTTATCTCTAGATTCAGACAGTGTTTGTGAAGACGAGAAGTTTCTCTCTCTCACTCTCACTCTTTTTCGGTTGTGATCAGGAGAAAGAGGAGATGCTGGAGAAGGAGATTGCAGATTTGAAGAAACAAGTGGCAAGAGAGCGTCTGAAGAACAAGCGGTTGAAGCACTGCAACATATTCGAGCTTGTTCTTCCACTGGTGCTGGTATTCTGTCTCTACACCTTCTTTCTGCTGCTCGTACTGGATCTCTCTGATGCCTTGCATTCTGTCAAGTTACTTCTGATTACTTAACCTGATTACTTGAATGTTGATTTTTGACTTGTGCTTCTCGAAGATTGTAGAATCTAGTTTCTCTTAAAAGCTTTTTGTTTCGTTGAAATGCTCACTCCTCTGTTTCAATTTTCCATCGAATTCTGACGTCTGTACTTTTGGTGGAGTGCCCTGAGTAATAAGAGCTTGTTTCTTCCAATCCGTCAATGACACTGACACATTCTTATTGTTCTTTTTGATAATATTGTAACTGTGTAGTCTGGAGGCGAGAGACAGAGTGTGACCATTTGACACTGAAAATTTGGGTGGATTCGTATCACAGTATGTTGCTTATTAATTTCGTGTTAAGGTGTCTTGGACTATCCATTTCGCTCTTGTGGATCATTCTCTTTTTAGTCAAACACACACACAAGTGATAAGAACACACAAGAATCAGACCCGACTTTCCAAAAGAGACTTTCCAAAAGAGTGATTGCTTGGCTATCAAGTTTGTATATATGCTAGTTTAAAAAAATTAAAGTGACAGTTAAAACCATAGTCCATAATACATAATTTACATTGATCATTTATATGAGAAAAGAGATCAGTCATAAGAAAATATGCTAATGAATTTTTGGTCCCTTTTTTTTTTTTTTTTGAAATGGGTCCTGCTTATTACTATCATCAGCATTTTATTTGTATGTGATCGGAACGGATGAAAGTATAGACATGACACTCATTTCTCGTTACTAACTTTCATGGTTTGATTTTTAAAAGTTGAAAAAGAAAACAAGCACTAATGTATAGTAAAATTCGGGCTGAGAGAAAAAGTCCCAATACAAGTAATCTTCTTACCGGGTTTAATAGCCAACAGTTACAGTTTATCGACTCTAAACGCTTTGTCCTTTTCCATTTTGCAAGCCTTTATATACCAACTACTGCTAGTTTGGAAATGGAATTAACAAAGCTATCCAAGTGTAAGCAGAAATTCAGAAGAATGTAGTGACATCTAATCTTATTTACGTATTAACATTTCCCTCCAAATCCCTTGTGCTGGTCAATGAATGCCCATCCGCAACAGTGATGCAGTTGAGTAGAACCACAGAAATTTTCCTGACAGAAAAACATGGCCGCTCTCATGTTTCGATTATTTGGAGAAATCATTATGTTATTCCCTTCAAAAAATAATGATAATAATAATAATAAAGACAAGAAAAGAAAAGGAGAGAGAGAGACTTCAATCTCATGACAGATTATCATTCATGTCAACTTGAAATGACAGCTTCATAGATTTTAAGGGCAACTGTTCAAAAGAAATGCAGATAAAGCATTCTATTCACAAGAATAAAATAAATATGTTTGGAGAGACATCAGAGTAGCAAATTGCGAATACCTCTAATAAAATGCAAATGGATCATCTGCATATGGATCCAGCGACCCTTCTCTAAACAAATCTCCTATGTTTGAAGGGCGTGGACGAGCCCGCTCCCTACCCTGCACAAGCTATAAAAATGTTACACGCGCAAAATATACCAAGCCTAAAAAAGCAATACGGTTATATAATTTTCTTTTTTCCAAAAACCAGATATCACAGTTCAATTTTTTGTATATCTAGCTTTAACAAAGTGTCTAACCAAAGGTTTTTTTTCAATATTGGGTAGTAACATCTAACGTGGGGTTAGACAGAACTAGCAAAAGCAGCATAACTGGACTTCCTTATCTTCAGCACATGAAATTTCTGTAGCGAGCATCACAAGTTTTCTTTTTTGATTTGGTAAACAAAACTGCAACATTCATGTTCCTCTACTGCTAAGCATGCCCCGGATTAGGCCACAAAAAAGAAGCAGAGCAATCCAAAATGACGTTGCAAAAGGAAGGTTGGTGAGCCAGTACCAAGCTCATGCAAACTTTTAATAGGCTCAAAGTAGAGAAAGCACGAAAACTCAAGTATCTAGATTCATGATAAGGTGCTTCTTTGGTCATCTGATGGTTCTGCAAAACTATGACATCCTTGGTCTATTAAATTGCAATAAGGAGTCCTTCAAGCCCTCAGTATTTTAAAAAGGTTGTTTGAGTACTTTAAAGAGATGATATATTACAATGGATGGTTAAAAAATAAAATGAAGAAGACTTATAATAACTGATTTTAACTTTCAGACACCTTGGCAATACTCCTGGGGGTGTTTGCTTTTGGTGTATTCATCTTCTTCTGTTTTCTTGGATCCTGGTGAAAAAGCAGAAAGTTCAACATCAGATAACATATATCCCAGATAAAACACATAGCTTGAGTTTTATGTATGCAGATTTAACAGGGTAACCAGGGAAAAACCTCAAACATGACGGTACTCTTTGTTTTCCTTCGTTTTGTAATTGTCCTTCCATTAGCAGTTTCAACTTGATATTCATGATGAGTAACCTGCAGTGTGAGGCAAGTTTATAATGAGGATCCTGCATGAGCTCAATCAGATACAATTCGCGCCAATGTTAAAACTATTGAACCGCCGGGGGGGAAGGAGATTCTGACAGAATTACTTACCTTCTTATGATGTTTAGGTATACTCAAAACATTTCCCGTGTTTACATTATCTACTTTCTTCAGCAACTTTGCAACTGGTGTCGCCGTTGCTCTCAGGAAGGGTGAATCCTGAGAAGAAAATAGAATGATGTAACCAGATAAAAGGCACTACTGAACAGTGCTAATTAATCCGTCACTTGTGTTTTCACCTTTTCTTCATCCTCTGGCCTTGTGAGGGTTTGGTGACTTCTCTTTGAACCAGCAGAATTTCGGTGATGTGAGGAAATGGAGTAATCCTGAAACAGTATTATCAAAGTCAGTATATAAATGAAAGTTGTGCTACATGCATAAACTCCGAGGATGTGATGGATACATAGAAGCATAAAATTTGGACATGCAGAAGATTAATAGCACTCACAAATATTGTCAGGAAAACAGAGGGAAAAAAGGTCTCTGATTGCACATGCCGCGTCAGAAAAGATTAATTTGTCATTCCGAAAAGAGAAAAACAATATTTATTGTAGTTTCATCTGGAAAAAATATTAGTAACGATGCGTCGAGAGTTCAGACATCCACATGCACCCGAGACAGAAAAAAGAAATCCAAAGAGTCAAACCTTTTTTGAATTCGCTTCTTGGCCCTCTTGTACTTTATTGCCCATCACTTTCCACTGCAATTGCAATAAAGCCCTCTGCCGGTCCTCCTGTGCAGATAATCAAAATGAAAACACTGCAACAATCACACAATTGTATTTTGTGTTACCGGAAAGATACAAACTTTGGACTTCTGAAGATCCAATTCCTCTTGAAGCTTTGTACACTCATCTTCATGCTCGCACCTCAAAGCTCTCATCTGAGCTTCATGCTCGCTCCTCAGTGATATAATTCTCTATAAAAAAAAGTTCCTCAATGATGTAATTTTCTATACAAAATTAAAAATTTAAATTTAAAAAAAAAAAAAAAAAAAAAAAAAAAAAAGGCAACATAAGGAAACTTTGATACTACCAAATCCGAATGGCATGTACCTCTTTCAGTTTAATTTCAGCTTGAATTTGGGAACGTTTTAGCTCCTCATTGTGATTGGCTTTAAGGTTCATTTCTTTCCCATCATATTCTTGCTGAATACGACTCACCTACATATATGCAGGAGGTCAGTCAAATAGTTTTCTGATGAAATGCAAGCTAAACCGTGAAGATCTAATGAGCACCATGGTCCAGTGCAGAACAAAAATAATCAGAAAAATGCAATGCTCAAGGTTTAGAAAGTAATTCCTGCTCCATTAAGCCTTCAACAGCACTAAGGCTACTTTCTCGTAGTTCCTGACTTGGATAACAACAGATGACAAAATGATTTAACCAGAAGGAGTGAAGTTATGTTATCCTTTAACCAGGTTGACAAGTGTCTAAAACTTAGTCCTAAAGATTGATGATTTCATAATACTTCCAGGGAAAAAAATGAGATATTTTTGTTGTACGAGTGAGAACATATGTATTATTTGTTAAACAAGATTATTTGACAATTTAGTGTCAAGCTTGCAGCACTTTCTGCACATACCAGAGTAGCATGTTCCTCCTCAACCCGTGCCAGGTACTGTTGTGACTCTTCTTTGCACTCTGCAATCTTTTTTTCACATTTTGCTTCCATTTCTCCAATAACTTTTTCTGCCTGGAGGTTCAAAAAGATGACAAACATGATTCACAGCTACTCATGTTGCAAGAAATGATGTAATCACAAACCTTTGCCTTTTCCTTGCTAACAAACTCCAGCTTCTCGTCTTCATACTTCTTCCAGATGTCAGTAATTGCCTAACAAAATGTATTCTTGGGTCAATCTAAAGGTACTTGTACGGATCTCAGACATTTCATATTACGTAGTAAAAGGTAACACCTGATCATTCCTCTGAGATAAGTCTTTCAAATGCCTTGATAATTCTAGCTGTTTACTTTCTAGCATCACGTCATACTGCTTTCTAGCTTCCACAAGTCTATTTTCAGCAGCAGTCAAAAGTACTTGATTCTGCAATGACAGATAGAACCTTTAAGATATTGAACTATTATAACGAACTGCATCCTATTATAAAATCTAATTCCAGAACCTCTGTAATTTGCTCTTCCAACTTTGTCTCTCGTTCCTTATGATGCAGAAGCAGCTGATCTTTTTCCTCTAAGACATTGTGAAGCTGTTCTACTTGTTTCTCTAGTGAGTCTATGTGCTCACCACGTTTCTCCCCCTCCTTTTGCAAAGCATCGATTTCTTCCATTTTTTTCTGCATCTCTTCTTGTAATTTTTCTGTAATCTTCTCATTCTCATTTTCCAATGCTGAAATTTTCAGCTGTAGATCTTGCTGCGATATATTAAAAAACACACTTAATATAGAAACTTTGCATGCCGAAATTTTCAAAATTAAGTTTGAAAAAAACTTGCAAACCATTTTGTTCTCTGATGATCTTGAAGCTTCAGAAAGAGTCTCAATTTGCAGTTGTAAGTTGGAAACCAACTTCTCTGTTTCAATCTTCTTTGACACCAAAATTTCTGCTTCTGACTCCAGCTTCTGGATCCTTTCGCTTGCCTTCTGACCTTCCTCTGAAAGTTGTGCCATCATGGACTCTAGAGCTTTTTGAAGTTCAGTTACCTTATTGTTTAATTCCTGATTAACCAACAGCAATGCTTCCCTCTCGGATGTTATTTGCAAGAACTTATGATGAAGTTGATCATGTTTTCTCTGTGCATGCATGGCAGCAAGATCTTTCTCCTCCTGTACCAACTTAAAGCAAGAGTCGTAGAGAGAGTTTAATTGATCAAACTTATCCAAGAAAGCCAAACTTTGTTTATCCACTTCAGCCAACAAGGAACCCAGTACATTAATGAAAGATTCCAACTTTTTAATCTCAAGGAGAGATATATCTAATCTTGTTGCAAGGTCATCTTTTAGCAACTGAACATCAGTCTTTTCCCTCTCCAAGCTCTCCTTAATGGTTAGCAAGTGGCTAATTTGATCTTCTTTCAGCTTTAGTTCAAGCTTCAACTCGCCCAGTTTAGAGTACAAATTTTCTGTAGCCAATCTATTGGTTTCTATAGTTGTCTCAAAGTTCTTTATCATGGCATCTGCAGTTCAAATAGAAACAGAGAGAAGAATGGTTCAACTAGTTATAAATTCAAAAAGCCTTTCCAACTAGATTAACAGCAGAAAGCAAGAGCAGATGAGAATAATGACAATTTTGTCAACCAAGATAATGCACAATGATCCAACCATATAGTATAGCATGTCCAAGGAGATATATACGAATGAACCTTCAAAGTAAGGGAACACTAACGTTTGAAACTTTGAACTATTAAGCACGTGCAAAATTCAAACTTTCTCAACATTCTACAAACGATGTTATTTGAACAAGTTTGAAAAATCTTTCAAAAACAAACACTGAAAACTGCACCTTAATACAATTTCCATGACAACAGATGCAATCTAAAACGGTTTAGTTGGTATTTTGTCTTCTGATTAATGAGAAAAACCTAACAATATAGGCTATAACTAAGTTCTTAGTTGGATAAGAAAACTATGTGAAATCTCAAACAAGCAAGATGTCTACCTTTTTCCTCTATGAGAATGGTTGTTCTGCACTTTTCGTCCTTGTAAAACTTATCCCTTTCTTCTTTCAAATTTTTCAGTTCTTCCAGCTCCTTTTCACCTACCATTGGAAGTTGCACGTAACGTATTGAAAGAAATTTACAATCACATTACTGTGAAACAGCAGTCCAAACTATAACCAGCTTTTCCAAACAGTGTAATATGTGTGTTAGAAATGCAACACCTTTTTCTGGGGACAGAGAGATAGGACCAATAAAAAATAACTGTAATCTGTGTTTGCTAGAAATACAACACCTTTTTCCGGGGACAGAGAGAGAGGACCAATAAAAAATAAAATGAAATAAGAAACAACTTACGATTTCTAATAGTTTCCCCTGCAGAGTCTAATTTCAGAGACAGGCCGTTCATCTGTTGATTCAAATTATCAAGAGCTATCGCACTTGCAGATAGCTTTCCTTCAAAGAACTCCTTATCTTTCTCGGCTGTTAAGGCAAGAATCAGAAATTAGCACTATACGACTTTTTTTTTTTTCTTTTAAAAATATTTGAATTATACCAAAAATGGAACGCGACAAGAGATCCTATGATATTTACCATCATGAACCTGACTCGCTAATTGCTGCAAAGTTTCGGTGAGTTGATCACTGAGAGTCTTAGTAGAAGAAAATTTTGACTCCAATCCATTCCACAGCTTCTCATCTTCCTTCTGTTTCACCTTGAGCTTTGCATTTTCATTAAATGCATTTTGCAGCTTATCTTCCAATGCACGGATGTGCTCCATTGATTTCTTCAGTTTATTGTTCTGCAGTATTCAATTAGTTTAATAAATTAGCATTAAATTGCCGTCATCGAAACTCTAACGATCACAAATTGGTGAACAAACAACGAGAGAACGAAATAGAGCGACACAATCACCGGATTAAGTTTGCTAGGGCAGAAAAAACAGAAGCACGCATTAAATCGGAGAAGCAAACAGATTTACCGCCATTTCTAGATCAGTCTTCAGGGAAGCTTGCTCTTTCACCAATTTCTCTACAAAAGATTTGACAAAACATTGTCAAAAAGCGTCCGATTTTCCCGAGAAAATCAGCCAAACAGCAAAAAAACTTTCCGATTCAAAAAGAAACCTGCGGTGAGCTTCAAATTCGCGAAACTTCCCGCCGACATTGAATCTCCGGAAGGATGTGAAGAGAAGGAGAACGCTTTTGCGGTTCCGGGGACCGATTCGGTGAGCGACTTCAATTGATCCAAGCTCTTCATGCTTGGAAACCCTAGCTTTTGCATCATCGAAATCGAAAAATCGATTGCAGCAAAGAGAGAGACTAACGAAACCTAGAATTTTCTCCGTACGCTCTTGCTCTGGAGCTCCGAGACTGAGAGCGTCCGAGTGTCGGAGGGAACGGTTGTTGAAATGAAATGGGCGCCAACGTCCCGCGGGTATATATAATGTTAAGGCGATGACGTGTCACGCCCTTGCGGAGATTAATTGCATGCCAAGGAAACAAGCAATGTCGTTTCCAATGTTTTATGAACAAACGACATACCATTTAAATTTCCATGTTAGTATGAAAAAATAAATAAATAAACATGCCATTGTTCTTTATGTCAATTTTATCTAATATTTAAGTGTTTATCAACTTAATATAATAGAAAATGATCTATGTAATTGCAGGCACAAACTAGTAATAATTTCAGACTTGATTATAAGTTGAAGAATTTGAATTCTTCTATCTCAAGTTCAAATTAAAAAATAAAAGAACAATCAACACTGAATTTTGAACCTTTTTTTTTAAATAAATTATGCTCAATTTAAGGATAAGAGAGAAAATATAAAAAAAATTCCAAAAAAAGGTATATTATCCTTAATTTTAATTTAAACAATAATAAAATGATATGGGTGGATAATGGCTTTCCACGCTCGATCCACCGCCAAAAAGGGAAAATTAATTATTCACTATCTTGCACATGAGAATTTTGTTACTTTTCCTTTTATGTTATATATTTAGAAAAACTAGGGTATTTGGTGATAAGTTTAGTTTGAATTAAACTGTATTTTTTTTATCATAATTTTTTTTTATTTAAAAAAGTTTTTTGTTTTTTCTGAAAAAGTTTTTTTGTCTTTTCTGAAAAATTACTATTGAAACTTAAAAATCTTAAACTAAACTCATTCACCAAACACCCCCTAATGTTAGAAATTCATTTATATATATATAATATTAGTTGATACTATTATTATAATCATTAGATTTATTTTTTAACAGAATGATTAGTGAAAATTAATGTTAAAATTTACAATGCATGATATAAAATTACTACCATTCATAAATTAAAACTTTAAAATGTTTCTAACAATTAAACTACAATACTTATTGATAGAGCAAAGTAATCAATTTTACTTTAAAATTTTCTTATATATTTTGATATTTTAAATTTTCATTCGACGAAAAAAATTATACCTTTGAAAAAAAAAAATTACAAAGACACTCCTTTGACATTAGAAAGGTTTTATCATGTTTGACATTATCATCATACTTTTTTTTATGAGAAATTGTGATAATATTATGTTTTATGAATTTGAACCACAATTCGAATTATTTCTTACAATATTTTCTTTCACAAGAACATAAAACTTCAATCAACATTTTCTGTTAAAACCAAGGCCATGCTAAAAAAATAAGCATACGAGACCCATTTGGCGTTAGGGAAGTTTCTCTTCTCTTTTATTTTTCTTTATAATCAAGAAGTATGTGATACATTCGAGGAAAGTAAAAGTCACTCACAACAAAAGAAAAAAATTAAATTAAAAAAAAAAAGGGGCCAAGGAATATTCTAACCCTTATAAAAATATATATATATATGTTTTTGATTTTAATGAAAAGAATCTTTGACAAATACTAGGTCAAAACAAACGGATCCGTTACTCTAGTTAAGTAGGAATACGGAGAAGATAGAACGGAAGAGGCGCGCAACCCAACACCGCAATCCGATGTTGTCATGCCCGTGGAGTCCAACAAAACAATAGAAACTCGAAGTTAGGAAGGAGGGAAAAAAAAAAAAAAAAAAAAAAAGGAAAATAACTTTGAAGTCCCCACCAACTCAACCACTCGGAGTGACGGAACCGAGATGCACAATCCATGTCCTGCCATGGAAACAAATCTGCCAAATCCGCCATTTTTGTCCAACCGCGAAGCTCCCACTTCTTCCAATCTCGACTTCATTATTCTCTGACGTAATCAAAGCTCGAGAATCCCAATCCTGAGAGAAATAACTACTCCTTAGAGATGTCAAATTCGGAGCTTTGTTGCTCCGACTCCTCTTTCTCTTCAAGTTCGAGTATCTTCGTTAATGGCGGGTTGTTTCTGGAGCCCGCGGTTTCCAATTCCTTTCTTCGCTGGGTCTCGCCGGCGGAGCAGAGTAAGGGCTCTGTGGCGTTGTGTGTGTGTCGATTCAAGGCGGTGGGAGGCGGAGGAAGGTTCTTGTCGGTGAGCTTGAGAAGCGATGGCGTTGTTCGCGAGGCCAAGAGTTGTTTGGTTCAGAATGGGTATGAAGGCGAGGACGCGGTGGTTGAGGAGAGGAAGAAGAAGGAGAAAATTAGGGTTCGGAAAGGCGTCGCCGTGAATACCACCAAGCATTTATGGTCCGGCGCTATCGCCGCCATGGTTTCCAGGTCTGTTTTGGCTATTCTTGTAGAAGAAATCCTTCAATGCAGATGCAAATTCGTCTCTTTTGTATGCTTTCTTGTTTGGGTTAATTCAGTAGAGATTTTCATGCTGTGTGTACGATTTGATCTGGGATTTTGTTACATAGAACAAATACAATGTTACATTATAGGACAGCATAAAATTTGTTAATCGATTATGAGGAACATTGAATAATTTTTGTGCTTTTGACGTTAAAGTCTTGTGAAGACTTGTATTCAGTGCTTGGTTGTAAAGAGAAATTGAATATTCTTGTGGGCAGAACTTTTGTGGCTCCACTTGAGAGACTAAAGCTGGAATATATAGTTCGTGGTGAGCAGAAGAATCTTTATGAGCTCGTCAAGATGATTGCGGTTTCGCAAGGCTTGAGAGGCTTTTGGAAGGGGAACCTTGTTAACATCCTTCGCACAGCGCCATTTAAAGCGGTCAATTTTTGCGCCTATGATACTTACAGAAAGCAATTGCTCAGATCTTTTGGGAATGAAGAGACCACTAATTTTGAGAGGTTCATTGCTGGTGCTGCAGCTGGGATTACTGCAACTGTACTCTGCTTACCACTTGACACGGTACGTGAAATTGGGAACTTTGCAATTGGATTGTTTTTTTTTATTTTTTTGGAACTTCAGTTGGGCATCATATTCATGATAGAAGTTTTGTTAAGTAAGCTATCATGTTGTGCTTGTTTTCTCCGCTGTGCATAAATAAGATAGATTCCAGTTGTTTATTACTCCATGTGTTTGTTTGATGGATCTTTGAATGGGTGGGAGATTATCTTAGGCCACATGAAGAGTGCACATGGCACAAAATTCTTGACAGACTGAATCAACTGATTGCCTAATGTGGGAGCGATTTTCAATTTGGACTACCTGTCTGGTGGAATAAATGCAAAAGGCTACTTGTCTTTTGTGGTTGTGGCCATTGGGTTTACATTTCCTTGAATTTGTGTAGATTTATGTTTTTTGTTAATTTACATTTATTTTGATGGAGTCCACAGCTTTTCAGCAGTCTATTGTCTTGGGTAAAAAGGAAAAGAGCAGAAATAAGATTTTGTTGATTTTAGGCCCCGTCACTTGTATATGCTATTCATACAAAATGCTGTGCCTTTCAGATCCGAACAAAGTTGGTGGCTCCTGGTGGAGAAGCTTTGGGTGGTGTTATTGGGGCTTTCCACTACATGATCAAAACCGAAGGATTTCTTTCCCTTTATAAGGGCTTAGTACCCTCCATTTTAAGTATGGCACCTTCAGGTGCAGTATTTTATGGTGTGTATGATATACTGAAATCAGCTTATCTGCATTCACCAGAAGGAAGGAGAAGAATTCAAAACATGAACCAACAGGGGCAGGAATTGAATGTTTTGGATCAATTGGAGTTGGGACCAATTAGGACGTTGCTCTATGGTGCTATTTCTGGTGCTTGTGCTGAAGCTGCGACTTACCCGTTTGAGGTTGTGAGGAGAAAGCTTCAACTGCAAGACCAAGCAACGAGATTGAGTGCACTGGCAACTTGTGCGCAAATAGTCAAGCAAGGAGGAGTCCCAGCTCTCTATGCCGGACTGATTCCCAGCTTGCTACAGGTACATAATCACTAAGATAAGATATTGCCCTTTTGAGAAGTGAAAATATATCCTTGATTGCTTGTCCAAAATTTTAAGTTGTTAGACATGGTCATTATGGACGTTAACTTTGCTGAGATCGGTGACCTTGGAGATTTCAAAATCGCACATGTGTTAACCAGTATTCAATTTTTTTCAGAATAATTAATGTCGATACAAGGCACTCCGGCTATTTGTCTTTAGAAACACAATGCTCAATCTGCCAAATTATATCTCGTCTTGGTAACTTTTACGGCTCAGTTCTAATATTCATATGGTTCATTAGATTGTTTTACCTGAGGTAGTTCCTAGAAAATTAGGTTACTGGCTGTACTCCCTAGACGGTCTTTCTTGCAGTGGAGCAAGTGCCCCTATTTGTATATATAGTGTTCAACCTATCTCCTTCTGTTTTTTCCTGGTCATACACATATTGTATTCAACTGGTCACAGGTATTTACCCGAATGGTAATTACATCCAAAATTGATGAATTTGATTATGCGTTCTTTGCTAAAATTAAGTGTGCATCTCCCTCGAGAATCATTTTATTCAACGTTTAATCTGTCAGTTTTGATTTTGCATTCTTTTTTCCTCTTTGTTATTGGAATTTTTTAATTTCCAACTTTTTTTCTGCTCCTGTTAATTTTATAACGCTTTGCCTACTCAGGTGCTTCCTTCGGCTGCTATAAGTTATTTCGTCTACGAATTCATGAAAGTAGTTCTTAAAGTGGAATGAAGGGAGAAAATCGGGCCTATGGAGGAAGTCTCAGGAAGTTGCACGGCGACCGAGGAGAACCACCTATAGATTCAGAATGGTAGGATTATAGCTACATAGCAAGTACCACTGGTGTGGGCAATACATTTTTCCATTGCAAAAGGCAAGAAATTGGATCATCATCACAACTTACCAGATTCAAGCTTTATTCACGCAAAATTTTGCGGTAAAGCAAGACATAGACATTAGATTTTGAAGATGACAGCCAGAGAAATTTGATTTTGATTAGAAAGAAAGGAGCATTATATAGTTCCCTTCTAGAAAATTCCTCTTTCCCTTTTTGGTGGGAAAAATCGTTTTCTATTCTACGAGTTATGGTAAGTAGCCAACACAAGTACTTAAAATTTGACTACTGAATATTAATCCATCTTTCCTTTTCCGGCACAAGATACCAAAAACTACAAAGAGTTTAGAAAACAGTGGTCTGTGGCCGTGATTTTATAATGAGTGTAGTGGTGGTCAGTTTCAATGCTGAAGTTGGGAGTTCAAATTTTATGATCTCACTGGGGAAAGGGGAAAACTGGAGGGAACGATTTCTATTCTTTTGTTGTTGGACGAAGGGCAAAGTTTTGTGACGAGGTGTTTTTGGCAACAAACTGATCCGAGAGCATCCAATGCGACTCGATTGCATATGAGGAGCCTGAAACAAAGTGACCAACTACTCCGGTCAAGTGATGTCCCATGGTGGTTTGGTTTTGGGCTCTAGGGAGGACAGCTATCAACGGCTTTTCCTGTTGTTCTTAAAGCCTTTAATGTGAAAAGTCTTAACGTAATTTTTAGCTTACGCATGTGCTTTTATAGTTCTTAGTTAACAGTAGATATCATACGGCATTTGGATTTTAAATGACATTAAAACAAACGCTGGTTGGAGTGTAGTAATCCACGTACCAAATAATTATGTAGAATAGTACATGCACGACTCCGACCTTTCTTATGTGCTCTGCCAAAAGTTCTCTGACTTTCCTTTATAGCATTTCGAACCATTCTCCCATTTGTTTTACTTGGACTTGGGGATAGAAGCGGGGGCGGGACAGGACCAAGAAATGCTTTCCCATCCCCATCTCCGCTTAAATAGAAGTGGGTTCGGGAACGGGGATTTCCTGTTATAAGGGTTTTTTTCATACCTGTCTCATTCTTATTCAATTATAAATATATATTTATAAATACAACAAAGTAAAACCAAACAATAGAACGTAATTACACCATAAATTTAGTTCAAAATAACAAATTTTATAAACAAACCAAATTTTAAACATATACAAATGAAATATTAACTATAAAGCCAATAAAGATCTTATCAAAATATTACAATGGTTGAAAACTAAACCTTTAGAAGATACTTACGCTAAAAAAGCTTGAAACCATAGAAAAAAAACATAAAACTATCCTCATTTGTCTATCCTTTATGGCTTCAATTTTCGTTTCATAGATACACACACTTTTTAAAATAATTTTTAGTATATTATATATTTATAAATATATGAAATCACACACAAATATATTGGAACGGGATGAGGCGGGGGTGGGGTGGTGGTGCTTTCCTGTCCCCACCCCGCTAATCTTTAGGGATAAAAAATCATCCCCATCCCCATCCCCATCCCCATCCCCAAACTTTGACCCTCATCCTCACCGCATTTGGAGCGGATCCCTGCAGGCCCCATCCCCGCAAGGAATATTGCCACCCCTACTTGGACCAAAAATTAAGTTCGAGAAGAGACTCAAAATTTGTTTTTTACAATGTTAATTTTGACAATTAAGATGATATGTTAAGATATCGGATTTTTTATTTTTTATTTTTTATTTTTGACAATTTTTGTTAAGAGAAAATTTTTCTTGAGTTTTTTAGGCTATTTTACTTACAAATTAGACTGCATTTACTTGAACGAAAGAATATAACACTCTCAAACGCTTGTAGCATATTGATGCTCTTTTATGGTCATTTCAACATGGTCCTGTTATGGCTGAGCCTAAGCTGAACTTTTTCCCCCCTTCCCTTTTTTGTTGCGTGGAGTGCATTAACTGGATTACATTTTGGCAGGAAAAAAAAATTAAAAAAAAACCGTATTACTATAAAATGTTCTCCTTGATACTGCAAGATCAAGGCCTGTTCCTCTCTGTATAATGCTAGTCATCCTGGTAAACATCTTTCACCTACATTATGTATCTCATTTTATTATTATTTTCTGGGCATCAATTTGAAGAAATGAATTTCACTTTTCTTATCCATAGCCTAGAGGAAAGGAAGGAAAAAGAGTCTGATTAGTTCAGTAATTATATGCAAATATTAGCTGGTACATCTTTCCAGGTTTACTTGTTGAGGTTCTCGACTCCTTCTGGTGTTTCTTGCTAGCCATACATTGAATTTCTGTTTCTTTTCGACATTATCTTCACTTTGACCTTGGCGATGGAGAAGTATGACAGAGAACGCCTTCTACTGCCTAGCTGTAGCCATCGAGAGCTTTTTCACGTGCTAGACCTATGCCAGGTATTTGCGATGAGAGCGGATCTGTGGTTTTCAGCTTGTCAACAGCCATCATAATGCACTGCTACGCTCGGGAGAGGGAAGTTGTTCTATCCAAGTACTTGAATGTTCTTGAACACTCCGTTCCGCGAAGAGTTATAATGTGCCTACCAACGTGTCTCCATTACTTGTGGACAAATCTTTTTGGAAACAGAGCTCTTTCATCGCGGAAAGACTCCATAATTTATTAACAGTGTATGATTTCATATTTGGAACAAAGTAGTGATATTCATTATGTAGATGGTGGAGATTTAAAACTAAACCTTGAATTTTCATTCCTTCGCATACTATCTCATCGCTTTACATAACTCAGAACATCAAAAGCCCACGCGAATACAGACAGTGGTGAATGATTCGATAGTGTCTGACCTAAGCTAAACCAGGCAACCTTGTAACTCCCTTATCAATCATTGAATCAAACCTCATCCTCGTGAAGGAGCATATTGGGAATGCCCTTGCTCACCGGGAAGCGGCGACCGGTCTCGGGGCAGATGAGAGCACCTTCCTCTAGGTGAAGCTCGAGAAGTGCGTGGTGGAACTTACGGAGGAAGTCCTCTGAGTCGAGCATG
>CM046377.1:40238252-40263252 GCA_025413485.1 Ficus microcarpa | reverse complement strand
TTCTCCGCTTTACCTGGTAATCTCTCTCTCTCTCTCTCTCTCTCTCTCTCTCGTTCTCTCTCCCTCTTCCTTTTCCAGATATTAGGAATTTGTTTATTTGCTGAATATTTTGAATTTATGCCAACTAACATCAGTCCGTTTTATAAACTGTCATTAAATTCTTTTCTTTTGGTCACCTTTGATTGATTTATTTTTTTCTTTGGATTTTGATATCTCTGAGTTGCTTAACGGACATCGGTAGGAATTTCATGGACGATTTCCTTCGAGTGGTTCATTGCTTGTGGAAAATAACATAGAGTTCTTTTCTCTTAGGCACTTTGAAATTGCATAGTTTTATTTTATTTTGTTTTATTTTTTCTCTTTAAAAATTTGGCCTACTTTTGACTAAGTAGGACCTGATGGTAAATACTTTCAACGGTTCAGATTGATTTAATATTGAACAATAAATCTGAAAGTAATCGGTTGTAAGAACTATTGTGCGTTTGTTCCCTTTCACGTTATTTGTGGGAATTACGATATTTCCTCTCTTGTCCTCTCTTGTCTTAAGCATAATGTTGCTTTTACTTATACAGGTATCGAAAGGAGATTACTTCTTTTCTCGGCGAAGATCGGAATACTTGTTTCGTTCACAGTGACAAATTGGCCACTGTACAATGCACGTCATGTTTGACTCTCAATCTACCCCTTGAGCAAAGTTACCATTGCTCAGCCAACTGCTTCATACAGGCATGGAAAAGTCACATGCTCTCTCATAGCTGCGCCCTCGAAACTGCGAGGGCCAAAAATGAAGCAGAGGCTGTAGCAACCGAACTCAGAAGTTGTGGCTCATGGTGTGAGAAGGAAACACCGTCTATGGTTGAACAATGGACTGAGGTTGGTTCGTTGAAATCTTATGAGCCCACATCGAATGATCTTGGTTGCATTCTGAGGCTGGTATCTGTCGCTGTGGATTGTTCAACAGGTACTCATTTGTCCGCCATGAACATCATAGAGACAAAGCCTGTGATTACTGCTCCTTATTCTAGGCCTCGCTGCTTAGTTAATTGTTCGCTGAATGGTTTCGATTTTGACCCCAAAGGTCGAGTGGCATTCAGCGTGCTATCCTATAATGTCCTTGCTGATCTTTATGCTAGGAAGAACAAGTACAGATACTGTCCACCATGGGCTCTTGTATGGGAATATCGCCGCCAAAAATTACTCGATGAGATCATCAAGTATGATGCTGATATCATTTGTCTTCAGGAGGTATTGTATGTATGTGTGTGTGTGTGGGTGTATTCTGATATCATTTGTCTTCAGGAGGTATGTATGAATGTGTGTGTGTGTGTGGGTGTATTCTGATATCATTTGTCTTCAGGAGGTATGTATGTGTGTGTGTGTGTGCATTTATTTTGTTTTAGAAATTATTCATGTGAAACTGGTGTTAGGTCTGCTTTATTGCACATCACTCCTCTAGCTTATACATTATGCCTTGTTTATTGAGCAGGTTCAGAGTGATCATTTTGAAAGTTTCTTCGAACCAGAGTTGGCAAAATGTGGCTACTCCGCTATGTACAAGAAGAAAACCAAGGAGGTATTGTTGAAATGTGCTTTTAGTAGTAAGTTTTGCGTGTTCTCTGTTTGATACTAGAACTCTTTTTTATGTTAAGTTAATAGAATCTGAACGACCATAATAGATCGCTGGAAAGTTTATAAGCAAATCTTTGGTCAACTTTAGTTTCTCATGAATTGTTCTAGTACACAGTAACCCTTAAAGTTTAGAGAGAAAAGGCTTTGCTCTGATGGAGATGATTGACAAAAATTTGCCGTATGATTATTACTGTTGGAACAGGCAAAGATTTCCTGAAGTCGTATGTTTTTCGTGGTTTCACCTACTGAACTCAAATACAACTAACAAATAAGTGCCTAAGTGCACCAAGCACCCTGTGTCGTGGCTTGAGCAATCTTTGTCGACTTGGTAAACTTTATTTCTGCCTAAAATACCTAGGTATAACACATTGAATGGATATCTTGCAGCTCTATACAGCTAACAAGTACATAATTGATGGCGGCGCCATATTTTACCGCCATACACTATTCAAAGAGACTGCGAAATATGAGGTGAGAAAGTCTTCAAAAAATTAAAAATAAAAATAAAATTAAGATCTAATCATGTTCGCGCAGAGATAATCTGAATTGCTTCCCTGTAGCTTGAGTTTGACAAAATAGCATTGCCCTTTGTTGAAGCACTCGAACCTAAGCTTAGAAGTGAAGGTAGCTTCCGTCTATTGAAGGTACTCAATTCTCTTTTAGTATTCTTTTCTCTGCACCATCAAAAATTTGTTACATACAAGTTTTGACAAGGATATAAAGAGGGAATTCATTCTATCGTCTTCTCGTTCTTCATTTTTCAGGACAACATTGCCCTTGTTGCTGTATTAGAAACTCTAAACAATGAGAGATTTCACGATGTGTTCCCATCTATAATTTGTGTGGTATTATTTTATTATTATTTTTTTCATTTCACGTACCAGTTTGTTTCTTTTTAACGCGGGGAGTGGTGACACGGTCTTGCATTTTAACCCTAGGCAAACACCCACATCCATGCAGATTCAAACGTGCCGGATGTGAAATTATTTCAGGTGCACTCTAGAATGTGTAGATCACTTCCTTTTGTTTTTATTAATTTATTTGCGAATAATTTATTGAATTAATCTTAACGAAATATAGGGATTTGATTGTGTCCTGTTGCATGACCTAAGGTTGTTAGCCTTATCAATAAGCTAGAAGAAATTGTCGATCCTCAAATTCCTCTATTGATTTGTGGGGACTTCAACTCTCTTCCGTCAAGGTTAGTCTTCCACTAAAACAATGAAGTCCCCATCGAAAACACTTTAGACAATAGTATTTTTCTCTGGGAAAATTTGTTAAACATTATCTGATCTAACGTGATTTTCTTTCTCGTGGGAAAAACAAGAGGGATAACTTTTTTCTTTTTTAATGCTTTCTCAGTGATCCTTATAAATTTGTGGTCTCCGGTAGCTGTGATCTTGTTGATAATGAGAAACATGACCCTTTGGGGATATTTAAGGGTCGTAAGCTTCAGCACTTGTTGCATCTGGTAAGGCTGTTATTTAGTGTCAAGTACTTACACCGCAAAGCTATGAACACAACCCTTCAAGCTTTGGCGTTAAAGTTGAAAAGCTTCTTCTGTTTTGTTCTTTTATCTGCTAACACTAGCTAGGTTTTTCTCCAGGCAAGTGCTTATACATCATTTTCTGTTTCGGTTGGCGTCGAGGATCAACTGAATAAGATGGACGGGGAGACTAAGGAACCGCTGTTTACCAATTTCACAAGAAGCTTTTCAGGAACTCTTGATTATATTTTCTACACAGGTACTCCTTAGTATATTGTCTGATATGCATCAAGCTTTGAATTTCTTACCTTTCTTGGTCTAATATGGTTAACTGTGCCTTGAAAAGTGTGTATGAATTCATTTGAAATTGTGATTTTCTTCCATATTAACCAACCATATGATATGTTTCACGCGTGAAATAACCTTTTATCCTTCTGCTAGTCGGTACTGCAACATTGAAGATGCATATATTAATTAAAATCCACCAAAAGGCTGTTGATGCATGTGTTCAGGATTGTGTTTATCAATTCACAGACGTTTTCTTCTCGACAAATTCGACTTGCATATAAGACTTGAATTCGATATCCTATATTTTTCAATCTGAGTACCTCCCTAAATCATTGTTTGTTGAAATAAGATCCTGTCAAATATTGTGATGAGTGAACTATTTTGCTAGTCTGCTAATTGCTTATGATGCTTTCCGCAGTGAACAGTTTGAGGGTTGAAGACCTATTGGAGCTTCTTGATCGGGAAAGCCTTCGTCCTGGTCTTCCATCCCCTGTTTGGCCATCAGATCATATTGCCCTCATGGCGAGATTTAGCCTCCAGCCACCACCTATTAGATTAGGACATTGCTTGCCACAATATACTTTGAAATCGTTTAACAAATATCATCTAGACAATCCTTGCGATATTTTCCAGGGCCAATTGCAAAGTTAGTTCATTCTAAATAGTATCTTCCGCTACTTTTTTGGGAACGATGAAAAGTATGCCTTTTGTTTGCTAAAAAAGTATACCAAGTTCTAGTCATTTTAGGACTGAAAAGGCAAACAGAAGCCCCCAGTTATTGCTTTTTCAAGAAAGCCGAAGATGCATGAAGGAGACGCATCTCTTGCCTCGATCTTTGTAGTTGGGCCCTTTCTAGGAGTCTCATTACATTAGCTAATTCAAACTTATACTTTTAACTACTAACCAATGTCGATGACGACATTCAAAAACTTTCTTTGTTCCACTCTATCAATGTCATGTAACACATGATGGTACTCAAAAAAACAGTTAGAATTCATTATTGCTCACATGATGGTTGTTAGGTGCTAACTGTAGCCATTCCTCCTTGTTCACTATGTCGAACATCTTCTCTGGTATCTTCGCTATTTTCCCATTTTTCTCTTCATTACCGATCGGAAAAAAAAAAAAAAAAAAGGTCCATTCTTTGCGATTGCTCCTTGTTCACTAGGTGGAACATCTTCTCTACTATCTTCACTATTTTCCCATTTTTCTCTTCATTACTGATCGGAAAAAAAAATGACCATTCTTTTTTTTTCATTTTTTTAAAACTAAACTTATTCATATATGCACGTAATTCTACGATATGCATGAAAAACTTGTGCTGAAGATTAGAAGCCGAAAAATGTATAGTGTCCCACGATGATATTTCGGTATGTGGATAAGGCTGGAAGAAACTGAGGTCACAGATTGAAGATAAACCAAATTGGGCATTTAGTGAAGTTGAAGCGTACAACACTGTGTAAGCTAATTAATAGCAGGGCCAATGCTGGATGGAAACTTCATTATTACAAGTATAAATGTTGCAGCGTTCACCAATATTTTCTTGAATGTCGATTTATATTATTCAGTGTCAACTGTCAACTTGTTCTAGATTTACTTCTTAAGACGTGTGTTCCTGAGACTTCAATGACTTTAACATTTTCTTCATTAGATAAGTCTTTTTTTCTACATTTTCTCCTTGTCTTAATAATGCTACCGTGATAGCATTAACTGTGCATCTGATGAAACAAAGCTGGTTTGAATCCTGTCTACAAATTTCTGCCATAATGATGCAGTGGTGAACAGTAACAAGTAATGCTCTAATAAATGTGTGCACAGTTTCAGATTATGGGACGAACCAAGATAATTCAGGTTGTTTATCAACTCATCCTAACTCATCTATGATCAAGAAGAGCGAGAAAAGCAAACAATAAATCAACAAATAAATTCAAAAAAAAAAAAAAAAGAGCGAGAGACAAATTCGGAGACTAGAGGACAATAATAAACTTCAACCAGAAACAGATGAGGAGACAAATTTAGGATGATGAGTACTGGTATATTTACCTTGTATGTGTGTGTATATATATATATATATATATATATGGTTAGTTCATATTTCGCTTGAGGTAGAAGAACTATGATTAAGCCAAAAACTAGTAAGCCTACAAGCAAGAGTACTACTCTCCGCTTTCAGGAGAGACAAAAATAAAAAAGTGAAATAGTACAAAGTTATTGTGACAAACGACAGTGAAAAAAAGAAAAAAAGAAAAAAAGGGTCATATTCCTAATTACTTTTAACCCAGCCTTTTGTGATAGCACAATAAACTTCTACTACTACTGCTGCTTTTACTACAACTAGGGCTTGACTTGGATAAAAGTTGAGGGGCTTTTCTCAGGTGGGTGCACAAACTTGCAATTCGGGCACGCCGGCGAGGACTTGCACAACATCACCAGCATGTGGCACCTCATGCACACCGTCGCCACCATCTCTTGTTGATCGGCTTCGAAGGTCAGCCACGACGGACAACTATTTCTTGAGCTAGTCCTACTACTACGCTTCTTCTGCTTGGTTGATTCTATTGAGAGATCAGAGAAGGTAGTGCTTGAATTATGCTTGGAGAAATGGTCTTCGGCGACTCGGTTTTTCCCTGGCGATTCACTTGTCGTTAAGTTCAGCTCTAGGTCTAAACTCATATGATGATTATGATGATCGCTCGGACTTGGCGGCTCTGGGGTAGAACTCCTTGGATCCCTGGATGTTCTTGTTTGTGTCTTTGTGTTGTAATAGTGTATTTTCCCGGACTGCACATATACATACATAAATATATATTTATATATATAGCACATACATGAGGTGAGACGCAGGAAAACAAGTTATAATTCATGCTCTATATATGCATGTAAATACACACATGATATATATATATATATATATATATATATGATCATATGCAATTTGCAAATTCAGTTCTATACAATATGCACGTAAATACTCAGACATATATGAGTTTGTGCGTGTGTGTGTGAATATATATGTACATATATATATGTGTGTGTGTGTGTGTGTTTGTGTATATGGAGGTAATACCTGAATATCAAGGCACCTTTGCCACTCAGAAGGCAAGGGAGTCTCAAAGTGTAGCTCAATATCAGCCATGAAATTCCGAGCACCTGCTCTGGACCGTTTCTCGAAAACTTGCTCCCGACAATCAAAAAGCTCTTCCCACTTCCTCTTCTGTGACGAATTCTCCGAATCGGGACTTGCCTTCCTTCGATTCGGAGAGAAGCCGGAAGATTGAAGGGACACCATAGATTTAGCTGCCTTTCAATAATAATTCTTGAACGTTTTGATATATTTATATGTATAGAGATGTTTATATGTATATGAAAACTGCTCTGTTAAGTCACAGAATGAGATATCAGAAGTCTGGAAAGAGTTTTGGTGGTTATATAGGCCCTGAGAGTTTTGGATATTAACTGCAACGGAGAATCTAGTAGTAGCTTGGGGAGCAAATTTAATAAAAGAATTATTATTATTTTTTAACTTTTGAACATGGTAGAAAGAGCTTAAAAAACGACATGCCCTACAAATGCATGACGTGTTTGCCAAGTTGGCTCGCTAGCTCATAAAAGGCTAGGATTTGAAATTCTAACCAACTCCAAACTTTGCTCTATTTCCCAATTTACTTGAAAAATGTTGCTAGCTCACTCTTTTGTTGTACTAGACATGCCATACCACCTGAATCTTGATGCAACCGAAGCCATACTCCACTGCTTAAAAATCTCAAGGGTTCGTCTTCGGTCCTGTCCGACACTGTAATATATAAAAGTAAAAGACGTAATAAGTTTTTTATTTTTTTATTTTTTCTGTTTATATAGAACATAGATCATGTTACACTCACAAATTAAGAATCGAAATATTATGACAAATCATCCATATAAAAGGGATTAAGCCGAGCCGGAATTGAAGCCTGATAGCGCTTGGCTGGCTGGCAAGTTCAGCTAAGCTAGAACTAGAAAGTAGAAGCCAAACTAATAAAGTAGGTTTTTTTTTTTTTTTTTGGAAGGCTACTTATTGTTATTAATAAAATAATGAGGGGCGGTGAGAGAGAAAAGGAGAGAGTAAAGGAAGAGGAAGAGGAAGAGGAAGAGGTGCAATAGAAATGGGGTCATTAAATGAGAGGAGTCTGCATACAGTTGAAGAAGGGTCTTGAATGCCTACTGAAAAACTTTAATACACACACAATAACTCCAACTTCCCGCAATTGGTTTCGCTCAAAAGAACTATAACAACTTTTAAAGCTCTCAACACCCTCCCTCCCTCTCCCATTAAAACATTAACCACATCCCATGAGCGCTGTGAAATAGTCACTACCAAATATATATATATATATATATATATTACTAAATATTTCAAGAATTCTATGATACGATATTAGAAAATACCTCATCGATCGTATTTTATTTAATCTGATAAATATTTAATATAATTAACGATTCAGAATTATGTCTTACACATAAATCATAAATTCGCGCGCACACGCTTTTATATCTCTCAACACCCTAGCTCATTAAACCAAGCATGTCGTCCTATATCTATATGAACATGTTTACAAGCAACCTTACCCTACAACTTATATGCCCTAAAATACGTACGCCTCCAATTTTTTCCTAGCAATTAATAATACAAATATATTTATTAATTTATATATAGTTTGTTTTGATGATTCCTTAGTAATTAATTGATGTAAATCATGAATGAATGGTCTTGGTACAAATTCAGAACAACAAGATTCACGATATATTTTTTTTAAATTTTATTATAAGAGAGCTCACTAAACCGTCGTGGGGCTTTTAATTGCTTGTGTATTATGAGAAATGGTAAAGGCTTAACAAAGCATTAATTTCTTTTTTCCCAATTTCGTTATTGAATTTATTCAAGACCCGTGATACAGATGATTTTGTGTTCAGTCACGTAAGGACAGCAAACAGCAAAGAAAAGGCTGTTCTCCAATTAAAGGATTTTCCGGGAAAATTCCTTAGTTAGGGAAAAAAAAGATCTAGGGCACAGATCAAGTATATACAACACAGTGAACAAGTGTCGTTAGCCAAATATCTATCACCAACCGTATATAAATTGGCGAGGGACCCTAAATAGACTCCACAGCTAATGACATAAATTCCAAGCCATTTTATTGCTAATGGCCAATGGAGTCGGTTCACAAAATACTGTTTTCCAAAACTGAGGGGTATTTTTGTCTTGTAGCCACCAAATTGAAAATCTAAGAGAAAAAAAAAATTTAATTTAGAAAAAAAAGTTTGTTAAAAAAGGGTTAATAGCTCGTCTGGTCCCTAATCTTTTTACATATTTGCAATTTGTTCTTCTACTTTTTTTTTTATACTTAAAAGGTTCCTAAACTCTTTAAAATGGTGCAATTTGATCATTTTCACTAAAAAAAAGGAAAGTTTAAAAATTGAATGAAATAGATCAAATTTACAACATATGAGTTAATCATGTAAATTTTTTACTTAATTACCCTTTAATAGTAAATCATCTCTTATTACTAGGACATTTTTTTTGGTTAAAATTTTAACCTTTTTTTAGTTAAAATGATCGGATTACACTCTTTTAAAGAATTTAGGGACTTTTTAATTACATAAAAATAATTAAAGACCAAATCAGAACTTCGTAAAAAAATTAGGGACCGAACGAGCAATTT
This sequence comes from Ficus microcarpa, assembly GCA_025413485.1. Taxonomy (NCBI): domain Eukaryota; kingdom Viridiplantae; phylum Streptophyta; class Magnoliopsida; order Rosales; family Moraceae; genus Ficus; species Ficus microcarpa. The sequence goes on along the minus strand of CM046377.1, from coordinate 40,254,150 downwards.
ATCCTAATAAAAAAATAAATAAAAGATAGGGACCCAATATATTAAAGGCATAAAAGGAAGAGGGGAGTTTCAAGTAAGTCCACCTGCCTTCATTAACTCATCTTGAATTCACTTAAATGCAGAATTTAAGAATTCAAGGGGGATGCCCATTGAAACACCCCTCTCTCTCTCTCTCTTCAACATCTTTCTTTGTCACTTGCATCACTGGTTTGCCTTCCTGTTTTAATGCTCTCAACCCACCTCTCCTTCCCTTCATTTATGTTTTTCTCTCTACTTTCTCTCTCTACCCTCTCTCTCTCTCTCTCTCAAATATTAAATCAAAGTCACGAAGTTTCAATCACATAGCCATTATAGGAAGGCCGAACCGTGTCAGAAACCTACTTTAATCACCAATAATTCCATGGTTAAAACGCTTCTTTATTATTGTTATTTCAAAATACACCAAGTGTTTTATGAGTGTGTCCTACCCAAAAAAAAAAGAAAAGAAAAAAGAAAAAAAAACCCATATTGAATTAAAAGCGCATGGAAAAATAAAAATATGTACTATGGAGAGACGTGGGCATTTGGACCGAAAATCAGATATGTGACACGTTTACTACAAAATCTAAATTTTTCATCTCTTGATGAGAGAGTTGTTGAATCTATTTCATTTGACCAGAACGTCTAACCATGACCAAAACTATTTAATAATTCTGCAAGTGACCACCAATATTAATCTTTGTTTCCAAAACGTACCCCCTATCGCTGAAAATATATTGCATTCATTTTTGGATAAGAATTTTTTTCGACAGAATGGAAGCAAAATTTGTAAACATTTTCAGCATTTGTTGGGACTTGGGATTATATGCATATATATATATATATATATATATATATGTTGCAGTGAAAATTTGGATGCCAAAAAAAAAAAAATGATGTACGTTAAACTTGTGCTGGGGGGAGTTTTGCTGTTCCATTATGGCTGTGATGTAAGATTGATTGTCTTATTTAATGACTTTCCAACATAAGACCAAGGAAATAAAAGAGCAATATCCATTGCCTAGAAAACAGTGATTTCTCTCCCAGTCTGATGATCAAAAGGGTAGTCACTTTCTGGTAGTTTTTGAATCAAAAATTATTTTATGATTTCCTTCGCACAAAATAGATTGCACAAGGGTGTGCATTACTTGCATATATGCATGGCGAAATACTGAAATCTCTTCTTCTTTTTTTTTTTTTTTTTGGAGATTTTTCTGATAGGATATTAAAAAAAATTTACTCGAGGTAGAACATAGGTTTTAAGAGTCTACAAGTTTTGTCAAATTTCAATAAATTTTTTTTTTTCCAAAATGAAGAAACATGATCTGATGAAATCTGACGATTAAAAAATTGATAGGATTGTTTTTATATCTTTTTACAGGTTTTTTTTTTTTTTAAGCTGAAAACTTTGTCAATAAAGTCGGTGCCAACAGCTAAAAGTGGGCAAACCATGCATTATACATGTCAAATGGGTTATGTCGACGTCAAATACTAGACATGTAAAGCGTGAGGGATTAATCTATATACAGCAACTTGATACACCCCAATAGTAAACTACACGATTTTAGTATTAAAACGTTTCAAAATGTTCACTTGTTATAGACTTTAAGGCTAGTTTGAAAATAAACAATTATAAAATGTCTTCATCGCAAATTTGATTCCCGTAGCACTGTTACATTGAGGTACCATTAACAACAACCATAATATATATATATATATATATATATGCATAGCTGGATCGTTGTATGTATTGTACAAATTAAAAATTCTCTGCGATGAGTTTAAATTTTGTTGTCGGTGTACAGCCTCTGTGGAACAACATGCAAGATACGAAGGACCAAAACTTACATCCTTCCATGATTTTAAAAGCCGAAAGGGAGTGCAATTACGATTTTTTTTTTTTTTCACCAATTTTTAGCTAGTTATGTTTGATGTACGTGTTTTTATGCAAAAATGGGTCTATTATGGGAGTCCCACCTTTCTGAGCAGCACTGTATAAGAGTACAAAGAGCCTTGCCCTTGCTAGTTTTCGTGAGCAGTAAACTGTTAATGGCTTGGTTGTTGAATGCAATTTGCTTTTGGGGGTCATGTTGCGAGGTTATAATAAAGACTACTTCCTCTTATGACTGTACATCTACTCTTTAGCGGACTTCTACGGTAGGACTTGAAAAAATACAATATTAGTAAGGTTATGTTTTTCAATCATCGTATCTGTCTCAGAAATTGTATGTTTTGTATCTATATAAATTTTACAATTTTTATGTGATTTTAATCGGATTCAATAATGAAAAAATATGCCCTTTATAGAAGAATCCAATTTCAAACTTCTACTTGGTGCAATTAGATCATTACTTTTTTCGTTTTGCATATATTGAATGAATCTAAGGCACTTTTTTCAAGAGGTACTCTGACTTTAAAGAGTTTGATTTATTAAGGTTTACACTATAGATCCCAAAAAGCTATTAAATTGATTATAGAATGGGGGATCATTCAAATGCCTAGATAGATTATAAGCCGTAGATACCACGTTTTTCTTTGCTAATAAGTCATTATTTACACCTAAATCATAGTATTAAGTTAACTGTTGGTTATAATTTAGTTTATTTAAGGTAGAAGTCAAATTATGCTTTGCGTGCCTTGAGAAATGTGGTTTAAGAAATTTAAATCACAAAACACTATAGCTATTAATAATTACGAGAACAACCTAACAGTAAGCATGCATTAATTTAGTAAGTTTAAGTTAAAATATTTGAGTTGGAGTTGTTTAACAATTCAAAAATTAGTTTAAAATTTCGTTGACTTTTTAAGAAAAACAAAAATAAAAACAAAAACAAAATTGGTTTGAAATTTTTTGCTTTCATGAATTGGTAAACTAGATGGAAACTAAGCCTTTGTTTAGTATTTCAACTCTAACTTAAATGTTTCATCTTAATGTTTATCTTTTTTTAAAAAAATCAATAAAAATTATAACTATTTTTTAAAAATCAACAAACTCTAATTTAAAATTTTCAACCCAACTGGCGAATGAAACGCACCATTAATTCGAAACTCAATGTGAAATTTAAATCTCTCAACTAAAAAAAAAAAAAAAAAACTAGGGATACTGAGAGCATTTCTTTTTCTATCTCTATTACATGATTAGATTAGCAAATGAAATCAAGAGTAATAATAATAATAATAATAACAATAACAATAATAATATATGGTTCTGGGAGCCCAGAAGCCTGTGAAAGCGTCATGATTGTACTTGAATGATTTGGACATTTATTAAGCCCTAATAATTCGCCGCATTGATTGGTCAACCCTTAAATGTCAACCGTGCATATCTCCTTTGTGACACTTGGGCCCTCCCTTCCCTTCCTCGGCCCACGGCTCGTTGCTTTTTTTTTTTTTTTTTTTCCCTTCCTTTTTTTTAGGAGTTTTTTTTTTAATTTTTTTTATAACTCCTTTTATTATTATTTTTTAAGGAGTTGTCAAATACAGTTTCAAAGTTTTCAATTCATAGCCCGACGCATCACGTGCCTTCACATAAGTTTCATTCTGCAACCTGCCAATAACTTAAAGTTCATCAATTTGTCTGTTAATTTGTTTGTTTTGATTTTTTTAAAACTTAAAAGTGGAGATTCAAAATTTGTACATTTTTATGAAGCTAGACGTATTTTAACCACTAGATTATGTCTGCAAATTAATTTATTATGTCAAAAAAAGTGAAGTAATTTTGATAGAGTATTTTTCAGCATCTCAAAATCATGGTCTTAATGTTTATTTATTGCCGTTTTGGCTTGGTACCGGCTGCTATCCCTTTTTTAATGTGTACAGTTCCTGTACTTGTCGTTTATAGTTATTGCTCTTCGATGCTCAGTTAGTTTTCATTTAGTATTTACATTTAACTTTAATTAAATTATAATTTTTTATCTCTATTTTATTTTTTTTTTGAAAAATCAATAAAATTTATAACTAGTTTTAAAAAGTCAACCAACTCCAGCTTAAAATTTTCATATTCAATTAAGTTACCAAATAGAGGCTTAATTTTTGTATTAATATCGTTGAATGTTATCACTTTATTGTTCTTTTATATATATCTTCTAATTTCTTATCATTATTTATTATTACAGATATTTCCACGTCTCATTCGTCCTCATGACATAATAATGATCTGCAGGTTGTTATAGAGACGAGAACCTACTTTTCTTCAAAAAGGGCAACGACATGTTGTCATGTTGTTTATGTTCTGTCGTTTCATTTTCAAGCACAAAACGACATGCCGTCGTATTTCAATGTTGTTTTTCCTTTTTTTAGGAAACGACATTGCAGTTTTGTTAAAAATATCCTGTTTGTTAGGAAAGACAACGAAAATTTAACTCTTTTCGGTAAGAAAAAAAGAGAGTGAAAAAAAAAAAAACCATCTTGTTGCTCATTAAGATCATGCAGTTTTCTTTCTCTTTCTCTCTTTGTGGGGTAGATTTTTACTCACTTTCGCTCTTTTTGAAAGGAAAAAAAAAAAAAAAAACTACAGAGAGAGGAAAAAAAAAAAAAACATATTGTCGCTTGTTAACAGTTGTCGTTTAATTTCCTTTGACAGTGAAGGAAAACGACTTGTCGCTTAATCAAGCGTTTGCATTGTCATTTTTCTTTAATCAGTTAGACACTAGTCGTTATTTTGTTGTAGGATAAAAACAACGCAAAGATGTAACAACATGTCGTTTTCTCACGTATTGTATGATCACTTGCAAACGACATGCTGTTTGAACGTCGTTTGTATTATCATTTTTCTCCTGCCGTGACAAGCCCCGTCTTGTTTATTCAGAGGAACCGACACCAGTTCAGTCATGACATTGGGTAATGAAAACGACATGCCGTTTATCGTTTCTATAGTAGGTCGTTTTCTGTTTCTGTAGTAACACAATGCGTTGAAACATAGTTTTTGTCCCACATAGTAAAACTACACATGATGAATACAATACAATATAACTTGTTACCATCTACAATCCTTAAATCTTGAAAGTGTAAATACATGGTAATATCTTGCTTGTCTCCTGCAACCAAGTCTCTTGATAAATTGTTCACTGAGAGTGTCCCTGAGGAGTACCTTCGAACAAACCGACCCCAGTACCAATGGCGCTCCCACACAGCGTGCATCGAGTCCAAAGGAATTCCTTTCGTCTCCGGCAGCAAATGCGCAACAAAGATGGTCATTGCGGCGATCCAACCGGAATAGAACAGGAATGTCCCAAACTTGAAGTGGCAGAGCATTGTCAAAAATGTTTGAGACAACACAAATGTAGTACCAAAGTTGACAGCAACGCTGATGCTCTGGCCCGTTGGTCGAATTTTCATGGGAAAGATTTCACTTGGAATTAGCCAGCTTAGAGGACCCCATGACCATCCAAATCCAGCAGCGTAGATGCACATCAACACTAGCACCAAGATGGCGTAGCCCTTGGAGATGTGCCCAGTCCCCGAAACGCCTGTTGTTGCCGCTAGCACACAAGCCACCGCAATCTATTCACAAAAAATGGTAAAAAAAGTGCTAAACATCGTAAGTGTTTAGCTTTGATAGTACTTGATCATATTTTATAATATGATTTCCTTCGTATTATTGAGTAAATGTCGCATCGTGCATTTGTCTATGATAAAATTTGAAGAAGAAAAACTCGGAGCATAACTTGAATAATTGAGTTGGATTAGATGCATTTACCTGACATACAAACATTTGGATCCCACCAGCCAAGAACAAAAATCTCCGACCAGACCGGTCGACTACAAACGTAGACACGAGGATTGAGCAAAGATTGACCAAACCAAGAATGATTGAGGCTATTAAAGCCGAATCGCTTCCGAATCCAACGGATTGAAAGAGCACAGGTGCATAGAAGGCAATGATGTTGATCCCAGTGACCTGTTGAAAGAAAGGTATGGCAATTGACATAACGAGGTGAGGACGGTATTGCCTTCAAATATGGTCACGAAGGGCTCTTGATTGGCTGCTTTGGCGATTTCGCTGTACTTCATAAGCTCGGCCAGCTCGGCTTCCACGTCAGAGAGTTTGCCTCGGACCTTGACAAGCGATTCTTTGGCTTGGGATAGTTTGCCACGCTCCACCAAGCTGCTGGGTGTGTCCGAGATTAGGAGTGCGCCTATTGTCATGATAGCGGCAGGGACCACGGCGAGGCCGAGGGAGAGCCGCCAGCCCCACGTGTGCTTGGCTGTGCCATAGTTTATGCAGTTGGCCGCCACCACCCCGATTCCGATGAAGAACTGAAAGCCCGTGTTGAATGCGCCACGCCACTTGGCAGGCGCTACTTCGGAGAGGTAGACTGGAGTTGCCTATAACAATAAAAGTGTCACATTGTTGCTTAATGCTAGATTATATTAGAAAAACTCGATAGATATTTTGCAACTTTAACCTTTGTTGGTAAATATGACTAGTTTTGGACGCTTTTAACCAAAAAAAAAAAAAAAAGGTTGGGTCCAAATCGCAGCTTTTTCAAAAATTAGGGACCAAATTAAGTATTTTTGAGCCCGTGACAGAGAAAAAAAATAAGTGTTTTGTTGAAGAAGGGAGATGCAATAGTATTTTAAGTCCACTATGAGACATTAACGACTTACTTGGTTAGTAAAACCAACCCCGAGTCCGAGCAAGATACGGCCTAAAATGAGCATCGCGATGTTGTCAGCACCACCGTTAATGGCGGCACCAACGAGGAACGTGCAGCCACCCAAGACCATGATATTCCTGCGGCCCAACGCTGCAGTTAGGCGGCTAGCAACGAGTGATGCTGCTAACCCAGCTATGTAGAGTGAGGAGGTGAATGCGGTCAAAACTTGGCTATCATACATGCAGTACATGTTTGTTTTGGCTTCAGCCCCCTTCCTCAGTACTGATGGGAAAAACTTCCTCAGAAATGGTACCATAGTCGTTACACCTCCTGGAAAAAGATTGTCAATAAAATGTAAATTTAAACACAATTTGAATGAACCGAGGGCTTTGGTTGGTTTTCTCTACTATGAATTCTTAATTTTGTTGATCTTTTGTTGTCTTTTAACTCTTTTGGCCCCCAATTGGACTTCTTCATGCATTCAGAAAACGGTGACAGAGCTTTGTGTGTGTGTATTATATTAATTAAAAAAGGGGAGGGGGGGGGCGCTCTAGCTTCTTCTGAAACTAGTGTTGATAGAATATGGACCAGCTTGGGATTGATTGATAATATCATAGCTGACTGAACCTTATTAAAAGTGCTCGTTTGGTTTTTTTTTAAAAAAAAGTCCAAAAATCGATTGATATATAAATGAATTCATCTTTTGCAAAAATTAATGTACTTGCACAAATATTAATTTTGAGAAGCAAGGAAGATGTTGTTTTTTTAATTAATAATTTTCACAAAAACTCAAAATAAAAAAGTCAATATTCCTAAATTAACTGTGCAATAAAGCATGTCAACATTATCTTTTCATTTGTTAGAGAGGCACATTGCGGGGAACTATATAGATATATATATATATGTGTGTGCGCGTGCGCGTAAATATAGTGTAATTTTTACTAAATACTGTCTGAAAAAATTTCAGACAAAAGTAAACGACATAACGATTAAGAAGTTGTTACTTGTCCCATTAGATGAAATATTTTTGGTGATTCGTAGGATTATCCTTTAAAAATCACATATTTGAATTATTGTCCTAATTATAATAGATTCAATTTTTTTTAACTTCCAATTAGAAGAATATATAAGGTCAAAAATCTAAATTAACATTAACAAATGATTTAAAAAAAAAAAAAAAAAACAACAACAACAACATGACAAAACATGTATATTTGAATGGTTATTTTCACAAATTTCTCCACAATTTTTAAAATCTTATTATTATTATTATTGTTATTGGCTTGCTAAAAGACCGCCGATTCTTGTGAAATAAAAACTGTTGGCTAGAAGGAGTTCTACGTACCTACCACAAAAATACACATTTATTTGTTCAAAGTTCAAATAGAAAAAAGGAAAGGTTCACCCACGTAATAAATACACATATAGATACATATGCTTGTGTGTTTGCTTATTATTATTATTATTATTATTTTAAAAGTCCACAAAGTATCGTTACTACCAAAGCGAAGATATATAGACATGTTAATAAAAAAAGTATACAATTGTTCAAATTGTTAGGAGTCACTTGTCACATATAGTGTTCTCCGGCAAAATTGAAAGGCGATCCCAAATTGGCATAATTTTTTTTACATAGAAACCATATCAACATTTAAATTCGTCAATTTGAAACTGACACGTAGAAGAATAATTATTTTACTACTCATAAACAAATCATAGCGACGTGTAAGTTCCAAGTTCCATTTATGCAAATAGCTAATATGCTTTTATAACTAAAGATATTGCCTACGTTAAGTTATAAACTGTCGTGCTATGAATTCTTTTATAATTAATAATTATCCAGAAATTGTAACTTAATAGAGCTCATTTATGGTTTTGTTATGGTCATTCTCTTGAATTGTTCCATAGGAAAATCTGTGCGTTTCTCCTTTGTGTGTGTATAAAAAAAAAAAAAAAAGTGCCTAGCAAATGGGCTCTTTTTTTTTTTTTTTTTAACAAATTGAAAATTGGAGTACTTTTTCCTCTGCCAATCAAAGAGTGGGAGATTCAATCTTAAGAACTAAGCTTAGAGGTGGTTGGAATCCTGATTAGGTTAATCGTACAACCAGAAAACGCAATTTTCTTGGATAACACTTGATGCTTTTTGGCACAAAAAAAAAAAAAAAATCATCAATTGGTCAATTGGTCAATAATGGGGAAGGTACAACGACCTAATATTTTTTAAGCAAGAAAGAAATCCACGCGACAAAAATGAACAACCTAATCTGTGAATAAGTCTAACTACGATAAGCAAGGCTCCCCATTTCCATTCCATGTCATGAAAAACTACTAGGACTCTACTACCATCATTGACTTAGAACTTTGACGTGGGCCCTTTTTTTTTTTTTTTTTTTGGTATATCTTTCATCTTTGTGAATTTCCCTTTGCCGGAACTCTGGCTAGGTAGAAAAAATATATATATATGTACTTGTGCTAAACAAGAAGTTGTCCACATTCCCGCTTCAAATCCCGTTACAGTCTCCATCCACCAATTATTCGGGGTGGGGCCATTATGCAGGGAAAAATTAGGGTTGGTAATTTTAGATATGGCACAATAACACGATACAAGAACGATACAAAATAAATAGATTTGGACTACCGCTTGATAATTGAGTTGAAATTAGGTCGACACATTTAACATGAAAATAAACGGATCAGAAATGGACTAACATAGTTAACCCATTCAACCCATTTATTTAAGATATTATCATTCTCAAGCAAGAAAATATTTCCTTTTACTTTAATATTTTGTTGTCTTTTGATATTTCTCTTTGTATGTTGAATTTTGATTATGTGACAATTTGAGACTTGTTTAGGTCGTGATTTGCATATGGACACCAACTATAACTTAAACTTATGTTTTATTTTAATATATGTTTGTCTTAATTATTATGGACATTTGATAATTCTAATTATTAGTTTTATATTTTTTATGAATATGATAAGTTTTTTGTGTCAGTAAATTTATAATTTTAAGTATTTTTTATCAAAAGTTTTCGTGTTAACTGGGTCAGAAACCAGCTCATGTTAAATAGGCCGTAAATAGGTTTTTTGTGTTAAATAAATCATAAATGAGTTTGTTTTTGTGTCAACCAGTCCTGGCCCGTTTAATAATCGTATTCGCGTATCGTGTCATGTTACCCGTTAATTAAACAGTTTGTGTTCATGTTTAGGTTCCTGGTCTATTTATTAATTGTGTCGTGTTCATGTTCATACTTAACATATTGTGCTGTAACAAGGCTGGTCCGAATCTAGCTCTTGAACATGAATTTTCAATTTTAGGAAAAATACTATTCTAAGGGATGGAGTAATGACAATTTTCTTAGGATGACGTGACTATTACGTGGTGAATAGGGATGGGAGGTTGAAAGCCTCCGTTTACGCTTTTAAAGAGAGTTAAAATACTCTCAGCAGATCAGTCTCAGCTCACAATTTGTGTTACTGGGCTCTCGCGACTGGTAGTTAAGAGTCAGTGATTGACTAATCGGGTTAGATATTTTTGTTTTCTGGGCTGGTGTTTTGGCTCGTTTTGTAAAGTATATTGTCTGTTTGTGCACGTGGAAGTCTTCCCTGCGAAAAACTGAAGGGAAAGTTAAAGCATTCCCTTTTCATTGGAACCTCTAACATGAGTTCCTCCAAAGCTGTAAATTCTGCTTTGGATATTTAGATCAGCAAACAAATTGGATTCAAGTTTTTGCTTGTGTCTCCTTTTTATAAAAAGGGAAAAGAAAAATGAAAACAGCCGTTGTTACTTATATATATACATATATATATATTCATGGAACGAAGATTAATAAAAGTTGAAAAAAGAAACTGACCTGAAATTCCGATGTCATAGCCGAATATGAGACCACTAGACGCAGCGACGATGCACGTAATCACCACCGACGCCGTTATCTTGCCGTTAAAGCTGCTGACGGGTCCGTCAACAGCAAAAGCTCCACCCGCCATTTTCTGTCCCTTTCTTTTTTTTTTTCTTTTCTTTTCTTTTTCTCGGAAGCCAAACAGGATCTACTCCCTCGACCTGAGAAAGCAAGACCGTCTCTCTATGATTCAAACTTTCTGAAGCGAGACTCGTTGTTCTGTCGGATCCTCTGTTTAAATATTGGGAGTCGCCAGCTAACAAATAAATATATATATATATATATATGATGAAGGAAAAGTCTCTTCCATCGTTGTAGTTACCTACTGCAACAATAAATTCATTACATATAAAATTTTAATATTAAAAAAAATACAAATATCACATGGAAGCCACCGAGCTACCATTGGGATGCACACGCACTATTATGGGCAACGTTAGCTTTATTGGGACGATTACACAGCTACTCAGTAAGGTACATACTCCTAGATGGCCAGTATACGCTAGACACTAGACAATAAATTACTGGTTTTAAGGTAAAAAAATATACTACTAGTACTATTATTATTCGAAGAGTTCAGGAAAAAATTATTAGGGGACAAGAAAACGCCACAGTAGGTAATAAAAAAATAATAAATAACAAAAACAGGGGTATTATTTTTTTTGGGCCAGAAAAATAGGGGTTTTTTTTTTACTTAAAAGACGAGAGAATTCAAATTTTATATTTTTAGGTGATATTATGTATGTTATTATTATTAAATTATATTTATAATTAAAAAAATAAGAGTATTCAGTTGTGCATATTTTGAAAAAAGAAAAAGATACAAGCGGACAAAAGAGAAAGGGAAAAAGTTGTCAGAAATATGTAGTGCCTTTCTCTTTAAGCAGGGAAATATATATTCCCGCCCATTAATCAGTATTTATCATTTTAGACAATCCGAAGCTTATAATTTTTGTTTAAAATCTCATTACATGATATTATGTAGATATTTATATAAATGATAACTGTGAGAAGAAAATATTACATTAAAATTGCATGATTATTATAATATACAAAAAAGAAATTACAAATGGCCTCTTGGAAATTTGTTGGACAGCAGACCCCTACCTGTCATTCTACTCTTTTTTTCTTTTCCTAGTGGATCATGACTCATGAGTCACGTAGAACGTAGTGTGTATATATATATATATATATCTAAGTCACTATTTGATTCGTCAATTGAATATAAAATTTTTAAGTTTGATTTATTTGACTTTTGAAAAACCAGTTGTAATCGTCGTGGACTTTTAAAATAAAAATAAAAATTGAGATGATAATTTTGAGTTTTAACTGAAACACTAAACACTAAACAAATGTCAAGTGTCTCCAAGTCCAACGTACTAGAGAACTGAGGAAGGGAAGACCAGTAGTTGGCCATAAGGGGAAACGCGCAACCGCCCTTCCAAGCTATCTTCATACTACAAATGACCCATAATAATAAAAACATTTAAACCATTTTAAATTCCAAGTAGCATGATATTTTTATACTTCACCTGTTATTCTAACTTTCGTCGTCATTACTCTCACGTCAATTAAATCAAGAGTTGGGATGTGTGTAGATGATTAGATAAAGAAATACAGAAAACAAATCCAAAAAAAACAAAACAAAAAACAAAAAACAAAACAAAGTCAATGGTGACGCTTACGTACATATATATCCACATTTGTGTGTGTGAAATGTATGTATGTGCATGATTTTTTATTAAGTATATATATGTGTGTGTATATGTAAAGTCATAGGTAAAACAAAAAAAAAAAAAAAACTTTTATGTTATTTTTCGGAAAAATGAAGTAAATATTTGTTTTTCAATTTTCTTTTGAGAAAACTAGGCCAGAGGGTTTGGACACAGTGAAGTCTTGGGTCAAGTTCCAAACCAGACAGATTGGGTTAGTCCGGAGTCCACTCTACAGCCGCACAAACGGAAAATTGTGAAGGTCTCTGTGGCTCTCGTTGTCCTGACTTAAAGATGCTAGTGCCATGGGCTAAACGTGAAAACACACTCAAACGGTAGAGCCGATTAAGGGTTCGTTTGATGAATGAGTTTGAGTTAGAAATTTTAAGTTTTAATAGTAAATTTATGTTGACTTTTCAGAAAAAGATAAAAACTGATATGAAAATTTTAAATTTAGAATGGTTTTCCAAACGAAGCCTAAGTGGTGGCTTTTGAAAATTAGCTCAGTACCTAACATTTTCATTGGTTTTTTATCTTTTTTTTTTGAAAAATTACCAAAAAATATAATTAATTTTTAAAAAGTTAATTAATTCTAATTTAAAAATTTCATTCCTAACCGATGGACTAAACACACGTTTAAGTTTTTGTTCAATCAAAAAGAAAAAGAGAGAGAGAGAGAACACCGTTGAATTAGTGTTCCAAATCTTATGCTTTTAGCTTTGTTAGGTTCTGTTCAATTAGCTGTACAGTACTTTTTTCATAAATTTTGGTTGCCTATGCCCATGCAGTTATTTATTAATAGAATCATATACGAGTACGCACATTTGAAATTTGAAGATGAAGACGTGCACTTCTTTCGTCTTGAATGAAAATTTTTCGTCTCAATGTTTCTTAGAATAATTTTATGGTAGGGTATAAAAAAATAAATACAAATTTACATAAATGAGCTCATTTTGTTAGTGTCAGTCTCGCTTTAGATCTATATAAGCGAGCTTGTGTCCTAAGACCCTATGCGAATTTTTTTTATTTTGATTTTACTCTAAAAATTTTATGATTTTTTTACTTTATCTCTATTAAAAAGTAAAAATTCTCACACATTTTCCCTTTAAATAAATACTGTCCAAAAATTTTATGATCATTTTTTCCCCTAAAAATGAGAATATTGATTTTAATAGTTTTTAAATTTAAATTAGGTTTTAAAAGAGTTGAGGATTACCAAAATATCCTTAAGTTATGTACCATAAACTAGTCACATGTCGGAGAGTATGTTGAGTTTTCGAAGATCGATGAGCAAAATGTTACATGAATCATATCTGAGGTGGGAATTATTGTATTTAGTCATAAAAATGACAAGAAACAACACCGGAATCATGTGTGGTGGGCAATTAGATTACTAAAGTGTATTATTAATGCCCTTAAAGTCGTATCAAATGTCATAATGGATGTTTAAAGGGAAAACTAAATAGATTATCAATTACTAATATGTCTTTCTCGTTGAAATATTTATGTTACCCTTTTTTAAATAACACACGAACACATACTTATTCCAATCGATTTTTTATGTGAATCACTGAATCTAACATAACGACAATTTTTTCCTCACACATGCACACCAAGATAACTCGATGTCATTGTAAAAACATTTTAAACAAACATCAAGGAATCAAAATGAAATTTGGTGTAAAGTTTAAGGTTTTTTTTTTTTTTGGGAGCAATTTTGGGGTGATTTTTGTATATTAATCCAAAAATTAATTCGGGAAAAAGAAATCGTAAATTAGGAAGCAAAGTAGGGGCATATTCGTCAAGATGTAGAAAACGCCGCCAAGGCGATCTTTTTATTTAGCAGATAGGGCACAAAGGAATAATCTTTTTCCCCCTGCATTTGGCAATAGAAACGCGTTTCTCATCATTCTCTCCAGTAGAGAAAACCCTAAGCAGCTCCGCCGCTGGTGGTGGTAGTCGGTCGAAACCGCAGCCACAGAGATGTCGCACTTCGGGAGATCTGGTCCTCCTGACATCAGAGATACCTACTCTCTTCTCGTCCTCAACATCACTTTCCGTATTTTACTTCCCTCTCTCTCTTCCACTTCTTCGCCGTCGCTCAATAGCTATACATACGTATACACACATTTCTGATGGTTCCTTTTGGTCTCATTCGGCAGGTACTACCGCAGATGATCTCTTCCCGCTCTTCGACAGGTACGGCAAGGTCGTCGACGTCTTCATCCCCAGAGACAGAAGGTATCGACTTTTCTAAAGTCTTTTTTACATAATTGTTCTCCATTCGGTGAATTAGATTTTTGTAAGTTTTTTTTTTAATTTTTTTTAAATTTTATTTAGGACTGGTGAATCGCGAGGGTTTGCGTTTGTTCGGTACAAGTACGCGGATGAGGCACAGAAAGCCGTGGAAAAGCTTGATGGTTTGTTGTATTTTCTTTAATTTCAATAACTGTTCTTTTTCTTTTTTCTTTTTTTTTTTTTTGAGGAAAATAACTTCTTGTGTTTTATTTGTGATTTTTTTTTTAGGAAGAGTTGTGGATGGTAGAGAGATTATGGTTCAATTTGCCAAGTACGGCCCCAATGCCGAGCGAATGTAAGTCGGAAATGGCATTTCTTGTTGTGTTCCGGTGTAAAAGCTGCTTCTTGGTGGATTATTTGGTGTTTTTTCTGTAGTTGTTTTACTGGTTTCTTTGGATTCTGCTTAATTGGTAGTATTTTTAGTATTCTTTTGTGTTTGATGTTTGTGTGCTGTGATATGGTCTCCTCATGATTGATGTTGAACTGATATTCCCCAGTTTTTGAATTGACTGATTTCTTGTTTTATTTTGACTTTCTGTTGTGTTTGTTTTTCAGTCATAAGGGTAGGATAATTGAATCAGCTTCAAAATTGAAAGGCAGGTCAAGAAGCCGTAGCCCTCGTCCCCGGTAAGGATCCTTCTATAGTTTTTTCATCAATTTGAAATGTGGACAAGCAATATAATCTCTACTTTCTTGCACTGTTTAAGTTGATGGGAAACTCCAAAGTTAGTGGATAAGCTGATTTTATTTATTTTAAGAATCTCTTATCTGTTGGTGGAATGAAAACAATCAAAAAGTGCCGTGGTACTTTCTAGAAACTACTGATTAGTACCTTGTAGTCCAGTACTGCAACTGCCATCTGCAGCAACTGATTAATAGTGTTTTCAGGTATCGTGATGAATACAGAGAGAAAGATAGGAGGAGAAGTCGCAGTCGAAGTAGGGACAGATATGACCGTGACAAGTATCATAGGAGTGAGAGAGAGAGTCGTTACCGTAGCAGGAGCCGCAGTGCAAGTCCTGACCACCACAGAGATCGTGGGAGAGCCAGATATGATGATGAGCGGCGCAGTCGGAGCCGGTCCTATGGGAGGTATTGAATGTTGGTTATCTTCTGTTATCGTTCAACTGAATGTTGTGTTTCTATTTTACCTGATGTCCGATCGGGTGTATGTCTGCAGTGCCTCCCCTGTTCGGCGTAGTCCTAAATCTCGAAGGAGCCCGTCTCCTCATAGGACACCTCCAAGGGGAGAAAACTCTGAGATGCGTGATCTTAACGAACGTTCACCTGCTTCAAATGATGGTTCACCGCGTGGCAGACGAGCTGGTTCTCAAAGTCCTTCTCCTCGTAGATCTGATGCTGAGGTAAG
>CM046377.1:40213152-40238152 GCA_025413485.1 Ficus microcarpa | reverse complement strand
TTAAATAAGGTACTCAAATATGCTGATGAAACAGAACTAAACAGCATAATTGTCATGCAAGGAGAATCAGTATCATTAAGTAAAAACATCACCAGACCTGAACCATGGTGAACTGGAAGATTTCTTCTTCCTCCGGGCGACTTCCCCGTATCCAAACCCGCTGCTTGAACCGATTCTGCACAACAATTCCCAAACCCGAAAACTAGTTATCAGAAAAAGACAAATACTTAAAAAGAGTGTTTCATTCTTCAAAGCTAACGAGTGATGAATTATCAATATCATTACCTCCTCCACGAATAAACTACTCAAGATCTTTCTCTCCTTGTGACCCAGCAATGCTCTGTAGGTTGAATGGTGAAAAATCCTCCTGAATCGTTCAAACTGCAGTACAATTAAAGCAGCCAATAAAATGAAAAGTAGATACACGTTACTGGTCAATTCAACTTCTAAAACTTGGGAGTTCACTGACCTGCCCCAAATCGAAAAACGGCCCAAAATAGGTAGACCTTTCAAACGGATCAAACCCAGCAAACTGTCATAACAAAAAACAAAAGATAAAAAACTAGTTTACAAGCTTACTCATTTTTATAAGACAATCTAAACATGTTAAAACTCCTATAATACGACCGGTCAAATTTAGTTGTGCCATGCAATGTTTATTCATATGTTTTTTTTTTTTTTTTTTTCTTTTGAGGGAATGTTTTTCAGATTTTAAATTATGCTACGTTTGATAGTTTTTGTTATCGGGTTTTATCCGACAAAAGATTGGCCATACTGTAGTTCGGATACATAAAACAAACAAATAAAATCAGATTTTTTTATGGTAGGGCCTCAGAAGTTTTAGTTTCTGTTCGTTTAATCAAATCAAAATCACATTAAAACAAAAAAAAAAAAAAAAACAAAGAACAAACAATTTATCTAACAACTGAAAAATAAAACATTAAGGGGCGCTTGGTACAAGGCAGATGAAATTTTGCTAACTCAAATTCAAAACTCCGAAATCTACATCCATTTTCTCTCTTTTCTATTACTTCAAACTTTAAAAATTCCTAACTTTCTAATCTCAAATTGAATTAAGATGTTTTTTTTTTAAAATTACACAAAATAACAAAACGACGGGAGGAGCGAAACCAAAATATACCTCCTAATTTTATACTATTTTTATATTACTGTTTCCTTGGGATTCACATTTCAATTAAGAAATCTCCAATAAAATAAAAGAAAGCTAGCATTGGGAACGTGAAAACAGTGGTAATATACCCTGTACATAACCTCAATGCCATAATCCTGACGGGGCTGGTCGTTGTACTTCAAAGCATCAAGCTGATGCTGTACAGCTTCTTCTGCACTAAACTACACCAGAACCACAAGTCACGTGGATTGCATTGTATTGGTACGCTATAACACAATCTACGACATCATCATTCAACAACTAGCTTATGTTTGTTGCTCATTTGCACAATGACTACAAGAAAATTTTACATTTAATCTCGGTCCAAAAGGCCGTTTCTTGCGAGATTCAAGCCTGCAAAACAACCAAACCAAACGCCAAAAACCACATTAAAAAAAAAAAAACAAACAATTTCTCCTCCAAAATTCATCAAAATTTAGAATTAAAAAAACCGGAAGAGAAGAGAACCAATCTGCGGAGAGGAAATCGGGAACGTCGGCGGAAGCTCTGAAGCGGCCGTTGAAAGGTCTGGTTTTGGAGAAGAGAGACGGGGACTGGGGCAATGATAGAGAGGAGCAAAACGACATCGTCTTCAACCACAAACCTCTTGCAGAATTAGAAATACCTTCCTTTTTTTTTTGTATATATATATATATATTTTTGCCCTTTTTCTTTTTCCCTCTCTGGAGGGCTGTGATTGTAGAAGAAGAAGAGGAAAGCGTTGGGGATGAGGTTGGATACTGACCGTTGGATAGATTTGACCGGACGTGGACGATAGAGATGAGAGGTATGACGTACTCTTTTGGTGCGGCTGGCTTGTTGAGAGTCGCAATAAAACGAGATGTTGTTTGTCGTTTATGAGTTAACGACATCTCGCTTACAGTGTGAAACAGTGAAAGGTTAAGACAAATAATGTCGTCGATTAATGAATTAGAAGTTTGTTGTCGTTTTTAGATGAAAAATAAGAAAAAGGAGCTTTTAATTTCAAAATTTAGGATTGTTATACTCCTCTTTAAATAATTTTTATATGTCACAATAAAGTCAAAATTACATTTATAGGACTTTTATAAAGAAAATTAAAGCTAATAATATGAAGAAAAAAGTAGAGATTATATTAATCTCGATAATCGTTTATTTTTCAGCATAAAATAAAATAAAATAAATTAAGTATTAATTTATATGAGATATGAATTTTTTTTTTTATTAACAAGTGTTTTAAAAATTATCTTTTTTATAATAAATAAAAAGATTATTTTTTTGTCACGTTATTTAATTAATGAAAATTGAGATTGAAATTAAGATTTTTAACGTCACTTTTATTTTAGTTATTAAATTAAATTTTTGACGATTTTATATATATAATTGAAACAGTTTTATATGATTCATTGCAAATTTTTAATATCGATATTTAAAGAGCATCAAAAGTTGATCAAACTTAAAACAATTCATATTGATAATATAAAACAATAAAAATAAATAAAAAAGGAAAGAAAGACACACGTCTTAAAGAGCGCGCGTAGATGCCAAAAGGCCAGCCCTGCTGGTGCAATTAGCGTTAATTCTGAAATTGTTCCCTCCATGAAGCGCTCTCTTCACCGCTACCACTTCCTCGCCGCTGCTCCCTCACAAGCTTCCACCGCCGCCGACGCCATGTCTTCTCGTCCTTCGGTATTTCGCCCCCTTCTCTCTCTCTCTCTATATTTATATCTGTATATATTTGTATATATATATATATATACCATTTTATTACTGTTTCTCTCTCTCTCCCCCTTCAAATCCTTGTCTTTTTAATCCATGACTAGAAAAATCTCCCTTGCAGTACCGGCGCGGTCGGAACCAGCCCCGGAGAAGCTTCTCCGACCGGCCCTACACCGGCGCCAGAGGCCACAACTTCTCGGGCGGCGGCGGGGCCGACTCGCAGTTCCGGCCAGTAAACGACGCCGATCTAGGGTTCCGCCATGGGGAGAGCGGGAGAAGCTTCGAGAACAACTCCGTGTCTCATCACTCTTTTCGAATTCCCGAACGGCCTCCGCAAAACCAGCGTTTTCGGCCCCCTCCGCCGCCGCATTTTCAGCAGAACCAGCAGTTCCGACCGCAGCCGCAGTTCCGTCGTCCTCCGCCGCAGAATCGGCCCCGGCCGCCGGATTATCGAAATTGGGAGTTTGCTAAAACCGCGCCGCCCTCTACTAGTGGTAATCGAGGCTTCTCTGCTTTGTTCTGTTTTTTGTTTGTTTGAGTTTGTAGTTTCTTCTAAATGCTACTCTTCTTCTTCTTCTTCTTCTTTTTTTGTGGTACTTGGCAGAGCGGTTTACGATTCTTTCATATAATTTACTGGCTGAGTACGTCGCTCTGGATTGTCGGCATCGGAACGAGCTTTACTATCACATCCCTCGTCACATGTTGGAGTGGCAATGGAGAAAGAGTAATATCATCTTCGAGCTCGGGTTGTGGTCCACTGACATAATGTGCTTTCAGGTTCGCAAACAGTCGAATTCTTTTCAAAGTTTAAAAATTTATGATGAAAAGTAGATAGAACATCTGACAAAGCATTGTGCATTGGACACAAATTAGAACAAGATATCAACAATGCCATTTTCACACTTTTTTCATGCCAATATAGCATTTACATTTGCATTTTCAATTGAGATGATCCAAGTATCAATGCATTTTAAAGCTTAAAAATTTGTGATGAAAAGTAGATAAAATAGCATTGTGCGTTGTACACAAAATAGAACAAGATATCAAAAACGCCAGTTTCACCCCTTTTTTGTACCAAATATAGCATTGACATTTGCATTTGTAGTGGAGATGCACTAAGTATCAACATCTATAATAAAGATTATATGGAAAACACTCGGTCATGGTTATTATTTGTGATGTTTGCATGGCAATGTTATTGGGTGGGTTACCCGTTCAAGAATACTTCAACTTAAAACTGAAATATGCATTAATATTTGTTTTCATATTGCTACAAAGCTTTGGGCGTGACTTGATATGTAATTGGTCATATCTTATTGTGGTATTTCTTTATTATGTTGTTGGGTACTTTTTTTTCTTTATTTACTATTCCTCTGGCCAAATAAATGGCTATTTTTGCAGAAGCATTTCGTGTTTAATGTCTGTGGCTTGTTTGGTTGGTCATTTATTGGAATTCCCCTTTTTTTGTGCATTTACTCTCCTGGTTTGGGATTGTTTTTTTATTTTTTTATTTTTATTTTCAGGAGGTTGATAGATTTCAGGACTTAGAGGAGGAGTTAAAACTTCGGGGATACAATGGCATTTGGAAGGTGTGCTTACAAATATTAGTGTTGTTTTGCTGCTATGTCATACAAGTATCCAAAACATCCAAGTCCTATTCTCGTTATAAAAAAAAAACCTCTTTGCTTGGCTAAAATTATTGAGCTTGGCACTTGCCTTTAATTCCTTTGTTTGATCTTGAAACTATGGTTGTGATATTTACAGTTATCATAGTCTGGTGGCCACATTGTTTCAATCTGTTTTGAAGATTTTTTAAATCTAATAAATAAGTGTTTTTATTTTATAAAATTCTGACAATGTCTTGGTTATTATATAGGGGCGGACTGGCAAAGCTATTGATGGTTGTGCAATATTTTGGCGTGCGTCAAGGTAAATTACATCTCCAACCAATCACATGTTCTTCATTTTGGAACACCATTAGTTCTATCTATAGCAGCAATTATCACCAAGGGGAGATTTTGATCTTCTTGACAAGTATTCAGTTGATGTTCCATTTATTCCCCTTCAAGCTAATATCAAAAGATATTTAGATATTCAGGACATCCACTTCCTTGCTGCAGCAGTAAAAGTTTCGTATTTTTTGTTTAGCTTTTACATCTTTAGCATTGGTGATGACGGGTGAAATTGTAATCATATTTATGCCTTTTATCCTTCCTCGACATTCAAGATAAAAGGTTTGCACCTTGTGAATCGAACAACATAGATAAGGTAGAAATATGAACTGCAGCCTCCTGGCACAAAACATGCTGCATTGCTTTTAGAACAAGTAACTTGTGAGAACGGAATGTGACTTATTGATAGTTAACTAATTGAGATAACTCGTGCATTAGGATGTCCATTGTGTGCCTGGCTATATGTGCTGTTCTGTTGAATCAGATTGGCAGTTGATGATGCCAGATAGCAAATTGTTTTGTTGTTTAGTTCATGACTATTTGATTATCATTATATTAGATTCAAGTTGCTCCATGAAGAATCAATCGAGTTCAATAAGTTTGGACTTCGGGATAATGTTGCTCAGATTTGTGTACTGGAGGTACTTTAATTTCATCCTTTGAGACTTTCTCAAACCACGAATTTGTCTCATCTAAAATTTTTTAATCTCAAATGTTTTATGATTATAAAGCATTATTTTTCCTTTTGGAAACTGGACAGTTGATGAGTCAAAATTGTGATGTGAGTGCTGCAGCTCTACCAACAAGGTAAATAGTACTCCCCAGATAACTTGCTTTCAGTGCATATACTTATTTCATAGTTTCAGTTACAAATCTAATCATGCTGTATTTAAGGTCATCTTTCATCTGTCTTGTTCTTTCTCTCAAGGAGTGAAAGAACAAGAAAAGCGAAACTATGTCTTGCTTGATTAACTGGACGTGATAAATAGTGCACATTATGAGTGTAGTCTTATGTTTAACTTGGCCGTTTGAAGAAACTATGGAGAAGAACGATAATTGTAATGCTGTGGAGTAGTGATTTAACTGGTTGAGATTTCATAAGAGAAAGTCCAGTTACTTTCTATGATTTGAAAGTTGGTTCTCTGCTTTATTTTGTGTATATTATCGCTGTTTTGTCCAAGACATTAACATTTATGCAATTTATTCGACATTTATGCTCTAATAATTTAGGGAAAAAAGGTAATATTCTGCGTTTGCAGCTCAACAGGTTCTAATAAAGTCGTAGTTTGTAACATTCATGTGCTTTACAACCCAAAAAGAGGAGAGATAAAGCTTGGCCAGGTGATTCTTTTCTTAGAGGTTTATATATATATACACTTTTATTTTTTATTTTTTTTTATACACATGCTCATTGCCTTTTATTATACAATGATAGTACATACTTTATTTACTTGTATCTATATATATACACATATATTCTTCATCAAGCTAACCATTCTAACTAACTCTCACCACAATCAATAACCACTAACAGAATTCTCACTTCACTTATTCCCGCCAAAACCCACAACCAATTTCAGGGCTAAAAGACCTTATTGCCCTCTCTTGTTCCTCCTGACATATGTCAGACAGATGGGTGGCTTATCAGTTCGATAGAAGTAGCTAACTAACCTCAGAGGCAATTAGATTTTATTTTCCTGAAGCAATATAAGTTCAACTTATGTGTGTGTGTGTGTCTGTACACACATGTTCTTTTAGTTTCATTCTGCTGATAATAACATTGCTTGAATGTGCTGACAACATATTTAGACTGCTTCTATCAGACCCTGATGTTAATCTATGCTGCACACTGTTTATGGTTTTTTTTGTTTAATAATAATTTGACCAGTCATCCAGTTTATTATCGTCTGTTTCACTGCGTGCACATTTCTTTCACCTGCTTCATTAAGATTGCTATTAAGTAGTAATGTGCATCACCATCAGAACAACGCCAAGAGTACCCTTTCAAATGCATGTATATTGTGTTTGTTATAAATAATGTCCTGTTCTCCAGTAACTAGTTTCTCTGGTAAACATGGGGAAGCATTTTCATGGAGGGCCGTGTATATAGTCTTGGACTCTTGGTTACTTATTGGGTGTGCTTATTTTCTTTCAGATTCTTGCTTTATTATTATTATTATTATTATTATTATTATTATTATTTCCTATTCAAATAGTCTCTCAAAAGTTGCTGTAGCAGATACATGGACTGTTTGTTTCTGTTATAGTGAAGAGAATCATATATTGTTTTGGTGTTCATAGACATTTTGCGGTACTCCTCCTGTTTTTTTCATTGCATAAAACCTTCTTCATTGCAATTGAAATGATAACATGAGTAAATGGGATATACAATGCATCCTAAGCTTCTAGAACTGCTTAGTGGTAAAGTTTGCTTTAAGTTCTATTTGTTAATCACGTTATTCCGTTACATCTTCCAACAGGTCAGGATTCTCCTTGTTAGGGCACATGCCGTTTCAAAGATCTGGAATGATGCTCCAATTGTTCTTTGTGGGGATTACAATTGTGTCCCGAAGGTTTCCACTTTTACTCACTTAAGCTTTTCTTTGGGTTGTAATGTTCTCACAGTTTATAGCCTATTTCTTTCAAATGCTACTTTTATGCAAGTGTTGACGGTATTTTTAATTTTTCTCTGTGCCAGAGTCCAGTATACAATTTTATTTCAGAACAGAAGGTAAACTTATGTCAACTTCCACATTTGGCGATCAAGCAGTTTTTGTATTACAAATGAAATCTTAATCATTCTTTTGCAGTTAGATTTATCTGAACTTCATAGAGATAAGGTGTCGGGACAAGGTTCCAGTGAAATTCGTTCACAAAGGACATATAATTCTTTTTCTCGGTAGGTTTTGTACAAATCAAACATTGAATGTTAATCTGGTTACTGCAATGATCTGGAGAACAGGATGGCATCAAGTCTTAAATGAAAGCTTGTGAAACTATTGCAGCTTCAAGTCGGGTGATAATTTGGGTCCAGCTCCAGCAGCGTTACAACACAGCGAGGATAGCATCAAGCAGAATGAATCATCCTTTGACACACAGAAGCCTTACAATGTGGATGGCAATCTAGAAATGTTCCCTTGGCGGAAAACTTCTTTCAGCCTCAATCCAACAATGCTCTTGACGTCTGTGATGGATCAAGCACTGAGGTTAAACATGCAAAGGGTGATAAAGAAGCGAAAGAAGAAACTCAACAGAGTTCTGTAGAAGATCCTAGTGATAGAAGTGGATCTACTTGCTGTGTTCCAGGTGTTGGGCCTGGGCAAGATATAAGTACGCCTAAAGTTGAAGGTGGCACTTCAACTGGTCATTTTGATGGTGAAACAGTATCGTCTCATCCTAAAGAGGTATATTCTGATGTAACAGAGATGGGGAGCAAAGAAAAAATGGATAATTCAGATGTCAGATTATTCAGTAGGAACTCTGATCCAAAAAAATATTTAGATGAGGAAAGCATGAACTGCTCATCCGAGCAAATTTCTAGTGATGAGCAAGCTCGCTTCTCAGGCCCAAGTCAAGCTCACTGGCCAACTGCGTCGACTAACGCTGAAGTCCAAGAAAAACTTGCCAATTTATCTTTAAATAACTCAAATGAAGCCATAGCCGAAGAAGGGAATCTAGTTGAAGATAGTAGTATATTTCTATCTGCATTACATGACACTCAGGATGATTTATTTCATGATCCTGGTCAATTGCTCAGATCAGGTTTAGCGGAATCTGATCCCTCCAAGGGTTTTGCATCTGCTCTCAACAACTCATCGCAGGGGGTTGAGAATGATCTATCTCCATATTTGGATCCGCAGTCTCTTGTTATAGAGAAAAGCTTTTATGACCCGTCATCGTGGACTCCAAGGGACATCGAAACTGCAACGGGCAATGCAGACTGTACTTTTTTGGAACATCCTCTGAAGCTTAGGAGCACATACACTGAAGTTGAGGTAAATCATTTTAGAGATCATACATGTTTCATTACTTGCAAATTATGAAAGAACGACTTGTGCATCTTTGCAGGATACTTTGGGGATTAGAGACTCGAACGGAGAACCCCTTGTAACCAGTTATAATAGATGTTTCTTGGGGACAGTTGATTACATTTGGTATATACTCAATGACTCTGCTCTTTGTGGTCTACTTTTCTGACAAATGCTGGATATTGTATATCTGAGTTCATATTCTATTAAAGTAGAAAGGAAACACAACTAATGAAGCATTGAAAATTCTTGATTTTATATCCAGGCGTTCCGAAGGTTTGCAGACTGTCAAGGTTCTTGCTCCAATTCCAAAACATGTCATGCAAACAACTGCAGGATTCCCAACAAAGGTATGATGTTTAGAATGCTAGACTAACAAAAGAAAGGATTACAAATACCAGTCATTTGAATGTGAAAATAATTAGGAGCTTTCTAGTTTCTATGGTAGGGCATCCCATGTTCGATATGATTAAAATCTTGTCAAAATGAAAAAAATATGCGAGATTGACAAAATATATATATGTTGGCTCTGAATAAAGCTCTCAATGATTGGGTTTTTTTTTTTTTTTTCCCATGCCTTACTCTAGCATAATTATTTATATTAAATAGTCAAAAGGTGACATTATTGTCCCGCGAACCATTTACCAATGTTTGAAATTATGCATGCTTCTTCTTTAGTAATTCATTGCCAATGATAATTTTAAATTAATGACATAATGACGAAACTTCCTGTAGAATTGAGATACAGTAATCTACCATGTGTTTTTAAAAATGTTGAGATTATTCCTCTTTTGTGTTTTATTTAAAAAAAAATTTTCCTTCAAAAAAAAAAAAAAAAAACTCACGCACACACACAAAATTCACCCCCAATTCCAGTTGTGATACAAAATTAACTATGCGAAAAGACTTTGTCGTGTATATAAGAAGCTTATGATTTTGAGATTAAAAAATTTGTTGGCTCAAGTTTCAGTAAGAAACTTCCCAAAAAATCGAAGTTGATTAAATTTCCAAAAGTTGCCATTTGGATAAACCTTTTTTTTTTTTTTTTTAAATACGGGTAATAATATCTTTTGGCACAACTAATTTTGTTCAAGTCTGATATTAGGGGTGGAATTTTTGTGATTAAAAAAAAATTAGGGGGATTTTGTCTATTTAGAAACATACGTAATATGATCTCATGATATTTTTGGATTGCCATCAAACCTTGTTTTTTGAATTCCCATCATTTTTTTAAAAACTATTCATGGATCAAACGTGTGATTTAGTTTGCTAACACAACGGCTTTTTTGAAGCTTGTACTTGGAGTGACAGACAGAACTGGAGGCAAAAAATACTACAGTACTTCCACCAAAAAAAAAAAAAAAGAACTTACAGCTACTAAATCTAATCTCATGATCCATATTGCTTTTGCAGAAATGGGGTAGTGATCATATCGCCCTGGCTTCTGAATTGGCATTTGTGAAGGATGATGACACTAATCATAATGCTGCTCACTAGCTGATATATATATATATAATATATTTTTCGGTTTCGACATTTCCAATGCGGGTTTGCTCCCATTCCAAGGGTGTCTAGTTTTTTAACCCGGATGGACCTGTTCGTTTGTTTTCTGTTGCCCACAATGCTGTACGTCCTCCAACAACTTTAGTTGAGGTCAGTCAGTCTGTCATTTTTTTAACTATTCCTCTTACATGTATCTCGCTGCTCTTTCTCTACATTGTTCTTTACCATTCATATACGTACGTATATATATATATATATATATTTACATTTATATGTAAGATTTCATTAATATACAGATTTTGGATTAAAAGAAAAAAAAAAAAAAAAAACCTATGTTTGGGTGTTTGTTAGTTCTCCTATTGATTTATATCAAGTGGACAGTGCAGAGGACGGTTAATTTTCTAACTAAAACTAAAGTAATTTCTTCGCTATTGTTAGATTTCCCTCCTGCAATTCTTTTTGGGTGGAAATTCGGTCCAAATTATGTCAAAGTAAGAAATGTAAAATTGACAAATATTTGATATAAATCTAACATTTGAAATATGATAAATTATTTAATAAATCAAGTCTACCACGTTATGGTGCGTGGATAATTGATTGAATAATTTTTCTAGGAGCAGTCACATCCATGTTACCCTTTAGTAGAATTATCATTTTATTAATGATAACCATTTATTTGAGTCTTATAGTGAGGATTTTGAATAATTTATAAATTTTAAAAATTCTCATTTAATCAATAATTATTTGAAAAAAATAATTGAATGGGGTTTATCGACGTGTCAATTATTTTTCTTTTCCTTTTTGTGAAAGCTATTATGGTCGAACATTGGAAGCTATCATGGTCGGCCATGAAGAAGACGCCAAAACTGCATCGAGTGTTTGCTTTTACTCAGGCAGGCGTGGGCCATGCGGGTATTTTTGGACGTGGTGGAGTATGTAGTACACAAGTACTGTCATGTCCATTTGGCGATCCTCCTGGTCCACTTTTCTTTCGTTCTGTTGGGTCCCCTCATCCTTTACGGCAAATAAAAAAAAAAAAAATAAATAAATAAAAGTTCCCTCATAATTGTCCTTTGTTAAATATTTAGACTTTTTTGGTACAATATCTCCGAACTTTTTGAATTTGGTAAATTAATCCTTCAACTTTGTTTCTTTGCAATTAATCCCTTGAATTTAGAATTCTTGGTTTGAGCAGTCCTTCTGCTAATTTTTGTTAAATTTTGGATGGTTTTAACACGTGAGATTCATGTAGCCGTCTTCTTAAGGACATTGGTGGTCATTTTATGTATATTTAAATCAAATTATATTAAAAAAGATATTAAAGGGAAAAAAATAGTAAAAAATAAAAAATCTCAGCTCCTGAGATCAATGTCATAAATCTCGTTAGACCCATATACGATACTTTGTATTAGTTTCTATCAAATTTGTAAAATTTTGATCTAACAAACTTTTACTACCTAAATCTCAGTTTCAGATTTTTATTATTATAGGAAAAAAAAACAATCTCAGATTCAGATTATTTGGAAAGAAACAAGAAACTAATGGTTTTCTTTTTTGGAATACGGAACCTTACGCTCCAATCCTTAAAACTCCAACACCACCTCAACAATGGAGGAAAAAAAAAAAAAGTTAAAACGAGATGGAAATACAAAACTGTGATGAAGAGAATCAATGGGGGTGGCCTATGGGGTTGGGGACTTGGCGATCCTCAATGCTCAGTCCAACACCTATCCTGCCGTCGTCTCCGCCTTCGACCTAGGTGGCACTGAGCTCCTCTACGAAACTTGCGCCCAACAAATTCACAAACAACCACAATCACAGATTCACATGCACAAAAACCCAAATACCACTTTTGTAATTTATTTTGTAATTTGCTTTCGGCTGGCTTGATTTTTGGGTAAAGAAAACTCTTTCTTTACTCTTTTTTTTTTTGCCTTCTTTTTTTGTGTGGCTATAATGGGAAGTTTGATTCAGAATTTGCTGTTGCTGTAAGGGGATGATCGCGGTTTGTGCTATAGTGGGAGGTGAGAGAGTTTGAAGGGAATGGGTTAGGGTTTTTCTTTATCTAAAAAATCTTTTTTTTTTTTTTTTTTCAATTTTACCCTGTTAAATAGTGCATTTGAGCAGCACATGGACTACTCCTTTTAATTTTTTTAACCGTGTCATGAATTGGACCGCTCATGCGAAGAATTTCAAATTTAAGGAGTCAATTGCCAATGAAAAAAGTTCAAGGACTAAATTATCAAATTTAAAAAATCTAAGGAGCATCTGTATAAAAAATCCTAAATAATAAGTTCAAATGACAAGCAATAATAATTATAACAATATACTACACGTTCAATTAATAATAGTAGTACACAAAATCAACAATAGTCATCTTTACTCAATAGTCATTTTTACTCATCTGACACTTGGTCCTAGTTAAAATATATATATATATTTTAATCATGGAGGATATCTATGACTTCTCCGTCTACACATTGAGATATTAAAGTATATGATTCGCTTCATAACCAAAAAGGAAAAGAAAAATAATGCAAATACCATGATTCATTCATTACCTACCCATTACAAACCTTTCGATATTGAATATGCTATGACGTTGAAGTTGTTTCTCCTTTACATGATTTTCTTTCTCTTTTTCTTTTTCTTTTCTTTTTTCTTTTTTTATAAGTGATAGGAGAGATTTTTAATCATTCGATTGAAAAAAAAAGGACTGTGGTAGAGCCTTATTGAGAGGCATTATTGTAGTTACCGTTTTATAGATCGTTATGATAAAATCTAACAATAAAAATATAGAGGAACACACAACTTTTAATACACAGTTGTACACTGAATAAAATTTTTATATACAGAGCTTTTTTCTAAAATGAAAAGAAAAAAAAAACCCTCAAAATTCAACCAAAACCCAAAAATACCCCTAGTCATCACCCATGCTCGGCCGCCGGAGAAAGCCTGACATGTAGACCTGCAAATCTTGCCCCCAAAAAGGACCGTTGCCAGGTTGGGAGGCGGGGAGGGAAGGAGGGTTTGGAAGGGGGGGCAGCTCGTCTGTCCTATGGAATCGAGATAAGAGGGCTCGCTTGTCAAACCGAAATCGGGGGGTGGGGGGGCTTCGTCGGAAGTTGCACACGGGGGAAGTAGAGTTTTTTTTTTTTTTTTTTTAAGATCTTTTTTTTTTTTTTAAAGGATCATATCAAAATTTTGAGGAAGGAAAAAAAATAAAAAAAAAAATTTTTAACTTGAAACAAATAAAGGACCGTGTGTATATGAACTATATTAACATTAGATGTAACTTAAATTATAATCGTTCATTTAATTACATAACCAATTTTAACCGTCGGATGGATCACTACTGGTAGTGCTCCTCCTTGGAGCCCTACCACAATTTTCTCCTTTAAAAAATAGATATAAAATTATCATCAACCTAAGCATGCAACTAATGCTCCTTAAATTTCTTGAGAAACGCTAGTTTCACTCTTTATCGACTAATTGAAAATACATAAATATAGACAAGTTCGATTTCTAGAAGTGTTTAAGAAATAACATAATAAAAATGGGCTATTTGAATTCACCAAAAATATGAATTTGCATCAGAAACATCAGCCATCCCATGAAGGGGGGAAAAAAATAACGGAGGCTATCACTAAATTATGATGAAAACATCAAAATAATTGTATGAATATTGAATGGTGAACAATTCATGAGACACAAGCCGACATTGAATGGAACTAGGGGAGTTGGTGCCCACCATGTGAGAAAATGTTTGGTTGTGTTTTGGCCCTGCTCCAAGCAAAAGACCGTTCACGGTTTCACGTGACGTAGGGTTGGTAGTCCAAATTGCTATTTCTTGTGTTGTGCAACGCTGACATGTCAATGTTGGAAATGGAAAATCATTGGACTCAACTGGACCATCTCTCAGTACTACATTTGCATGTATGCATTTCATGTATATGCTTATTACTTTTCCCACTCCCACCCCCAAAAAAAAAAAAAAAATCCTTAGTCAGATTAAACCTGTTTGAACACTGTTTGCCTCTCTCTCTCTCTCTCTCCCCCCTCTGTAGTCTCTCTCTCTCTCTCTCTATATATATATATATATATTATATATACTTGTAATAGAGATTATAACTGTGTTGGGCACGGTTCAGGCGAGTTCCTTGTCAGATTAGACAATTCAGGTCAGTTTTCTCATCGGGGCAATTCTCAAATTCACCTGATGAGTGCCATGCTTACATATTTCTTTTTCTTTTCTTTTTTTTTTAATGTTATTACATATATTGTGTTTTGTAAAAGGTGCAACTTTAACAACTTTAATTAGTAAAGTTGAACGAGTGAATACTCTGTCATAGAAAGTTTGTGTAGCTTGGTGGTTTTACTGATGAAGACTCATTCGTTTTGCAGGAGTCTCTCTCTCACATTTGATTCTCATTCTGGTGCCAAATTTCATTTGAAGTTCTGTTTTTTGAGAGAATTTGATCTGTTTTGACACAACCCATCTTCTCAAATTCCCTAAAAAATGTTGGACTCGAATCCAAAGAAGCCTCTGATCTCTCCATCTCCATCCTCAGGAAAGCTTCCTGATTTCAAGCAATCGGTGAAGTTGAAATACGTAAAGCTCGGCTACCATTACCTCATAACTCATGGAATGTACCTATTCCTAACGCCTCTTCTCATTTCAATCGCTGTTCAACTCTCCACATTATCACTAGAAGATATCGAAAACCTTTGGGACCATCTCCGATACAACTTCGTCTCCGTCGTCTTCTGCTCGATGCTGGTAGCCTTCTTGTCCACCCTCTATGTCCTCACCCGTCCCCGACCGGTTTACCTCGTTGATTTCGCGTGTTACAAGCCCGAAGATGCGAGGAAATGCACCAGGCAGATTTTCATCGACCGTTCCCAATCGATTGGAACGTTCACCAAGGAGAACATCGAGTTTCAGAGGAAAATCCTCGAGAGGTCTGGCCTCGGGGAGTCCACGTACTTCCCCGAGGCCGTCCTTAGAGTTCCTCCGAACCCGTGTTTGGCGGAGGCCAGGAAAGAAGCCGAGATGGTGATGTTTGGCGCGCTTGATCAGCTATTTGAGAAGACGTGTGTGAGACCGAAAGATATCGGGATTTTGATCGTGAACTGTAGCTTGTTCAATCCAACACCTTCATTGTGTTCTATGGTTGTCAATCATTACAAGCTTAGAGGGAATGTGCTTAGTTATAATCTAGGTGGTATGGGGTGTAGTGCCGGTTTGATCGCCATTGATCTCGCTAAAGACCTTCTTCAAGTCCACCCGAATTCACACGCTTTGGTTATCAGCATGGAGAACATCACTCTGAACTGGTACGTCGGGAACGACAGATCGATGCTCGTTTCGAATTGCTTGTTTAGAATGGGAGGCGCCGCGATTCTTCTCTCGAACAGTGGTCCGACCGGTGGCGATCCAAGTACCAATTAGTCCACACCGTCCGAACCCACAAGGGCGCCGAGGACAAGAGCTACTCTTGTGTGTCTCAAAGAGAGGACTCGGAAGGCAAGATCGGAGTCTCTCTGTCTAAAGATCTTATGGAGGTCGCCGGGGAGGCGTTGAAGACCAACATCACAACTCTAGGCCCTCTCGTCCTGCCTATGTCCGAGCAGCTGCTCTTCTTCATCACGCTCATCGCCAAAAGGCTGTTCAAGATGAAGCTGAAGCCTTACATACCGGATTTCAAGCTGGCTTTCGAGCATTTTTGCATTCACGCTGGGGGAAGAGCGGTGTTGGATGAATTGGAGAAGAACTTGCAGCTTTCGGATTGGCAGATGGAGCCTTCGAGGATGACACTCTACAGGTTTGGCAACACGTCTAGCAGCACTCTGTGGTATGAATTGGCGTATGCAGAAGCAAAGGGAAGGATAAGGAAGGGTGACAGGACATGGCAAATTGCATTTGGTTCTGGATTCAAGTGCAACAGCGCGGTCTGGAAGGCCCTCAGGACCATGAATCCGTCGGACGAGAAGAACCCGTGGACCGACGAGATCGACCAGTTCCCAGTTGAGGTTCCAAAGATTGCAGCCCTCAAAGGTTAATAGAGCATTTTTCCCATGTTGGTGACAAATGTTCTTTTCGCTCCTCTGTGTTCAAAGGGTGGGATTTGTGTACTAGTCTTCTTTTTCTCTTATCTACTATTAGAAGATCTTTCTTCTTCTTCTTCTTCTTTTTTTTTTTTTTTTTTTTTTTTTTTTGTCGTAGAGTTTAACATTGTTATTGTATGTCCTATACTGTTCTCTCTTTTACAAAGTTTCAAA
The DNA here is from genome assembly GCA_025413485.1 of Ficus microcarpa. Lineage (NCBI taxonomy): Eukaryota > Viridiplantae > Streptophyta > Magnoliopsida > Rosales > Moraceae > Ficus > Ficus microcarpa. The sequence continues at coordinate 40,221,518 of CM046377.1, read as the reverse complement.
CGTTGTACCTGGAATAACATCTATGAAGAAAAGAGATTTAAAACTCTTTTATTACTAATTTCATTTTTTTTCCCTTGGATTCAGCCAATGGAAGTCAATTCTCGTTTGTGAAGTAGAGCTTTAACTTAAACAGCTAATTCATCTTATCCAATTTGATGGATTTACCATATAGATTAGCCTCTACCAACTCTTTATTTATTTATTTATTCCTTTTTTCTTTAGGAATAATGTCTTTAATATTAATAGTCTTCCAAATTTATTACCTTTTGATAAATTGCCTTCAAAATTTTTAATTTGGTAACTTGTCATCCTAAACTTTCTAAATTGTTATAATGTGTCCCTTGTGGCTTAATTTGTCATTGAATTGATCATCAAAAGTCCACGTACACCCTACGTGAAGACAAAAAATCTCATTTCTGACAAACAATTTTCAAATCTAGTATAAACCCTCATCATAAATCTTTTGAGCTCAAGTCTTCAATTTGTCGTAAAATTGACCAAAAGGAGACATGTTACAACAATTTAGAAACTTCAAGGAATGTAGTGTTAAAATTTAAAATTTGAGAGGTAAGTTATTAAGGGGTGACAAGTTTAAGGATAGTAGCTTTACAAACTCTTAAGGGAATATCACCCTTTTCCTCTTTTTCTTGTTTTTTGGGCATATTCTTTTGGTTTTCGAAGGACAACATCAACTCTTACTATAAAATAAGGACAACATTTCTAGGACGCCAAGATTACAAGCAATAGATTTTATCATAATCATATTATTTTAAATAAATTTAATAATTTAAAGACACTTAAACGCACAGGGCATTTGCATAAAACCCACATATCCCATTATATTAAATTATTGGAAACAAAAACAGTATAACAGAGAATTGCTTTCATTAGGGAACTCAATGACAAGTAAGAAACTTGTCTCAAAAAGAATAATGGCTAATCAAAGAAAAAAAAATACCCCAATGGAAAACATAATTCGTATGTTACAAAATCTTTCACCCGACAACAAAACTTGCTCACTTTTCCCGCAAACTCAAATAACAAACGGGAAAGGTTAGAGTGGATTTCTGATAAAAGAGAGAACCTAAAATTAATAGGTAAAGCAGACCAATATTCAGAAAGCAAAACACTGCTACTTCCGTTAATGTAATATTACATTCATATTCATAACCAGCCTAAGTAGTGTAGCTAACCAAAAGAAATGGGCCAGAAAAGAAACTCTTGTTGATAGGTGAAAAAAGGGAAGTTACTGCGAGCCCAAAAAGGACCATCAACAATCAATAAGATATCAGCAAAATGTACACAGCAATCCACCACTCTCAAAGGTTAACAAATTAAAGAAACCATTAAAAAAAAAAATCACTCCTTGGAGGACTTGTTGATAAGAGACTTGTGGATGTGAGGTATCACACCACCGCCAGCTATTGTTCCTTTGATGAGGGTGTCAAGTTCTTCGTCACCACGAATCGCCAGTTGCAGATGCCTGGGAGTGATACGCTTCACCTTCAGATCCTTGCTTGCATTGCCAGCCAGCTCCAAAACTTCTGCGGTCAGGTACTCCAAGATGGCAGCGGAGTACACAGCAGCGGTTGCGCCGACTCTTCCATTTGCGGTGACCCTTGACTTCAGAAGACGGTGAATTCTACCAACCGGAAACTGCAGGATGGATAGATGTTCCAAGGATGAGATAAAAATTGGATGTCAAGAAACTTCACGAATAGAAACATGATTGACTTAATAAACAGTTTAGGAACCAAAAAACTACTCCAAAGATTCTCGGGAATTGTGACCAAACCTACCTGAAAAAAAAACTATGAAGCAATCTACCATTGCTTCCTTTCACTCGAACCAAAATCTAAAAACCCAACTTATCTCTTCCTACGTTAAATTTAACTATTCATCAAACTCGTAATCTTCTCACGCCTCCGAATTCATGCAACTATTTATCCATACTATCTACGCACAAGCAACGCTAAATTCTGTTTAGTATGAGGGGAAAGGCCAGGTTTAGAGAGCTTCACCCAGTTAAATACAACTATTAAGAGTGCTTCTTTAGAAAGACTAAATTGAAAGAATGCAAAAAATGCTACACTTTTGAGCCTAAAAATTAAAAGAAAGAAAGCAACCCATCTCAATTCGATTGGCTAAATCAAGCAAGATGACCAAGAACTCGATTCATACAGATGAAAGATATATAATCAGGAAATATTGTTTCAAATATCAGTTTCAGTAGTGATAAGAAATCCATTAACTAGAGAGAGAGAATACTCATACATAAAAATATTTGTAGAACCATTTTTACTCAAGCTTCACTAATTATTTACAGTTCACTCTAAAGCTATACGCTTACCACTATTATCGTTCTCACCCAAAAAATAAAAAAATAAAAAACCGCATCAAACAAAAATTCCAAGAAATTCAATATTGTTTTACCAAATTTATATCAGAGAAGGTCAATTCAGGTAATAACGAAATAATCCCATTACCCAAAATTTCTTCAGTTTTTTTTTCCTTTTTCAAATCTAAATTTCCTGCCGTACCCTAAGCAAACAAGCGAATTTCCAGAAGAGAGACCAACGACAAGACCGATAATTGAACACAGATCAAACAGATTTTCACACAAATCCAAAAGAAACGAACCTATGGACGAAACCCAAAATAGAAAAAACGAAAAGGAATTGAAAAATTAAATTAGAATAACCAAGAGGGGAGAGAGAGAGAGAGAGACCTGAAGGCCAGCTCGAGAAGAGCGAGAGACGGGTTTCTTCTTGTCCTTGTCCTTGTCCTTATCCTTGCTGCCGGCTGGGCTCTTGCCCGTTATCAAGCCTTTCGCACCTTTCCCAGACATATTTCGCTGAAACCGTATAGAGAGAAACAGGGGAGAGAGAGAGAGAGAGAGAGTCTACAGAGAGAGATATGGGAGGTTTTGGGGAAGGAGAGAGAGTTGAGAGACTTCAGAGGGAATGGGGATCGAGAAAGATCGGGGAAGAGAGATGAGGACTTTATACGGAGATTTTGTGACTAAATTACCCTTCTAGATTCGGGATAATTACGAATTAACCATTTGGATTAAGATACGGGGCTTTTTATTTTATTTTATTTTATTTTATTATTTTGTTTTTTAAAGTTGGTTGGCTTGCGTTGTGCTATGACTATCACAACACAAACTCACGTGGTGCCTTTATGGGCGGCTACGAACGAGTTAAAGTAGTTCACTTTCTAGGTTTTTGAGAATCCCGATTTTGTGCTCCACTAGAGGGTTAAATGCGAATGAGAGAATTAAAAAGATTACTACTCATTTTGTTTCAACCATTTTTAAATATCCGAGACATTTTATTTAAATGGATCATTTATATAAACGTTTAAGTAAAATATTTAAATTTTCATTTAAATGTTGTCAAATGGTCTATTTGATCATTTAAGAAAAAACAAAATAAACTATTGTTCCTTTCCTAAATTAGCTTTGTTTGAGTATATGTTTAATAGTAACATCTGAATTCTCTCCAAAAAAAAAAAACCTTTTTTTCTTTTTTTCTCTATTTAAGCTTCAAAATGTTTATATCTGTTGGGGTTAGACTTCGTCTTCCCACTGTACCGTTAGTCCTTAGACGAACAACAAACGGATGTTCGATTCTTTGATGGATTATATTTGGCGATGCCCAAGTTACGGACTTGCTCCTCGATACCTATCCATCGTTCGATTAATTGGGCCGGACCCAATCTGCCATCCACACGATAGCATTCAAACTTCAGTATGTGATCGAACGTCTAATTTTATCGTTCGTACGAATATCGAAAATGTATAACGAATGATGGACGACGCACGAATTATACGTCGAGCGTTTGTTCTTTCTCCATCGTTCGTAGTTCGACCTCTCGAATGGCTTTTAAAAGGAAAAATCCCTTAGCCACCAGACTCATACTCATCGATGACATGTCAGATTATTCTTAATAACTGACAGCTTATGAGTATTACATTTTAACCGCTGAACCCACGATTCATTCTGGTAACTGTCGAAGTCAACTGTGCGACTTACCTTTTGACACGTGTCCCAGTATGCAAGTAACCGTTCATCGAGAACCTCGGGTTCAGACCTGGTTCCTTCCTCTATAAATAAAGGAAGACACTTCCTTCATGGAGGATCCCGGACATAAAAAAAAAACTCTGACGCTGCCAAAATCCCTCCAGACATATTACAACTTTCTGTACTGTAAAAATTTCCAAAAATACAGTAGTAAAATCACTCTCAGAGGACGTAGCACATCGATTGGGCGAACCTCTTTACATCTTGGTGTTCATTTATTTCATGTTTATTTCAGATTCAAGCATTTACTTCCACTTTTATTTTCCGATATAAACATTTCTGTTCTTTTGGTATGCTTTATGAATTTCACCGACGATTGCCAGGGGCCCAATCTATCGTATAATTCTTACATTCTAACTGATCTCTGTTAAATTTTTTATTGTAGTAATCCAGCATCTACAGTATCTTTTTCTGATTGAGACAATTCTTTATATATATATATGTGTGTGTGTTCATCTTGAAAACAGGAATAAAATCTCATCTATATATCTAAAAAAATTTTCATTGACATTAAGGTTTCGTAAGATTTGAAAACTATTTTCAGTGTATATCTAGACACACATTTAAATGAATGTGCTATTCATTACAAGCATCCAAATACTATTTCACATGACAATTCGAATGTTTTCATCCCATATATTGCCATTCAAATGGTTCTTCCAAATAGAGAAGATGATTATAGAAATCATGTTGTTTGACAAGAGGAAAAGAAAGTTCAAAGGATAGAAATAATTATTTCTTTTTAAAATTCATTAATTAATTTTTTACTTTAAAAATAGTCTTTTTGAAGTTTGAAGTTCGTGGATAGCTTGAACAATATAAATTATAGAATGATGCAATTTCATAGCTTAGAAAAAACTTTCCACCTCTCCTTCCTCCTTCCAATTAAACAACAGATGTGGTCGCTTGTTCTACCATTTTTTCATCTCTTTCTCCAATAAAAAATAAGATCAAAATAGTATAATTTTTTAAACTATCTTAAAAATCGTAAAATCATATCGGGGTCATTTATATATAGGTTTGAACATAAATTTAAATTTCTGCCACAAAAAAAAATAACAAAAAATTTTGAGTTTTTTTCGAACTGATAAGACGCATTTTATACTATAAAATTACATAAAAACTTATATATTACCTTTACTTTATACGACATGTTAAATATTACAATTCTTTTGTTATATTTTTAACTTAATTATTAAGATGTTTATATATATTGCTTAAAAAAGATGTTTATATATATATATATATATATATATATATATCTTACCCCTAGATCAAACGGCACAAAAACGATCAAACGATAGTAAAGGTATCAAAAACAAAAGAGAAACAGACGAAAATAAGGAACAACAAATCATGTATCAAACGACAGAAAACGAGAAAGGGACCAAACAAAGCAGAAAACGACAGCATTACGATGCGACATAAACAAAACATGGAACAACAATAAATCGAACAGCGACAAGCCATTTGAGATGATAACATTTGAAAAACCACGACAACGTATACGAACAACTAGCTAGGAATTAAAATAACGTTAAAAGAAAAAAAAGAAAAAAAGAAAGAAAGAGAAACGAAAACAAAAACAAAAAACAAAGAAAAATGGAACGATAACTAAGCAATAGATGACAATGAGTACGAAATGATCGAAAATTAAAATGGAACAACAACAGAACAAAAGAAGACAGCATAAGAAAAACGACAGCATAATATATAAAACGATACTGAGCAAAAACAACAGCAAATACGAATACGACAACAAAATGGAATGTGAAGAAAACTTATTGAAGGAGGAAAAAAAAAAAAAGAATGGATTAAATGTGACAGGTTATATATATAATCGTAAAACGACATGAAAAAAAGCTCAAAGATCATAAAACGACAACAACATGGAAAACGACACAAAAAGGATAGAGTGACAACATATATCGTTCGTAAACGGCATTTAAAAAACTGGTCAATTGCCATAAACGACAACAACATGAAAAACGACACCAAAAGGATAAAATGACAACAAAATCGAAGGACAACAAAACAACAAACGACAAACTTGTAACATGAAAGGAATTAAAAAGATGAGACCATAACAACCGGTACAAAACAATGAAAACTTGAAAACAATTAAAAAAAATGGAAAAACGACTAGAAATGAGAAAAAACACCGACAACGAAAAGAAAAACGACTGCGAAATGAGGATAAAGCTCAAAGCCATTGCATCTCACTCTCATACTTATTTTACGACAATATTGTTGTAATATCAAGGTTAAAAACATTTAGACTAAATATCAAAAAATAACAAATTCATCGGGTGAATAATTTATATATTTATTTTAAATATGTTATTATTTTAATTATTTCTACAATTTTATATTAAAGAATGTGTGCATGGGAAGGGCTAAAATGCTACGAAAAAACAAAAAAAGAGGACAAGGACTTAGTTCAAAGTGTGTCAAAGAACAGGGATTAGGGACTAATGATTCTATTTACCGGCCTTCCTCTTTCATCTTCTTCCTCCTAAGGTTTGACTTTTAGTTATTAATTTTGGAAGGGAATAACTTGTTATATATTAATATTGGCCACTAAACTTTAAATAGTTTACATTGTGAGCTTTTCTCTAGAAAACAAAAGGAAAAGAAAAAGAAAAGAGAAAAGTATGACCCTGAAGACGGTAGGAGAGCATATCGGACGTTTTCTACAAGATTTAGTCTACGTCGACATGACAGCAAATGGAATTTAATTAAGTTTTCTTTTTTTTTTTTAAGGGGAATTTAACGAGGCTTTGGAATTAAGCAAATTCAACTATCAAAGGCTATGTCGAGACAAAACTGGCTGTTTGGAAGAACGTACGTCGTTGACAAATGAGCTTGAAGGCCATTTTCGTACGTTTCGATAGGATTGATAAGGTTTTTAGCCTGTAGTTGGAAAATGTCGTAAAAACGAATTCGAGTTGAATTTACAGCCGAGGATCTACGTGGGATGACATGAAGGCTGCTCATTCTCCTCGCCGAAAATTTAGGTTCCGTTTGGTGAAACGGTTTGAGTTTGTTAACTTTTTAAAAACTAATTATAATTTTTATTGACTTTTCAAAAAAAGACAAAAACAAATATGAAAATTTTGAATTTAAAATGTAATGTCAAACGGAGCATTAATTTCGGAAAATCAAGATATACAGGCAAATATGAATCATATACCACGCAAAAGTACTACACCTCGGCTCTTATTGGGATTCATCATCATGCACCTTTAAAGCTTGTTGTCGAATTAAAATTAATCAGCTGAATCTATGAAAATTTTAATTAGAAGACGCAATTTTTGGTTACAAAAGAGAGAGCCGTTTGACTACGAAAAAAAATTGGAAAAAAAAAAAAAGGACAAAAAAAATTCGGTCCATCAAGAAAGAAAAACAAAATTTGATCAATTTCGAAGTGGACCCTCCAAAATTTTTTTGGCAATATATAGCGCAGATTATGGCATTAATATATATATATGTGTGTGTGTGTGTATGTGTATATACATATACATATGAGTACAACTCATTTATATTTAGCGTTTTCATGCATGGTCACCGCTGCTGTTGAAATAGGATTCACAATCCACATGCATCGATTGTTTTTTGTTTTGTTCATTGTCAATTTTTAGCTTCAATCATGCCTTAATTATCTCTTTCAAATTGGAAAGAGCAAGAGCGACAACTATAATGCAATTACTTATGTAATTTAATAGCATGGCTCATAAATTAGCTATATCTAGTGGATAAATTAACTTTCTGTTTTATAAAATATATATATTATATATATTCATTTTGCAATGCACCAATTTCCATATAATATAATCTATAAGGAAAAGGAAAAATAAATAAAACAAATATTACACCAAGATTACTATCTGGCTATTCATCAACCAAACGGCTTTGACTTTTCATCCTCCTATTAAGTTCTAAATATATCCTTCGACTTAGGATTATGATCACTTGTTTACTCTTGATGTCTCAAATAATGTCTAACTCACGTCATTTAATAAAGTAAAATATTAAAATATATTAAATAAGTTGCAAACTTATAAAAAAGCATAAATTAATTTAAAAGGACACGATATAATATTATCATTAGATATTTTTGGGACATTAAAAATTATTTAGGAGCTTGTCGTTCACCTTCTGCTTCAAACCCTGCACATGTAATAAGTTCTCAGTCCGTTTAGTGCCCAGATGAGGAGTTAATTTCTTTATTAAAAATTTTTATAAAAAAAAAAATGCAAGAAACGTGATATTCAAAAAAAC
>CM046377.1:40194052-40213052 GCA_025413485.1 Ficus microcarpa | reverse complement strand
TTTCTAATGTCTAACATAAACTCTCACACAAGTTTTAAAATTTATTTAGAAAAGATTTTTTTGAAAGTCACATTTTATGGCTTTAACAAAATGTTTTTTTGGAGACCAGAAGCTCTTATGACAAATTATCCAAATTCTTTCAAACGAAGCTTTTGAACTCAAGAGGCCCTGCGTTTGGAACATGGTTTTGAAAGGTAATTTTTTAGGTTGAAATTGATTAACTTTTCAAAAATTAATTATAATTTTTGTTGACTTTTTAGAGAAAAACAAAAACTGAGATGAAAACCTTAAGTTCATACCTGAAAACCAAACTAAACATAAAAGTACATTATAAGAAACTCTGCCAAACAAGTCCTAAATACACAAGTGAGATCTATTATATCACGATAGAGCTGTAAATATGGATAGAACAAGACTACCAACCCAACGTGCACAAGGATACGGGTTGGTGAGTCCGAACCAGACATCCAGGCGGGATTCAAATCGGCCTAAATAACCTTTTTTGGTTTAAATTACTTTCATACAAAGCAACAGGCCGGTCCAGCCTGGCTTATGACTTGAGGAACTATAAAGGTCCTCTACTAGTGTATTTTCCTGCAAACCTGCATGAACCAGACCGGGCAGTTTACAGCACTACTCAGAATTCACATTACTTGTACTTTTAGGAAGTAGAAGAGAGAAGTTAAAACTCGGAATAATCGCAAAATTTTCCGGTATGGTATCCCTCCTTTGTCAGTACACACACGAAATCCGCCCTATGAGTAAGTCATGTCTCACGATTCAGGACAGCAGGCAACATTCATTTGCTTTAAACTTCAGAATTGCAATGCGAATGATCAATACTTTAAAATCTATATGGTTCAGCAGTGTCTAGTAACGGATGACTTCTCCAAGAAATTGATTAGGAATGAAACTGTTGTGCTTTTAGATAGAGAGAGAGAGAGAGACAACACAGAATTGAATGAATAAACGTGTTTCCTTCTAATAAAAACAAGGCAGTAAAAACACCTTCCATTTTGGATAGTTTTGTTTCATAAACACTCCAGAAGAACACATGCAATGTATTCTCTTCAAAAGCAAAAGCAACACCAAAGTGATTGCTTCAAGCTCTTTTGTTATTCAGTAGCAGCACTAAAAAGAAAAACGAAGCTCTATTGTTATTACTATTAAACTTGCTGGGCCAGGGGAAAAAATTCAAGCGATAAGAGAACGCTGCCATAATACAGAAAACAAGCCTATTTTTGAATCAGCAGAAGCAGCAGCACCGCCTCGTGCCATGATGAAGCACTGACTTGCAAACTTTTGCGGATTACATAGTTAAAGATTCGCCCCCACATCAGCTTTGTCGCCTCAATGCTTCTTCAAACTGAGAATTTCTTCGTGCACACTCTAAGATAGTTTTATCGGCGGTGATGAAGTATGCGGCAATTGATGCTGTTCAACAAGTAAAAGTTGCACGTTAAACTTTCTTGTCGATTAACAATCCTTGGATGGCTAGGCATTTTAACCACATAGAAACAATGAACTCGGCGCCATAAAAAATCAGAAAACCTGTTAAATCTCAACCTTTTAAGGACAGAATAGGAAAAAGTTGAAATTTGGACTATACCACCGGATATTATAAGGGCTTGAGCAGTGTAGTTGAGGTTTGCCTTCGCCCAAGGAACCACCCGAACAGCAATTAACTGGGAATACAAGCAAAAAAAATCCATCAGAAATATCATTCAAGACCTTTGAAAACAGTAGATTTCTGGCACATATCTTTTATTTCAACCCTGAAGAAATACCAATCCTTATGACTATTATTGGAGGTAATAAAACCAAACTTTGGGAGAGAAGAATAAATATGCCTTGGAAGAAACAAGGAAAAGAAGAATTCTTTAAATGTATCCCAAGAATACTCATCTTTAGAGAATTAATGCATCTTTCAAAGGCCCTTATAACCCCAGCCCCTCAAGTATAGCAATTAAGGAAACTCATAAGAAGTACAAAAATTATCCAATAAAACATGCATAGTTTTTGCGAATTTTAACATCCAACAAGCACGTAAGTACAAAAGTGAGCAAATATCTCCCATTAGTTTCAACTTTCAAACAATAATGTATAATTTGAGCTGTTTTCACACACATATCCAGTTGCTCTAGTTTTCCTTATATTGATTTGCCAGTTTTGGGATTAGGTTAGGGAGAAAAATACAGGGACCGGAAGGCCCCAGGGGTGTGATTTTCTCATAATCTTCTTTATAATAGTGCAGCTGTTGAAAGTGGATATTGCACTTATGTTGAGGGTGAACCACTATTAAACTCGTATGGATATGAGATTTCCATTTCCTATTCCTCCAAAATCTTTTCATTGATACGTAAACTAACAATAAATTCAAAAACTAAATTAAAAAAAAAGAAAGTAAAGATCTTTTCGTACTAAATGCAAAGAACAGAAAATCAAAAACACATACCGTGGGCACCGCGCTGGCGACACACGCAATGGAAGCCGCCTTGAATCCGGCACGGACACCTTCTGCAAAAATTAGGCAACCAAGAAACTAAAGATCAATAATTTGTCTCTGTTTGGTTGCTGAGAAAATGCAAACCGAGTAACAAATAAGAAATAACAGCTCCGAGTGAGCAACCGAACTTCACAACACAGAGGAAACCTCAAATTTGGTCTCCAACATACAATTTGATCAAAAACAACCTACCAAGGATTTTTACTCATCTGACACAATAAAATAGCAAACTCAACTTCTATTCCCCTTCCTTTTTTTTTTTTTTTCCCTTCCCCCTCATGAACCAAACAAGGCGTCCAAGAAAGATACAATATTGCACAAGCACATGGTGAAAGAAAGTCAAAAGCTCCATAATTTTCTGGGAAAATGAAAATCTAGGGAAAAAAAAAAAAAAAAAACTGAGGTCGAACCTTGAGTGCAATGCTTGGCGTTGGCGATCTTCCGTTCTTCGAGAGGCGAAGGAATGAGGAAGGGTTCTCTGCGGTTGGCCCAAAAGTCCCTCATTTCCGACGGAATCCCCATTCTGATCACTGGAATTAGCTCGCCCCCTCGCCGAGATTAGACTACAGAAGAAGAAGGGGGGAGAGAGAGAGAGAGTCGTGTCGTAGTTTGAGACGGCCTTTTGTTGTTTTGAAGAATCCAAGAGACCGATTGTCAAACAGGGTGAGTGCGCAATACCTCTTCTGCCACCGCGGCTACTTTACTCTTGTCTTTTCTTTTTGTTTTTATTTTAATTTTTTCATTATTGTTTAATTATTCAATAATGCTGGATAAATTTATTTATTTATTGCTGAAATGGAAAATTTTATTTTAATATTTACTTTTTAAAAAGACTTTATAACATCTACATATTTTAGACCTACTTTCATAATTTACAATAGATTTCTTTAAAAGACGATAACATATTTTTATAATTTTATAAGCATATTTTTGAATTTTTTAAGTAAATAACATATTTATGAGTGGATAATAATTAGGTCCATTCTTTTTTAAGTGGATGATTTATTAAGAGACGATGATTTTTATGGATAAATTCAAGAGGCCGTCATGGTAAAGATCGTGAGGCCAACTCTCATTTTTGCGATTAAAACCCAAGTACAAGGTCTAACAAAAGGAATGATGTGCTTGGTCTGGTGATGGGACGATTGCGCACAATTTCAGTTTACAGAGAGAAATAGAAAAAAGGTAGACTGACGAGAGATATTTATGATATTGTGCGTGATCATAAATCTAAATATGTTATTTATTTTTTAAGTTTAAAATTTTATGTTATAATTTGTTATTATTTTTTTAAAATGCTATTCAACTCTTTCTTTTATTTTTAAATATAAAATAACTAATGGGAAAGCATAAAAATGAAAGACAGAAGTGGTTACATGCAAAGTCTAACGATAATATCGTATACGTTTCACATATATGCCTTTATAACGATAACGTAGATCATCTCTCATGAGTACATCAATATCAATATAACACTTAAAATGAAAATATTTTAATAACTAGATAAAAAGTTCTGATAATCTATAGAAAGCAATCAACGTATATATGTGGTCAGAAATTTATCATCAAATTTATTAAGACATTAAAATTGATAAATTAAAGATATTGAATTACAACCCTTGCTGGGTTTTGCAAGGAAGCATCTCGATAGGTTCGTAACCTGTGTTGTGGTTGATACCTCACCCGAGCTCTAATTCCATTCTTGATTTGCCAATTCTTCATCCGAACAGCCCCCTAAGGCAGGAAGCCAATAACAGGAGTGGTTAACTAAACTCTTCTTCAAAGAAATTCAACCTCAATGCCAAAGATGCCTAAGCCGCTTTAGTGGGAGCATTTTCTTGAAGAATATATTTTTTTTATCTAGGGGTGTATTTGGTTTGTTAATTGAAGATAAAATTTTTAAATTTGAGTTAATTAATTTTTAAAAACTATTTATAATTTTTATTGACGTTTTAGAAAAAAGATAAAAATATGGGCTAAATGTCAAAACATCAATTTAACATGTTATTAGAGATGTTTTTACCTTTTATCTTTCATTTCCCTGCGGCTGCCACCCGAGTCACTAAATCTCGTCCCAACGAGCCCTGGCTCTTCTCCGCGGCCACAACCACCACCCGAAGCTCATCCACCTCCTGCTACAATGCGCCGCCAGCCTTACCATGCGCCACCTCTACCAAATCCAAGGCCAGCTCACCACCCACCCCATTCCCTCCCTCGACCCCAACCTCGTCGCCGTCAAGCTCATCGGCGTCTGCGCCTCCCACGCTAACGTGGGCCACGGCGCGCGGATCTTCGCCCACTTCCTCTACCGCCCCAACATCTTCGCCTTCAACGCCATCCTCAAAGCCTTCGCTCAACACAACGACTGGCGCAGCACTCTGAGTTTCTTCAACCGCCAATTGGCGGATTCGGAAGCTCCGAGCCCCGACGAGTACACTTTTACTTCCATTCTCAAGGCCTGCGCGGGACTTGGGGAAGCTACTGAGGGAAGGAAGGTTCATTGCGTTGTTACTAAACATGGTTGCGAGTCGAATCTCTTTGTTAGGAACTCGCTTGTTGCGTTCTACTTCAGAATCGGTTGCTTCGAGATTGCCCACAAGCTGTTTGATGAAATGCCTGTCAGGGATGTTGTTTCTTGGAACACTCTGGTTTCTGGGTATTGTTTGAGTGGGCGAGTTGGTGACGCCAGGGTTGTGTTTGATGCTATGGTGGAGAGGAATTTGGTGTCTTGGTCAACGATGGTAAGTGGGTATGCGAAGGTGGGCGATTTGGAGGAAGCTCGGCGGCTTTTCGAGGAGATGCCGGAGAGGAATGTGGGGTCTTGGAACGCGATGATTGCGGGGTATGCTCAGAATGAGAAGCATGCTGAGGCGATTGAGTTGTTTAGGCGGATGCAGGAAGCGGGAGGGTTGGCTCCGAATGAGATAACACTTGTTAGTGTGTTGTCTGCTTGCGCGAATCTTGGTGCTCTTGATTTGGGGAAGTGGGTTGATAGGTTCATAAGTCGGAAGAGGATGGAATTGAGTCCAGAATTGGGCAATGCATTGGTGGATATGTATGCGAAGTGTGGATGCATAACAGAAGCCAGAAGGATTTTCGACACTATGCAGGAGAGAGATCTGATATCTTGGAGTATTTTAATTACTGGATTGGCCATGAATGGACACGCGAATGAAGCTTTCGAGTGCTTTGATAGAATGATTGAGCATGGGATGAAGCCAAATGATATTACTTTCATGGGGTTATTGACAGCATGCACTCACGCTGGCTTAGTCGAAAAGGGACTCGAGTATTTTGACATGATGGATCAAACCTATGGAATTATCCCCAAGGTCGAGCACTACGGGTGTGTGGTTGATCTTCTGAGCCGTGCTGGCCGCCTTGATGAGGCGGAGAAGATGATCAAGTCGATGCCCATAAAACCCAATGTCATTGTATGGGGTGCACTGCTTGGAGGTTGCCGGATTTACAAAGATGCCGAAAGAGGAGAACGTGTTGTCCATCACATTCTCGAGCTAGAATCTGATCACTCTGGAAGCTATGTTTACCTTGCTAACATATATGCTTCAATGGGTAGGTTAGACGATGCTGCGAAGTGTAGGTCGAGAATATATCACAATGGAGTGAAAACACCCGGTTGTAGTTGGATAGAGGTGGATAACACAGTACATGAGTTCTTCATGGGAGACGTGTCACATCCTCAGTCAGACAAGATATACTCTATGATAAAAGAACTTGGGTGGAAGATGAAGCTGGCTGGGTACAAACCAAAGACGGATCTGGTGGTGCACAATGTGGATGAAGAAGAGAAAGAGGATGCCTTATCCTTTCACAGTGAAAGGCTGGCGATTGCTTTTGGGTTAATTAGTACGAGTGAGGGAACCACAATTCACATTGTAAAAAACTTGCGAGTCTGCGACGACTGCCATGATGCAACAAAAATAATCTCTAAAATTGTTAACCGAGAGATTGTTGTGCGAGACAGAAACCGCTTCCACCATTTCAAAGACGGTAGATGTTCTTGCAACGATTACTGGTAGCAATGCAGTAGTTCTCAAGCTGGAAAGTTTTGGTGGACTAGGAAACGCTGCAAGCATGGTTTCTCCATTTTCTCTGTGTGCATGAGAGTTCCTATTACGATGTCCTCTCGAATGATAAAAACTTGATAAGCAAATTCTGCTCCACTTTATCAGCAGAGCATGAGCTAAAGTCTTACTCATCGTTCAATCTGATAAATAGATTAACTCATAACAAGGCTACAAGTAACTGGCCCCTCTACCGTAAGAAATATAAAATACAAAATTTTCAAGAAAAATGTCGTTTTCGTTCTACTAGTTCTTGGAAAGAAAAAAAAAAAAGAGTAAGGATTGTCGTGCGACCACCTATATCATCATTGATCCCATTGTACCATTGTGCTTGGTCTCAGTAACAGATTGCTTTTCGTTCAGAGATGGTATTTTAGAAGTTAATTTAGAAATGTAAGTTTGTTTAAAATATGAATTAAAAATAAACTACAATATAAACACAAGAATCATCTTATTTCATTCATCCCGTCGTTATAAATATTTTAACACAAAAATCATCTTATTTAAATTTAAAATAAAAAAGTTACGGATTTTTAAAGTTTAAACTTTTTGAAAATAGAAACAAGTAAATTATAGATTTGAGAGTTTTAGATTTGATCGTTTTGAATTTAAGACAAGAAAACGAGATATTATCCCAAACAGGCCCTTAATATACTGTTTGTTTCTAGACTTTACTATGGAACAAGAGAGATATTCATCATCACACTTCATTAGACTAATTTCAGTTTGACATATCAACCAGGCAGATCCATAGATTATGATACAGGTAGCAACATTATCTTGAGTGTGAATCTATAGGTGGTTAAAAACTTTGTGGTGATTCGGGATAATCTGAGTTTAAGATAACATAATTACGTAAATCATGTGAAACGCAGGAACCACGGAATTAGTGGTGCGATGATTAGGTGATTAGGGGTAAATGACCAATCCCTAGAGGTTCCAATTATGTAAATACATGATTCGTGGTGTGATGATTAGGTGATTAGGGGTAAATGACCGAATCCTAACTCTCAGTTTACTCTATTTTTGGTGACTGAGCAAGAGAAGAAACAAAAATTTTCCAATTCGTCTACGCATATGAAATGGATGAAAATCGAAAGATTCTTAGCCAATATTGAGAACACAAGGTTTCAAAGATCCATATGCATCTTTGGCAAATCAGACAAATAAACTCCAGCCTCTAAGTTCAACAAAGATAACACTTTTTACAGAAAATGAATATATTCGAAAGAGGAGGCGAAAAATAAAAGAAAGAATCGAAAAATCGGAACAGTTTCATTCATAAAGACAATCACTTTCCCAGAGATTTGAGGATGAGAAAACAAATGATCCATACATAGAGGATCACTTTTTCAAGCGGCAATAACTTCGTTTCCACACCAAGCTCTACACAACTTAAAAGTAAAAATATCAACTGTGATATCTGCAGATTAAATTCGGTAAATGCAATAACCTTCCAGCAAAGCAGGAAAAAGGGTTCGAAATAGTAATGCTGTGAACTATAAGTAATGGACCAACTTACCAGAGTCACATTACACAACTACAGCCCCTGATCAATCAGGTAATCTCCAAGTCTTTCCACAATCATATTGCACTGTCCAGAAGCCATAGGTTCGTCACATTACACAACTACAGCCCCTGATCAATCAGGTAATCTCCAAGCCTTTCCACAATTATATTGCACTGTCCAGGAGCCATAGGTTCGTCATAGATACCAATGATCAAGGCTTGAGTGGTCTTCTTAACAGTAACACCGCCGGAGCCCTATTATGTGCTTGAGACAAGTCAATAAAAGTGCACGGAAATCATGAAAAGGGGAATTCAAAATTATGAACCAACATTATACGGTTCTTAATTGGCATGATTCAAACATTAAAATGTGAAATGAGAACACATGAAACACCGCAAAGGGGTGGCAACATGGGTCCTAACACAACATCGCGACCAGCAACAAAGTCATAAATTATTACGAGGGGGGCTAAAAACTATATTAGATAATTAGGGGGGCTTTTATGATCAAGTTTCTTTTTAGTAGGGGCTGCTATGAAAAATTATTCAACAAGTATAGCCCACCGGCCTTCACTCCCTCCGTGGCTGAACATGAGTACACTACACTAGGATTTGAAATCTTTAATCAAAACCGGTTTGACACAACTAAAACGATTAATAAACATGTTGTGAATGTGTTCAGGTTGACCTTTCCAACCCGAGCTGATCGAAACCAACAGATTAACTACATGTCTCATTTACAACCCAATGATATGAAATTCTATCGAAGTTTATATCCGATAAAACAAAAATTCCTACGAACTTGTAGTAAAATGATATTGAATTTCGTTAAACATTTATCAAAATACAAACATAAAGCTACTAACTTAAAGTGAAGGTGTTTGATAACCTATGGATGCTAAATCCTCACCTTCTTTCCTCGTATAACAGCACCTGGTTCACCTTGGATGACCATGTACTTTGTGCCCCCAAGGAATAGACCGGTTGGAGCAAGCGTTCCAGGCTCCTCAAAATCCTTATTAATCGCCACTATTTCTTCAGGCTTAAACTAAAACAACAACATCGACTGCAGTTAATATCGATCGAACCCATAAAAAAATAAATTTAAAAAAAAATTCCGATCCTACTTGATCAGAACAATCTCGTACATACATGAGTTACTGCCGATCAAGATTTTCTTTATAGAAAAAAAAATTTTAAAAAAATAAAACTGGTCGGATTGAAAGAATCGAAACCGATCGGCCTCAGATCTAAAGCGACAAGCTGAATCTCAAATCCACGGGAAATCAAAAGAGAATAGAAAAAAACAGAGTTAGAGAGATTTGAGTTGGACCTGGGGAAAATTGGCGCTCTGAGCCCAGACGCTGCCGTCTTGGCCGAGGATCGCGGCGGCGGTGAGGCGGTTGCCTTCGATTTCGCACAGCAAGTGCTCGTCAACGTACGCTTGCCACGACATCTTCGTCTTCAACGACTGGCCTCTCTCTCTCTCTGTCAGAGGGTTTCGTATTGGAGCCGGTGATGATTTTCTCCGAGCTTTTTGGCTATGGCGGCTTTGTAGAGGCAATGAAGAAGAAGAAGAAGAAGAAGAAGATAGAATACAGAGAGGGCCAGTTAGGTGATTGTCTGGCGATTTGCCAAACTCGTGACCTTCCTCTTTGCTATGGTGACATCTCTACTGTCACCAGCTGCCTACGTGGCGTGATTTGAGTTGTCTGTCACGTGAATTCGGTCAAATGGCATCTGAATTTGAGCTGTTTTGATGGACTCGAATAAATGGTAATTTAACTAAAACTATACTTTTTCATATCAGTTTTTATCTTTTTATAAAAAATGTTCTTTTTCTGAAAAAACTTTTGTCTTTTTGAAAAATTAACAAAAATTTTCAACTCAAACTCATTTACCAAACAGACCCGTAATGTCCATGGTCCAAAAATTAGCTTGTATCATATGCACTGGCAGGACAGAGCACGGCACCTACTTCTAAATAACTGTTGTTGAATTTAGGGACTCGAATAAACCTGTAGTAATGTCACTAATCTAAAAATTCGTGATTAGCTATAATCAATGAGATTGACAGAAATTATCAGCAGTGATACAATCCTGAATTAGTATAAGTTGTTCTAGTTTTATTTCAAAATATGAGGGTTGGTTAAGATCGAACTGGCATTTCTTTCCCCTCTTTACAGGAACATATGTATGTATACATGCCTTCATGTTCAAGGAGAATTTTATTACTAAGTAAGAGAGAGAATTTTCTTGATTAAACAACGTCGATTTAATTTGAGTTTTAGACGTTTAAGTTGAAATGATGTATTTTAACATCATTTTAGTCATGTTTATTTAAAAGAGATATATGAAGAAAAATGATTAATCATTTACTTGCAATCTTGGCAGCTAACATTCAATGTTCTCTAAATGTGATTACCTTAATGAGTCATTGTCCCCCTTCACCTCTTCATTTGTCCCTACTAAATCATCATATATATATATATATATGTTGTGATAATAATATCATCTATTTTTGTGATAGTTCTACTGTCGCTCTTCTCTAGCCTTTCTATCTTTCTTTCTATTCTTTTTGAGCTAATAAAAACCAAATGCGGTGTAGGCTCTTTTTTCAATTCCTCCTCGTTGGCAAATTTGGTAAATGAAAACCGATGATACACGTTCAAGTTAGGATTTGGACAAAAATTGCTAAACCCAAACCAATTGCACCCCTAGTTGTTTTTCTTATTTATTTATTTATTTATTTGTTTGTTTATTTAGGATCTAGTTGAATTTGTCTATGTAACTAGTCACATGCAAACATGTGACCATTATCTAGAGAGTATAAGAGTGTCACTTTCTTTCATCTTTCTCAAATTAAATTATAGCTAAAAATGATGTTGTTATTTCTTTGAAGCACCTGCAAATTGAAAAACTTCCATTATTACCTTACAACTCTGGATGTAAATTCATGTAGCTAAGAGAGCAAACTTACACTAAATTACCAACGTTTTTGTTTTAAGAGTGGTATAATTTTTAACTTGTAGGGGACTTTGGGTGATGATATAGCAAAGCTAAACATCAAATTAACAAAAGTGTTAACAACAATAGGGCTTATGGAAAACTTGGCCTCACAAAATTAAGAATTGCATCTCTTATACTTTGTTTGGTAACAGAGTTTAACTTCAATTAAACCGTATTTTTTCATTTTAGTTTTTGTTTTTTTCTGAGTCAACAAAGTTTATAACTACTTTTTAAAAAGCCAACTCAATTCAAACTTAAAAATTTCATCTCAACTCAAACTTAACTCATTCACCAAACGGACCTTTAACCTTTTATAACCACCAACGGAACCAACATAGGCTTGACTCTTGAGCCCCCCACTCAATCTTTTTTGTTTGTAAAAATGTGTTATTTCATATTATTGCACATAAAAGCCCTCATTAAAAACTAAAAGCTTACTCTTTTAGCCCCTTTAATCTTATTAAATTTTAGTTTTAGTTATTAATCGGATAAGAATTCCTGACTCCATCACTGTAATTATAACTCAAAATAAAATAAAATATATTTCTGAACTTGTCATTAGTTGTAATTTTGATATTTTCTTTCTAAAAAGGCCAATGAATGGTTTAACAATAAAATGTCAAAGTTAAGATTTATGATCGGCCGAAAATAAATTTTGTTCCATTCATGAAAAAAAAAACATAAAATAAATTATTTTGAGTTGTAAGTGATAAGATAAAAACTATACAGAGACACCCAAGAAATATTTTTCAAAGTGACACGTCGTTTGGTTCATCTAAACGACATGTCTTTTTGTTAAAAACCATGAGTTGGACCACAGCGTCCGGTAAATATCCCGCCCCATGTTTTTCTCTCAAAACCTACGACCATCACCGCGTGCCGTTTTGCTACTGGAGAAATCCTCGCTTCCACAGCAGCCACTAATATTCCGCCACCTGTTTTAACTTAACCAGGACTTGCCACAAACAAATCGACGGGCCAGCCTACATCAGGTGCGACTCATTCCCAATCTACACCGTTGAATTAATCAACGCTGGAAAAAGACTTAAAAAGTCATTCACATCAACGGTCATTATTCCCAGAAAAATTCATAACGGCAACAGGAGATCGTCTCCGAGTAACTCGGATTCCATGTGCCGACAAAATTTCAC
Source organism: Ficus microcarpa (assembly GCA_025413485.1). Classification (NCBI taxonomy): domain Eukaryota; kingdom Viridiplantae; phylum Streptophyta; class Magnoliopsida; order Rosales; family Moraceae; genus Ficus; species Ficus microcarpa. The sequence goes on along the minus strand of CM046377.1, from coordinate 40,200,792 downwards.
GTGGGACCCGACGAATATTTTGTGCAAATATATTAAATTTTTGTAAATACCCCCAAGTCTTTACCAAATTAACGATCTCAACCCTATATTCGCGCATAATTTCCCGTTTCGCTTTTTCCGCTGTTACGGTGTTTCGCGATTCCAACACTAGACCAAGCCTTTCTATTTTTTTTTCTATTCTACTTTTTCTGAGTTGCTAATTCTGGGAATCTGCAACCGAAATGGCCACTGATTCTCCGATGAAGATCGTCTGTGGCGAAGCTGGTTATGTCCTCGAAGACGTCCCTCATCTCACCGATTACATCCCCGATCTCCCTGTACTTTCCTGTCACTCTCTTTTACTCTCCTTTTTTTTTTTTTTTTTTTTCATTCTAATATTTTCTTTTTGCCTAGATTGATTTTATATTGAAAAGGTTTTCGTCTCTTGTTTTGATAGTGTTTATCAGTATAAATTTTTTTTTCAAGTTTTACCGACGCATACATATGAAGATAATGACCTCAACTTTGTTTTTGATATACTTGTATATATATGTATGTATTTATAGTTGTGTATCTGGTTAATTTTGTGAGTTTTTATGTGGTGTTTCGTTTATGGCAGACTTATCCTAATCCATTGCGATCCAATCCTGCTTATTCAGTAGTCAAGTAAGTTTTTCTTTTTTATTTTGTTTTTTCCTCTTTTAAATTATCTTTCTTTTTTTTTTTTTTGGCCTTTACTTATGTTTTGAGAAAGCATATACATATATATACATATATATATTTTTTAATGTGGATTCTGTTTTTTTCATTTTCAGGCAATATTTTGTTCATGTGGATGACACCGTTCCTCAAAAAGTAAGATTTCTCCTGCTTCACCCTCCTGGATCTGATAACACTTTTATTTGTGTATTTTTATTCTTTATAGAATTTAATTGTTGTAAACATTTTCCTTTTAATGGTTTTAAAGGTTGTTGTCCACAAGAATGGTCCGAGAGGGATACATTTTCGCCGAGCTGGACCGCGGCAGAAGGTACACAATGTTTTTCGGCTTTGATGGTGTTGGGATGAATTGAATGTTCAAAACCAAATGTGCAACTTATTTTGACATAAATCATTCGTGTTAATCAGGTGTATTTTGAGCCCGATGAAGTGCATGCGTGTATCGTGACATGTGGTGGTCTCTGCCCCGGACTCAACACAGTGATAAGGGAGATTGTTTGTGGCCTTAATTACATGTATGGGGTCACCAAGATTCTTGGGATAGATGTGAGTGAATGTTTTTCATTTATTAGAGCATTCACATTATGGTTTAGGTCCAGTTTATAATTCAGCAATTTGACAAGTACGGTTTATTGTGGTGTATCTATAGGGAGGATACAGGGGTTTCTATTCTCGAAATACTGTTAATTTAACTCTCAAGGTTGTGAATGACATCCATAAACGTGGTGGTACCATTATCGGGACATCACGGGGTGGTCATGACACTTCAAAGATAGTTGATAGCATTCAGGATCGTGGGATAAATCAGGTAAGGTACTCTTTTTTCCTCAGTGATTTGCCTGCATCGATGCAAGCACTATATAGTCAAATTTTTGTTTTGCACGCCTTTGATGCATGCATATTGATCACTTGCTTTCTATGATCCAGGTTTTCATAATTGGAGGTGATGGAACTCAAAAAGGAGCAGCTGCTATATTTGAGGTAGTCATGACAAAGGCTCAAAGATCCTGTATCTGTGTCTTTTTTTTCCCCCCCCTTCTTGACGAGAGTTATTGTCTTATTAGTAGTTTGTTTTTGTATCTTTGTTATCATTCAAGGTTCACTTTTCAATATTGCAGGAAGTTAGACGACGGGGCCTCAAAGTAGCTGTTGCAGGAATCCCGAAAACCATAGATAACGACATTCCAGTAATAACACAACATTTTATGATTTTACAGTACTTAAGTTCCTGCAAATCCTTTTCTTTGCTTGTGTTTCATGAGGTACTGTCTTCATTATTCAGGTTATCGACAAGTCATTTGGCTTTGATACTGCTGTTGAAGAGGCTCAACGTGCAATTAATGCAGCGCATGTTGAAGCTGAAAGTATTGAGAATGGTATTGGCGTCGTAAAGCTAATGGGACGGTACAGTGGTAAGTTCTCAACTTTTTGTTCCATATTCTGCATTGACTTTCATCTTTTAAAAAGAAATATGATTACACATTCTTCCCCTTTTTCTTATATTTTTGTTTCAGCATGAGCCTTACATGGATTTCGTCTTGCAGGTTTCATAGCTATGTATGCTACTCTTGCCAGCCGAGATGTCGATTGTTGTCTGATACCAGAGTCCCCATTCTATCTTGAAGGAAAAGGCGGGCTCTTTGAGTTCATAGAAAAACGACTCAAAGAAAATGGGCATATGGTTATTGTGATTGCTGAGGGAGCAGGACAGGAACTCCTTTCAGAGAGTTTGGAATCCAAGATGCAAGATGCTTCAGGAAATAAACTCCTGCAAGATGTTGGACTGTGGATATCTCAGAGGATAAAGGTAGCACTTGCATTTTATTGCTCGATTTTCTTTCCTTCGTTATTGTCGTTTCAAGATGTAAAAAAGAGTTATGGGATTAGACATGCACAATAGCTAATTGTTTCTAGTGGAAATATGGCAGTTGCATGGCATGGATACCATGCGGAATGAAAAAGAAAAGAAAAAAGAAAACACGACAAAAGCAAGCCACATCATTGATTTATTATCCTTTTCTTACTGTGGATTGACAAAGTGTTTCCATTTCACTGGTTCTTTTATTTTCACATGATTTCCTTTTCGTTAATTTACTTTGATTGGTTCTCTATAATTTACTAGAAGCAAAAAGGGCATCTGACACTTATTCGAGGTACTTGTGATGCTGAATGAATGGCAGTTTATGAGGACGAACATAGCTCCAAATATGTGTTGATATTTGCTTGTCTGAGTATACTTGGATGATATATTTACGGTTTTCATTTCTTTTCTGCAGGATCATTTCTCAAAACCACACAAAATGCACATTAATCTCAAATACATAGGTACGTTTCTCCAGAGTTTCATCCTATTTTTTCTTTTCCACCTTCCAAGTTTTACCCTGATAAATAGATAGTAGAATCTAACTTGCACCATTTTTTTTTCCCAACAGATCCTACATACATGATCCGGGCCATTCCGAGCAATGCATCTGACAATGTCAACTGCACGCTCCTTGCTCAAAGTGCGGTTCATGGTGCAATGGCAGGGTACACTGGCTTCACAGTTGGGCTTGTAAATGGAAGACATACTTATATTCCTTTCAATGTAATCTCTCTCTCTCTCTCTCTCTCTCACATACATAAAGCTAGACATGCTTACAAGACACCATCACCATTCTTGACCTGGGGAAATTGATGATTTTGAGCCAGAGGGCAATACAGGCATTCTGATTTTGGAAGGGAAATAGAGGAAATAGAGGATGAAACTAATCAATTTGGAAGGTGTAATCCTTCAAAACATGAATCGCTCTAATATTATCCAATGAAGTACACTCCTTTCGGAGAGTCCTTTTGTTAATTGTTTATTATATATCACACCGCAAATGTTCCTCTGAAGCATTTCACTGGATATTAAATTGAGTACAGTCGTCTCTTCACCATGACTCGTTACCTTGTTTTAGAAAATGCCATTCTTCTTACACATCTGACACTTACCAACACTCACTTGTATAACATATGTTTCTTTTCCTTTTGTCGTGTTCTACAGCGTATAACCGAGAGGCAGAACAAGGTTGTGATTACTGACAGGATGTGGGCACGGCTTCTCTCTTCAACCAACCAGCCTAGCTTTCTAGGCCCCAAGGATCTCGCTGAAGTCAAGAAAGAGAGTGAAGCCCTAGCTCAGCTGTTAGACAGAGAATATTCTAATGAAGATCACTCAGCAACTAAAGACATTCCTAGTTTGACATAAAAAGTACTACATAAACTCTTCTGATCCGTATCCCTGCAAATGTGCCACACCCAGAACCATGTTTGATTGGAGACCCTAGTTTTTTTTTTTTTGGCTCGTTTTCGTTAGTGGATACACGTGCTTATTTATTGTATGAGAAGATTTTCATCTGATCTAGTTGTATTTAAATACCACTTGGAATTCAATAAGCAGGCTTGATTGACTAGCAAAGTTCAGGAGAGCGAACAAAATGTTTGGTCGTTTCCAGTGTTTCGGTTGTGATTCCGAGCGATTTGATTGATTCGTAAATGCCCTGGCCTTTTGTGGTGACAGGTTACGTGGCTTTTGTTTCAATGTTGAATATTACTTATTGAGACTCTGTAGTCCGTTCTATGTTCTTTCCTGATCTCAAACTTTAAGACTGCAATGGCTTATTTTTTGGGGAAAATTCTGTGGCAGTAAGCGACATAAAAATCTACTGGTAAGATACAGTTTAATACCATTAGTTCACATCAAAATCTTATCACATTTGGGGGGGAAAAAAAGCTGTTCAACTGAACTTGATGTAAATCTGTCGATTCGCAATTCTCCATTTTTGGTTCCCTAAATTGCTTCTCTTTTGTATTTTACGTAGAGCAGTTGACTTTTTTTTTTTGGTTTGGGGGGGGGGGGGGTGTAAATTTTCATGTAACCAAAAGGCACACAATGATATATTTATATTTAAGCAAACCAAAGGACAAACCATGTAAAAAGAATGTAATTGTTTTGAAGTATTTCTCTTACAAATAATCTTTCAATCAATTTTCATACAAGGAATTATGGAATTCAAATCATCTGAGCTTCAGGATTGCTCAGAAAAGCTGCCTGAGATATCTACAAATGAAATTAATACTTGTATATTCCAGAGGGCTCTGCATTTTGAACAATCCACGGATGTTCCAGAAGCTTGTGGAGGGGCAAGCGCTCTGATGAATCCTTGACGAGCATCTGTCATTACAAGACAAATACAACATGGAAATGTCACCACCATAATTTCTCTCTCTCTCTGTTTAGGCCAACTTTTGAAGAGAGCTCAAAAAAAAAAAAAAAAGGAGCCAAATAGTTATCGAACCTGACTAATCAGGTCCTTTGCAGCAGAAGATACAATTGGCTTGGGAGGAAACTTGAGATCCACTTGCACAATCCTAATCAAAGATGCAACATCATGTCGTTACCATTGATATTCAAAAAGTCTCGTGTTTTGAGATAGATCGAGTAATAGAAAGTTTAACAATTACTAGAGCTAGTTGACGACAGGTTCGATTTGCAATTCTAGCTGCTTACCTTCTGTACGTGTCTGAGTGTTCTTTAGCCTCAAAAGGAGGAGCCCCGTAGAGAAACTCATAGCACAAGATACCAAGGCTCCAAATATCCACGCTAGCATCATGCTCTACACTTTCAACTGTATTTAGCATAAAACCACAAGTCAGGGGAATTTTTCCATGAAATATTTATTAGTTTCCATGACAATTGTGAGCTCCTGATCCTCCTAAGTCTGCAATCCTTAAGAACTGGGAAACTCGTGGCCATTCATCAGGTTGGTGGTCCTGAGAATTGAACCACAAATTATGTGGGAGAAAATGATCGACTTTTTAACCTCAAATTCATGTCTATAATATTGCCTCAAACTTACCCATCTCAGGAGGAAGGTAATCCAGTGTCCCGCACATGGTCCGCCTGCGGTTAAATGTGTGCACTGACCACCCAAAATCTGCTATCTTGAGTTCACCCTGACAAAGTGTACAAAAATATTAGTATGACGGGCACACAGTACACAGCAAAAACAAAGACAGACAAGGAGGAGCGTTTCAATAGTACCTGTGCACCAATTAAAAGGTTCTCTGGCTTAATATCTCTGTGGATTACATGCTTTCCGTGACAATAGATGAGGGCCCGGGCCAATGATGCAACATACTGCACGTATTGAATATGCACACAACCAGAACTCGTAGTCAGTTTTTCTGTGGATAAGTGAGCTAAAGAAATGTTCACAAGGTTTCTAAATTTTCTTTTCCAAGAATGACTTGATTAATATTTTATGGAAACAGTAACTAGAAAGAGGATTAAAGCTGAGAAGAATCGAAAAGCAACAGACAAAAACAACTTACAGTAGCCGCACGTCTCTCACTAAAGTATTTACACTTCTGTAATTCTTTGTAGAGTTCACCTTTGGCTGCATATTCTAGTATCAAATAAACTCGTTTCTGCAGTATATAAAGCAAAGAGTGTCAATATTTATTAACCCATTTAGCAACGCAGAATCTAATATTTGCAAACGCAAACGGCTTGTGCTCAACTACCTGATCGTAAAAGTAACCATAGAGACGTAAAATGTTAGGATGTCGAAGATGACTCTGTATTTCAACTTCCCGACGAAGCTGATGCTCAACTTGAGACTGCTGCAGCTGGCTCTTAAAGAGGACTTTCAGTGCCACAATGTGATTACTCTGTTTAAGAAATTCACAACAATTAAACCAGTTAAAGAAAAAAAAAATGCAGCAAAATAGACCAAGCAATAATACTGTAAAACATGAAATAGCAGAGGTTTGATCTCAAATCGGGACACAGACTTTCGACTATTAATTGCAGTAAAATGATGAATGTTTGGACTGAACAAAACTTCATTCTACAAATCCCATTTCTTTTCCACATTTTCTTACTGATCGTCTCAGCACCAAACACAAGACAGAAAGAAAATTACAAAATATATCAAAACGCAGTTGAATTATAAGTCCAGGGCCATCCAAACGCAACAGAAAACCCGAAGAATGTCGCAAGTAAGATCCCTTGG
>CM046377.1:39973621-40193952 GCA_025413485.1 Ficus microcarpa | reverse complement strand
GAAGCATCAGCCTGCTCGGGAAGCTCGGCATAGCCAAAGGCACGGGAGGCATCGACGAGGGCTTTCCATTCGATCTTGGAGAACATGTTTCTGAGAAAGGCAGGGCTGAGGTCCACCTGCTTCTCAACCACTCTCTCCACTTCAATTCGCAGAGGGAAGCCATTCGTCACGCCCTTGATGTTGGAGGACAACATGTTGTGCGTAAGTAGCCTCATCTCTCTATCTCTCTATCCTTCTTCTGATTAGCAAGAGGAGTGTCTGCGACTTTGTGCTGCCTTCTTTTTTTTTTGTCAGACCTCGTGCTATTTAAAGGACGGGACTTGGAAGTTGGAATTGCCCTAACAATGGTGATTAGTGCCTATAAAATAGAAAATCGACGTTAAAACCGGAAAATTGATTGTGAGAGAGAGAGAGAGAGAGAACCCCATATTACATTGAGTTTGAACTTTTTGGTATTTTAGGTTTCTTTAGATGATATGATGAGTCAATAATTTGCTTTGATTATAACAGTGATCACAAGCAGGGGAGGGGGAGGAGTCGGAGCTAGAGGTCCACAACAGGCGATTTGGGGGTTGCTTTTTTAAATACGGTTTGTGCAAAGTATGACTCATAACTGAATGAAGTTCATGCCGCTTAAGCCGATATTTGGTGGGCAGATCGAGCAATTTGGTGGTTTGGGTTTTGTGTCTATGGTGTTTTAGATATAAAAGATCACGTGTAAAAACATAAAACATAATCATTGATAAACGCAATTCTATATCATTACAAAATTAAAGTTCAAAATCACAATCTCGCAAAAATCATAATCCAACATCAGATTCTTAATAGTATGGCTATCAGACGTTCCAAAGACATGACAACACATATGCGGGAATGCAACAGAGATTTATGAAGTGGTCCAAAGGAACCAAGAAGTGACAACCATGATTCACTGAAAAAACAAAACCTAAAAAAACCGAAAACAAAATATTGCTTCAGAGTTCCAGGATTAGTACCATTGATCTTCAAGAAGAGTCTACTTCTGATTCGACATAAAAACTATACTGAAATGGGAATTTCTGTGGTCTCCAATAGAAACAACAAATTAAAGATCCTTTCCGAATGGCCAATGAAACTAAAAAGCTATCTAATTCCAACAATAAGGCATCAGAAGAAGCTAATCATAAAGAAATTGGTTTGGTCGTTTTATAACTGTTAAAATCACAAATTAACCACTGAACCGGAAAAACACAAACTTTGATCAGCTTCCAAAAAGAAAAAGATTAACAAAATTCTACAACTACAGAGTCTTAAAAAAAAAGATTTTTTTGGTGTGCTTAAACTCTTAGGTCCTAAAATATGTATTCAGATTCTCGTATCAGAGACCAAGGAAAAAAAACAAAAAACAAAAACAAAAAAGAGAAGAAGCAACTCAAGCCTCGGGAACTGAAGAGCAAGAAATTTGATTACCTGATGAAAGCCGCTGTGGTGGTTGCGTGGCTGAACTGGTGGACGACGGCGACTTGGTGGTGGACTGGTGGCGACGGCGTCTCTGAATGACTCGCGGGAGATTAATGTAACTGAGAAAAGTGATGAATCCGTCTTAGGGTTTCGTAGGTGTAAAACGACAATATGCTTCAGGATTACAAAAAATAATAATAATAAAATAAAAAAAATAAAAAAAATTTAATTATATGTCTCTTATTTATGAATTATGTACTGATTTTTGTCCCTCTTAACTATAATAATCTCACAAATGTGTAACAGCATGATTTCTTAATATAATATTACAATTAAGTATATATTTTAAATTAATATATCATAATATTATTAAAAAGAAATATATTTCAATGAAATATGAATAAATAGACGGATCTCAAAAGCAAAGGAAAAAAAAAAAAAAGGTAAATTGCTATAGTTGTATAAAAAAATAAAAAAATAAAAAAAGAACTCCACATGAAGGTACATCTTTTAAGATAAACGACATCAAACCATAAATAACGACGACATGTTGCCTTCGTGTTCGTAATAGAAAACATTTTGTGAAACGTTGTCGTTTTTTTGTTGTAAGACGGTGGAATTTTACAATGCGTAGCTTTCGCTTTAACTTTTCTTTCTTTTAAAAAAACGACATCAAACCATAGATAACGACGACATGTTGCCTTGGTGTCCGTAATAAGGAAAAACAATTTGTGAAACGTTGTCGTTTTTTGTTGAAAGAACGGTGGAATTTTACTACGTGTAGCTTTCCCTTTAACTTTTCTCTCTTCCAATAAGCGACATGTCGTGAAAGAGAAAACAATGTAAAGCAAATAAATGAAATAGGTCATTTTTTTAATTATTATTATAAGGGAAAAGCACTTTCATTAGCGAGCTAAATGAGCAATTACAAAGACAGATAGGTTTGCTTCCTTTAAAAAATAAAAATAAAAAAAAAGAAGAACATCTAGGTTTGTTTATGAAAGTGATCATTAGATTTGATATTTCGATTCAATTGTCTAATCCAATCTCATATAATATATTTTCAACGGATGATGATCTTAATTGAGTTAGATTTTAATTCTTGAAAACTAACTTAAATTTGATTAGATGGACAAACTTTTTACCTTTCAAATACTCAATCCAAACTTAGTCAGACTCTAAATATATATAAAAAATTATCTCTTTCATTGTTGCACTTGACTTTTCCTCTCAAACTTTCTCTTAGCCTGCCCAAATGATGTGGTATAGAAAGATTTGGTCTTAATGGTGTGTTGGGATTATCCTAAGATGAAATAAGACAATTTTTTGGTTTTTTCAAAAGATCTAATGAAGTAGTCAAATTTGAGTAGAAATGTTTAGCTTTTCTGACCAGAAACGGTACAACGAACATGACTCATCGCTTTGCCACAAAGTATGATGCTTTTCAGCAAATTCCATTCTTTAGGGCTTCAAAAGGTTGTTTTTCCTTGTTTCTTATTTCTTTCTTTCTTTTTTTTCCCCCAAACTCTGTTCAAAGACTTTTGCTTGCAGATATTGATTATTGAATGTCAACGATGCAAAACTTGTTTCTTGTCTAAGCGTGTTGCACACGGTTGCAAGCTAAAGTAACGTATGTCTATCAAACGATTTACTAATTTTCACAAGAAAAGAATTGCAAGGGTTAATTATGCATGATTGGATAGTGTTTCTTTCATTGTTCTTCAAAGTCAACGTTGTTCTGTAAGCTATGAGAACATGTGAGGAAACTTTTCAGAATTCATATTGACTAGTATGATTGGTTTAAGTCTACTTGACATGGAAAACCAGATATGCACCAGCACTGAAAAAAAAAATGTAAAAAAATATTTTTACACACTTAAAAAACAACAATTTAGATACTAGAAATTATCTATTTTACATATTTTTATTCTTTTGATATAATTTTGATCAAATTTAATATTTAAAAATATGTATTTTTGGTAAGGTATCATCTCGTAAAGGGAGACACATATCGGAAAGTAACAGAAGGGGAAGCAAAAATTAGCATGGTAAAAGGCGCAGCTAGCTTCTTTGACTATAATTCTCCTTGAGTATCTATATCAGTAGAAAAACAATTACTAGCCATATCTAGAAAAACAAAGAGAAAACAAGTTTTAGATCAAAATTCTCAGCCTTCCTAGTTCCTAATTTCCAGCTTAAATGAACTTTTTTGTTTGTATTATCTTCACTTTCTTCCGTCAACATAATGGAGAACTAAAATTTGCTAAACCAATGTCAGCAAAGAGAAAACGGAGGCGAAATGTTATTCATACAAATTAATCTTACACAAAAATTATGACATATTCATCAAAATTAAAAACAGAGATTGCACAAAAAGACAATAAAGTGGCAGCAGAGCTGGTTGATGATCACTAGCTTGAGACAAAACTCCACCACTTGTACAGGCCATACCCATAAACCATTGAATATGCAGCAAATCTCAGTGGGTAGATCCAAAATCTGCATAAACACAACAAACAGTTTAGTTCCTCACAAATTAATTACCTAGTTCCAAAAAAATAAAAAATAAAAAATAAAAAAAAGAAAAAATCCTTACAAACCCATGTTTTCTTGCTTGCAGCAAAATGAAATTTTTTTGCAACAAAGAGTGTATATATATGTATGTATGTATGTATGTATGTATGAACCTTGTTGGTCCAGATCTCTGAGCAGTTTCAGAGGCCCTTTCCTCAGCGGTAACGGGACTGGTCCAGCGAGAGAAGTCACGGCCGAAGTAGCACCAATCGGGCAAGAAAACGCCGGAGATTCCGACGACTCCGACGACGTAAGTGGCGACCATCTTCTTGAAGGAGAAAGTGCATATTCCCACGGCCAACACCACCCCAGCTAACCACACCAGAGCCGACCTCAAAGCGGCGTCGTTTGCCATGTGAATGTTTGTCTCGACAGAACTATGCGAGAAAGATGATGAAGATTGAGGAAGGAGACCCGTAACTGGGGGGCGGTGGTAAAGAAGAAAGAAGAAGAAGAAGATGATTATTATGATGATGGTCAGAACTAACGTCTGCTTTAGAGTGACTGCTTTTAATGCAAGCTCAACTGTCAGTTTGTCACATTAACGCATTTAAACCATTTATTTAAATTCTGGTTCCGTTTTTGGTTTCAACCTATTATCTTAACGTGATGACGTGGCAACCCTTCGTAGGTTGAGCTGTTTCCCCAACAGGGAAAGGTGGAAGAACAGGCCACCGTCAGGTTAACTGGTTAAGTGGGGTCACTTGTTTGAATCACTATTTTCAATAATTAGATTAAAGGGGTGTTTGACTCCGCTTTCAAACCACTTAATTTAAACTTTTTTTTATCTTTTTGTTCAAAAATTTTTATCTTTTTTTTTTAAATATTTTTTATCTTTTCTAAAAATTCAAAAAAATTTATTATTAAAATTTAAAAATATCAACTCAAACTACTCCATCAAATACTCTATAAACTTTAACATGATATGTTCGGTTGGTCGTGAAACTTTCAAGTGCATCAAAATACGTTTCATTAGGGGTAATGTGCATCCATCAACTATTTAGGATTTTTAAACTTGATTGTCTTTGTTTTTGTTTTGGTTTTTTTTTTTGTTTTTGTTTTTTTGTTTTTTTGTTTTTTAAATACGTGGGAGATATCTTTTTAGGGTTATTAGAGTCGGTTAAAGGAAAAATCATTATGCAAATAAGATGGGTTTCTTTTATAAGTTTATTGACCATAATTCACTATTATTGTAGTATAAAAATATCACTTGAAAGTGAACCGTTATTGTTAATCTTGTATTGATTTCTTTCCTAACTTTTCTTTTCCTGATTTCAAAGCTTTTAATAATAAATAATTGAAACTTCTAATTCTTATATTCTCTTAGGTGGAATATCCTACCTAGCGAACATGGAAAAAGAGAGAGAGAGAGAGACTCCCGACTCTTGAATTTGGCACAAGGATACAGCAGTGCTATGAAACTCAATGTAATATAAAGCTATTATTAATGTTATAATAATCACAAAAAATAATAAAAATAATTTATTTAATCTTATTTTATTTAGTGTTCCTATGTTCAATGCTATTTTAAATGTTATGCTTATATTTAATTGTCATTTATAAGCTTTTGAAACTTATAAAAATAAACTTTTATTATTGAAATAACAAAGTCGATATTAATCGATACCAATCAAATATTAAAATTCGACATTTATAATTTGGAGATAAATTTTTGCATCTTTGTATGGCAATTGCAATTGTTAAATTTGATTGGTACTATATTCGCAGAGATAAGCTCGAAGATATATTGTTCAACCATTTTATTTAGGGAGGATTGCTACCAAAATAAAAAAATAAAAAAAAAAAAAAAAACCATTTTAGGGAGTAGTGGCGATCAGCTAGATGGTACTTATTCTTATGTCATAGTTCTGTTGGGCCCAAGCCCAAGCCCAAACCCTTCTTCTTCCTCGGACATTAGCTTTGGGCTAATTATTACTTGGGCCATATTGTCATGCTCCTACAAGCAGGTGTGTGTGTATATATATAAATATATATTTTTTTTTCAAAAAAGTCATAGAAAAAGGGGGAAATTTGACACAAATTTAAAGATCCTTACACTAATATAACATAAAAAATAACATCAGACCAATATGTTGCAAATTTAAGCTAAAATAAAGTAAAGTTTGTGTCATATCGTTTAAGATGTGAAGTTTATGTATGTTGGTCAATAGATGGAAAAAAAATATGATTATTTAGATAATTTTCTCTAGAAAAAAATGACATAACTAGATAATTTTGGAGAGGTAGTACATTCCTATAGATAGTTAAGAAAGTGGATTGTCTATTTATACCTCATCTATTAGAATAGGACTAACTCAAACTTAAGGTCTTATTGAGAAGACCAAATGACTCATATCAGCAGGTGTTTGGGTTGGTATATATTGTTAGAATTTAGAGGTTCTAATTTTATATGATTGAGGGTGATAGAAATCACAAAAGAAAATAAACAAGTATGAACACATAAGATTTATACAAATTCATCTCAATGTAAGAGTAATTTATTATGACGGTCAAGAATTTAATAAGAGAAACTCACACAACCCTAAATTCTTTTTGTTTTTCTGTAACCTCGTATACGGTCTATGTATAGAACATTTTAATTAGACTACAAAACGTAATAGTCATGATTTAAATTTACTCTAAATTGTACAATCATAAATCATGCATTTATACGAACCATTGTTTTGCTTTTCTAGCAAAATGAGTAATTTTAAACGTCACAGAATACTAATTTGAGTACCGTTACTTAGATCCTAACCTACCCAAAAAAAATACAAACAAACAAACAAACAAAAATGCAAATCATAAAGGACGAACTAATGGACCCCAGGAAACCTAGTATTTTTCCAAGGCTACATGAACCATTAAAGTCAACAAGGATTCTGTCTTTGGAGAATTCTATGGTATGATCATAAAAGGATTTTGTTGCTACCATATAATTTTATTGAACGTTAGATTAATCTCAAGGATTGAGTCATACAATATTAGTTATTGTTCATGTCATGTTCTCTATTACCCCTCACGTAGCAAAACCAATCACTCTTCACCATTTCAAACCAAAGAGGGTAGAACGGTTTTCACAAATTATTATAATTATGACCGTTAATGAAGACAGTTATTGCTGTGGAAGTTTCTTTTATTTAGCTAAGGTGGATATTGCTACGATAATTTTGGCTTAATAAAAGGGGAGTTTAGTCCCACATCGAAAAAGAAGCAAGAGTTAAGGGATTCTGAAAGCTATATAAGGAACCTAAAGGCTTAGTTTCTAATCGCCTCAATCAAAAGCATTTAAAGCATTGTATGTTGGGTAAAGGGTGGATTTATTGGGGTTATGGGAGTGAGATATAAAAGCTTGTGTGATTGTGAAAATTTCACATAAAATTTTACATAATGGATTTCTTCTTGAGTGAAATGTAGAAAAAATTTGCTAAATTTGCTGGAAACGCAATGCTTCTCATTAAGGAAGTGTAGACTTAAAATTTCACATAGTGGATTTCTTCCTAAGTGAGGAAGTGTAGACATAAAATTTCACATAATGAATTTCTTCTTGAGTGAAATGTAGAAAAAATTTGCTGGAAACGCAATGTTTCTCGTTAAGGAAGTGTAGACATGAATGTCATTTGGGATATCGATAGTCACAAATGAAGATCTATGACCAAGGAGGATGGGTCATAAGGGTGCTAGAACCTTCTATGCTATGTATGACTTTTTGGTGAAAGCTTGTGCACTGTCGTCTGCTAAAATGCCGTTGCTATTGTTCCTCACACTACACAACTTAACAGTCATGCCTTAAATTTACTCTAAGCATGTGTTTGGATTTACAATCCAAACCTCAAAATTACAATCTAATGTTTGTCATCTTCCTTCAGCTTTACTATTAACACAATTTTGTAACTTAAACTTTAAAAATCCATAACTTTACATAGACAAGTCCAAATCAGATTTTTTTTTTTAATTGCATAGAATTTCATTTGTAATTTTAAAAATCCATAACTTTGTATAGATAAGTCTAAATGAGATTATTTTTTTTAAATTGCATAGAATTTTGAAACGAACGAAACAAGTTCTACGTTGATATATTTTTTCCAAACACATTTCAAGTTTTTGCACTTTTTAACTCAAACAATTCAAACACCTCGATAAATGCACAATCAAACACATGCTAATATTGTACAAAGACAATTATAAATTATTAATTTATACGAATCATTGTTTTGATTTTCTAGCGAAACAAGTGGTATTTGTAAATGGCATAGAATACTAATTTGAGTACTGTTAGTTAGATCCCAACCTACCAAAAAAAAAAAAAAAGAAGAAGAAAAAACTAAATACAAATCATAAAGCATGAACAAATGGACACTAGGAAACCTATTATTTTCCCAAGGCTACATAAACCATTAAAGTCAACAAGGTTTTTCTTCCAAAGTTCAAAGTCCTGATTAGGTTACCCAATCAAGCATGTCCCTTCTTACAAGTTTTTAATTTGTAAAGGTGTTGGAAAAGAGAAAAGAAAGAAAACAGAAAGAAAAGAGACGAAGTGGAAGAATTAAGTAGCAGTATATATAATTCTCACAAGTTAGCCTTTGGAAGCTCTCCTAATTGTCATTGGCCATAAATCTCTTTTTCTTACCTGCGACGTCGCAAAATTCCACTATATCGTGCATGCAATATAAATGCGTACAAACACAAAATGATCAAATTTTAAAAAATACACCCAAAAAAAAAAAAAAAAACTCATCGGCATAATATTGCAAATTCAAGTTCTGATATACGTCTATATTTGATATGTTATACCAAGATCAAAAACTTCAATAGTAAATAAGTTGATCGTACGAATCATAGATAGCTTATAAGGTCAACAAACATTTCCCATTAACAAAATTAATTATATGCAGGTTTTTTTTTTTAATTTTTTTAAAATTTTTATGAAAGCAGAAGCAAAGAAAACATATAAATCACGGCCAGGTCGGTCATATGGGAAAGGTGTGTGTTTTAAGAGGAGGGGAAGAAAAGAAAACGAAAAAAGTGAGCTGCTAGTAAGTCAGATTTACCTTTTGTACAGTGCAGGCAGCAAAGGCAACATATTCTACGTTACAATATTGATAATGAAGCTAAGGTTAACTAGACCAACAATTAGATCGGCCAAAAAGTCCTGAATTTTAGATGAATTCGTTAGAAATTATTAACCCGTTTGAATCAAGCAAACGTGTCGTTTTGCCGACAATGACACAAAAAAGTCTTGTAGCATAAATAATATTATAATATCAAATCCATTATAGCGAATAAAATCTCTATCTTTTCTAGCCAAACAACAAAAAAAAAAAAAAAAACAAACGTCTGTCTTACATCATGAAATATTGTGTGTGTATATATAACATATATATATATATATATGTTGAATGCATATGGTATAAGGTCGCTTGACATAGGAAATTTGTCCGAAGGGCCGTATAATAAACCGTTATTATATGATTAAGGTGGGAAAAGGGTTTTGCAATAGGTTCTTGTCAACTAATATAAAGATATATATATATATCTCTCTCAGAGAGAGGAGTAAGAAATTGTCTCTCTCACTCCTCAGATGGCTGGTGGAAATTGATGTTGACACTGAATTAAAGTTGACAATGAACTACAAGATCAGTTTTAGGTTTGAAATTTTAACTGGTTAGCTAGCTTTCCAAGTAACCCGTACAAAGACAAGTACTTATGATCCCTAGCTAGAAGCATACATACATACATACACGCATACATACATACATATATATATATATGCGGTCTTTAAGGTAACTACGTCTGGATCCTAAAACTCTAATTGCCTGTTTGGCTTATAACTTACTTAACTTTGAGTATTTTTTGGGCATCCAAATAGCTTTAGTCAAATTTATACAAGTCATTGGCTTGTACTACAGGATAACCTTCCACTTTAGTAGTTGATCATTAGAAAACAGAAGAAATAACAATGGCAAAGGAAATTTAAGAACGAACAAGAAGAAAGAGGACAAAAGTGCTCTGTATAGCGTAACGATATCTTGAAACATTTAGTTAGCGATCGTGTAGAGCATGCCTCATGGGGTAAAAAGAAATTAGTAAAAAATTAGAAATATGTTGAGATTAATTTTGAGTCATTTGCTGTACCAACTTCTCCCTAACTGCCCTACCCTCATAGTCAAACGAGTCACGTTCTGTGTGTCTCTCTAACGTTTGTCACTATATATGCTACAGTATCAAAATTTTATTTATGTTTTTTATCTAACCTTTTTAGCAATAGAGAGGGAAGAAGTGTGAATTGGGCTTGAGAAAATATGATAATGCAAGTGACATATATAAAAACATATTATGATTCATATATTATAATTAAAGGTAGATTCCCTCTAGGGTATTATATCGTTAAAAAAAAAAAAAAAAAAGCGCAAACTTCCAAATATCTAGGTAAAGCCTTCAAGGTCATGCAGGTAACGACGAAAGAGACTATTGTTGCGTGCATGAAATGAGATATTTGACCAACAAAAATGACATGGCAGGGCCTTACGTATTCTGATTTGAAAGTTTCATCCTCTTTTTTTTTTTTTTTGTGACATGTATTCACATATATATATATATGTGTGTGTGTGTGTATGTGTAGTGGCGTGTTAATAGAAGCTAAAAACTGTACGTGATCACGAAGTTGCCCCTCTTCCTTTGCTTATACCAAATGTCTCCGAAGGTCTCATAATTGGAAGAAAACAATTTATAATCATTTGAACATCATATATATATATATATTATGTGAAATGTGCTTTTGATATCAGTTATTCTCACTCTTAGTTTATAATATATATATATATGCTTTAAATTTATAGAGTGGAGTAAACTAATTTAGTACATTCATATATAATGCGTATGTCATGACCTAATTCAAAGAAATCAAAATGTTATTGTGATATTATATGTTAGTGTGTGTGTGTAAAGTCCAACAGTCTTAACATGCATCGTGGCACATAAAAAATAGCGAAACCCTATCTCCTCCTTTCATGTGATTTGTAAAGGAAAGAAAATATTATCAATTATTTATCATGGCAAAAGTTAATTATGGGGTGAGTGGTTATACTTATATACACACACAGACACACACATATATTCATATATATACATACATATATATATATATTGTGTGTCCTTTTATACATGTCACGCCACCTTGTAATTACAAGATCCGAGGACGTGTGCCAATCTTGACTTGCCAGATAAAAAGTGAACAACCAATTATATTTCTTCAAATTTATAGATATAGATCTATATATATATATATGTATATATTGGATGACCAACAACAGGAAGCAACTCGTGGGGAAGATTTGGCTATAAATAGTAGGTAAGTTCTAAATTTTGTTCAAACAGAGGGAAGCAGCCAAAGCTAGTAGACACACACACACACCCAAAAAAAAAAAAAAATGGATCCAAGTTTCGAGGAGAACGGTCTCAAGAAAGGGCCCTGGACTCCTGAAGAGGATGAAAAGCTTATCCAACATATCCAAACACATGGTTTTGGAAGTTGGAGAGCTCTCCCCAAGCTTGCAGGTAAGTTAATTAATTTCTGTACTGCAAATATATGTCAATATATATATATATATATCTTCGCTAGTATTTTGATCATTTTTGTTTTCCCTATTTTCTGTTTTTATTGTTATTATAGGTCTGAACAGATGTGGCAAGAGCTGCAGGCTAAGATGGACAAATTACTTGAGGCCTGATATCAAGAGAGGCAAATTTTCTCAAGAGGAGGAGCAAACAATTCTTCATCTTCATTCCATCCTCGGAAACAAGTAAAGATTATTTCATTTGTATAAGATCACTTTTATTTGTCTCGAGGGGTTATAATCTCATTATTACATGTTATTTTTTTAGCTTTTAGTAAGAAAAAATAGGATGTATAGCTAAGTGTCAACTCAAAAAAGAGTAGGTTTTGAATAAGAACGGAGTTAAGCTTATAATTATTCTTCTCATGCTTGTCAGATGGTCAGCAATTGCGACGCACCTACCGGGAAGGACAGACAACGAAATCAAGAATTTCTGGAACACGCATTTGAAGAAGAAGCTTATCCAGATGGGTTTTGATCCAATGACTCATCAGCCGAGAACCGACCTCTTTTCGAGCTTGCCTCATCTGATGGCCTTGGCTAGCCTCAAAGATCAACTTCTCAGGCACCAATATCCATTAATGGACCTTCAACTCCTTCACACTCTGCTGGCTCTCCAATCCCCCACAAACTACAATGATATGCACCACAATGGAAACGACGTCGTTGCAGATCACCATGTGGAAATGGAAGGACCAACACTGATGGCGAATAATAATACTAATAATAATAATAACAATAATAATATTCCAGGCTTATATTCTTCTCGTGGACATGAATATTATTATTATTACAATAATAATTATTTTGATACTAGTAGTAGTCCTTCTCCTCAACCACTCCACCATCCGGAGGATCACCTAGACCAACAAAAAGTCCATTCGGTTTTCAACCATCTTTGAATAGTGATCATCAACAAGTACATGAAAGTAGTATTATGGGCCAGCTGCATGGTATTACTTCTGATGATCGTAATCATGATGACAGCTTTACAATGGTCAGTCTCCAAGGAGTTTACCCACCTCATCATCATCATGATCTTGATCATGATGACTCGGCTACATGGTTTCTTCCACCTCTCTCTCCTTCTAATATTCCTCCCAATTTGACTGACCATGAGGAGTTATTCATGTGCAATAATAATGTCATAAATAATCCAGGAGATACCACCAGCAGTACCAGTACGTCTAGTTATGGAGGTCCAACAGCTGATCAACTTTTTCTTCATGATTCAAACATGCATTGAGATATATATACACACACATAATGTATATATAAATATGTATGTATGTGTATAATCGGTTGTAGATACGTACTCATTGTGACATGATCAGCTTGAGAGTTGATAATTATTCCGTGTTATTTTTTCTTGTGTTCTCCTGTGTATATTCACGTAATGTGTAATACATTAGCCACATATGTGTGTGTGTATATATATATATATGTAACGAGGCCCCTACGAGCATTATGTACATACATGTTTGCAGAGATTTTTTTTTAACATTTCAAAATATATGATGTAATTCCATTTGAATTACCAGTTTGACTTTTTGTTCGAATTAGTTTACTTTATCAGTACTGAACGTGTTGACTTCGTGAGTTTATCAAGCCCTACTGTTCCCATTCTTTTTCTTTCTTTAACGGCGAAGAATAAAACAAATATAACACTTCCCATTTGAATCGACATATTTATATGTAATGTTTCTTCCTTATGCAGACAAGAGGCATGCCGAAACAAAACAAATACAAATACCATAGAAAAATGTTTTATTTCTTTAATTGTGATAAACGCATATTATTCCATTTTATACAACTCAGAAATGTAATATGATCAGAATATTTACACAAAATTTTCCTCAACCGTTATAATCATAACTGATCATGACAAGAGAAATATATACAGAAGGCTAGAACCCTTTTTTTTTTTTTTTAAATAATTTATAAGTAGAAGGTTAGAACGTTGGCGCTTGATATATTTATAACTAACCGTGAGCAATAAAGTGCGTATTGGAAAAGATTTGTAATTTCTAATTATGGTACTTTATTAATTTTCTTTCTCATAGTTGCGTACGTTTGGCAACGTAAAATGCAAGTTTGTAGAATTGAGACGAAACCTTTTTTCATTTTTGCTTGGAACATATGACAAACTTATTAAGGACTTGTTGAGAATGCCAATGTGATGTCGCGATCATAAAAGACGCAAAATGGAGAATTTGATATATGTAATTTGTAAACAGTTACAAGTGACATTTATAGTTATTCACAAAAAAAAAATTGATATTTATAGTTTTCTTTTCTTCTTCTTCTTCTTCTTCTTCTTCATGAAAGAATTAAGAGAGAAAACAATAAAATATTAACACCCATTAATAATCTCATCTCTTTATCGAAATTTTCAACTAGATAGTATTAAAACGAAGGTAAAGAATGCAAAAGAGTCTCAATTACAAGAGAAAATAAAACAGCCGAAGACAAAAAAGGAAAAAACTCTTTAACCAAAATCCAGTGGAAAAAAAAAGACTAAAAAGGAAAATAGTACATATTTACTAATCACGTGACATTATAATTAAAAAAATCACCAAGGAGTATGGTTACCTGGACCCAAAATTTGCTTCTAAGAAGTTAGACTTTATTTCTCTTTCTCATCATGACATTGACTATATGAATATATTACACAGTATGAAAGGACAAAAGACAGTATCTTTTATCCTTGCCTCCAAGTTTGTCACGTAACAAGTTGTGAAAATTTTAAATAAAAAATTAAAAAAAAAATTTTTTTTGTTTCTATTTTTGTTTTGTTTGTCTATTTCACATGTGCGTAACATCTTATAAAAGGACGAAACACACTAGAACAATATCTTTCGTCCTTGCCTCCAAGCCGTCACGTGGCAGGTCCTAAGCCTACCATGTAACAATTTTAAATAAAAAATAATTTGAGTGTTTTTATTTTTTTATTCGTAATTCTTACTTCTGCTTTACTCTACTTTGCTTGTTTCTTTTGTACAGTGCGACAACTAGTAAATATATAAAGATCTAATCACGAGGAAGCTAACATCTCATAGGTGTCAACGAGTTAATTAGTGGTCTCCACGGCTTACTTGTGAGCTTCAATTAGCAAATGCTTATGAAAATGGCAAATATATATAGATAAAATATGGTCACCTAAATAGTTAATGGTCTTCAAAGCTATGTAGAAAAACAAGATTGGTTAGGTAATTTCTTCTTCTCCTAATTTTTATTCCTCAATTTAAAAAGAAAGAAGAAGAAGAAGAAAAACCTCTCGCTATACCTAATCCTACTACTTTGTTGTTGCCTCCTAATTAATTTTCTTATGTCATGAAATCACGTTTTATAGTTGTTATTGTTTATTACAATTAAATTAATTATCGTGGTTAAATTCGGTCAAAGACATCCTGGCATTCCATTGGCATTAATGGTTGGTAATAAAATATGGAAATGGCTACAAGTGCGTGCCAACATTATTAAGAAAAGAGATGTTTTATTTATTGTTAACTACGGCACATAAACTAGAAGCTTGATTAGAGAACTAATTATAAATAAGGTGGTTATTTCTACTCTACATGATTAAATATAAGCATAGCAGTATTAGCTTGTGAGATACTTTTGACCAATCCATTACTTCTAATAAACTTTCATTAAAAAAAAAAAGATAAATTTAAGAGAGGGACTATCTTCCTACGTATAGTGTTTAATATTAATATAATATAAGAGTGCGATTATCTTTGTTCGTAGTGTGTGATGAAATTTTAATAATGGGCAAGAACTTTGTTATCTAGTAATTACCTTCTTTTCATAAAATTAGGTTGGTGATAAGTCTAGTAGGTAAATTGTATTTTTTGAATTGATATTATTAGATGGAATCATATTTATTAATGCTTAATAGATCAATTCGAAATTATATAGAAACTAATGGTATGTGGACGGAATTATGTTTACTGATTCATTGTTAATTCGAGATTATCTAGTTGTTAGAGTTAATACTTATCACTCGAGCCAGCACGTACCTCTTTTAAAACTAATCTGGAATCCGATCAGAATGACCTACTAATCAATGGAAGAAAAACGACTTAAATTTAAATCGAATAGGTGTGTCGTTTCAATGTGTTACAAGAATCTTATGCATAGGAAACAATGTAAACTGACACAGGTTTTCTAAACCTGTCTATCAAAACAAATTTATAGACTTGTAATGAAAACGCATACACACAATTTGAGCAGCATTTTCCTTGGGAAAAAATAAAAAAGTGGGAACATTGTAGATATGTTGTTTATTGTTATTATTTTTTAAATGGATATGTTGTTTATTAGTTTCAAAACAAGTCGCTTTACATATTAAGGAAAACAGAGATGAAAATAAACTTCCCCAAAAAAGCACGGATGAAGTCATACGTTTTTTGCGTAAAAGAAATATTACTATGTCACAGCCGAGAAGGGAAGCCTGCCATATTAGATGTTGATGGAACATAGTAACTGAAACCGGTGTTTCACACCGGTGGCATTTTTTTTCCTAATTTCTGAAAAGATGTTCTTTAGCCAGATAAGAAAATTCACTCCCCAAATTTGTCTTTGGAGAATTCTAGACTTTGCTACCTTATAATTCTAAAATTTTAGATTAATCCTTGTCTAAGCATTCTTTAATCGAGCACTTATGCCCACGGCTTCATCATGATGTGAAATCTTGGGGATTTGATGGACAATCTGAGCACCTAAAGAAAAATTATAGAGGTCGAGCAAATTTGGCAAAGAGATCTAAGTCAAAAGCTAACAATGTCTCTTTTTTCATAGGGGCCGGGACGGTGATGTCGTTTGAGAAGAAAGGAGATATACATCTTCATAGTACATCCACTTTACCATAAAAGAGGGTGTGTTGCTGCAAGCGGATCCATAAGTTTGCACATGAGTGTTGGTTTGGCGTTGATGCAAGGTGTATGATGGAATTTACGTCGATGGCTGATGAACTTCCTAGAAAGTCAAACATGGAAGTTGCACCATAACGTCTCAGCAAGGATTTTTAACATGTTCCAAAACAAAATTCTTGGAATTTGTTAATTTTGAGTGGTATACTCTTATGATTGCCGGTGAAGATAGTGGTTGCAGAGAAAGTTTCTTTTATTTAGCTAAGGTGGAGATTATTAGGATTTTGGCTTAATAAAAAGGGGGAGCTTAGTCCCACATCAGAAAGGAAACAAGAGTTGATGGATTCTGAAAGCTATATTAGGAACTCAAAGACTTAGCTTTTGTTTAATTCACCGATTGGAGATGAAATTTTTAAGTTAGAGTTGGTTGATTTTTCAAAAACTAGTTATAATTTTTGTTAAATTTTCAAAAAAAGACAAAATAAGATGAAAAGGTACAATTTAATTGAAGTTAAGTTGAAATATCAAACGAAGATTTAGGGTGAGTTTGGTGTGTTAGTTTGAGTTGAAATATTTTAGTTGTAATAGTAAATTTTTTTGAATTTTCAGAAAAGACAAAAAACTAAAAAGACAAAAACTTTTTAGTCAGTTTGAGTTGAAATGAAATTGCTCACCAAACGCACCCTTAGTTGCTAGTTGTCCCAGTTAAAAGCACTTCAAGTGTTGTATTTTGACTTTAATTAAATTCCTTTATTACTTCTCGTATTGAACTGATCATAATGTCCTTGACACAACTTTAATTAAATTCCTTTATTACTTCTCGTATTGAACTGATCATAATGTCCTTGACACATTCCTCAGAATGTGATAGTGATCAGAATATCCTTACTATGTGTCTCCATACTCACAAAATAATTAATTTTCATGAATATAAATCCCCAAATGCTAACCCATCTTACTACTACAAGAAATCTAGAAAAAACAAGTTATACCTTTGTTTGACTAGATTTAGCCAATAATATCTCTCTCGATTTGTTATTTTTATTTTAAGGGATTATTGATTTTTATATGCATTTAACCTAGTTTTGCTTACGCATCTTAATTTACTTTTGACACACATTTTTATATTATAATTTAATATAGATACGTATGTGTAATTACAACACAATTATATTAATAAAATGTATATTCTTTACTATTTTAAAACCTAAATCAAAACCTTAATTCCTCTAATTTTAAAGAAAAGAAATAAATATATTCAAAAGTTGAATAAGGAGCTGTGCTATCCACGGACGCTAATGCAAATCCCAATTCCCGGCTAAATATGTTTCGAAGGAAAAAAAAAAAAAAAAAATCCACAGACGCTAATGCAAATCCCAATTCCCAGCTAAATAAGCTGAAGAAAAAAAAAATTCCAACTAAATATATATATGTATCAAGCTCCAGCTCTATACCTAAACTAAAAATGTACATTTTCAAATTTCCGTAAGCTATTTTCTTTTTCCTCGTTTTCTTTTCACCAACCAAACAGTGAATAAAAACACTTCCTGGTTGCTAAACTAACCCCGTTTGAATGAGTTTATATATTGTCTCCACACTTGTCTAAGAGTCCATTTGAATCATTATTTTTAAGAGAGAGAGCCCGTAACATATTTGGAAAACCTAATACATTGCGATTTGTAATTTCTAATTATGATAATTTAATAATTTTCTTTCACATATGTACACACGTTGGCAACATGACATGCAAGTTTGTAGACTTAGACGAAACTTTTTTCTTTTTTGCTTGGAACATAAGACAAACTAATCAAGGGCTTGTTGAGAATTTCAATGTGGTCGCAATAATAAAAATTGCAAACACAGGCAAATGGAGAATTTGATATATGTAATTTGTAAACAGTTACGAGTGATTTTTATAGTTTTTTTGAAAAAAAATTTTGACACCCAGTATCAGTAATCTTATCTTTTATCCAATTTCCAACTTGATAGTATTGAAATGAGGGTAGAGAATACAAAAGAGTCTCAATAACAAGAGAAAACAAAACAGCCCAAGATTGAGAGGGAAAAAACTCTTTCGCCGGGACCTAGTCTCAGAGGATTGAGCATAGACTCGCACTTTATAAATAGGCTTCAAATATGTCTCGTTAAGAATTCATTAGCCAAAATCCAGTGAAAAAAAAAAGATTAGAGGAAAAAATAGTACATTTTTAGCAATCAAGTGGCATTATCATTAAAAAAAAAAAAAATCCGCGTGAAAACATTAAAAATCCCTAAGGAGTACGGTTACCTGGACCCAAAATTTGCTTGTAAATAGAAGTTTAGACTTTATTCCTTCACTATCATCAAGACATTGACTGTACGAATAAATATATAAAGATCTAATCATAAGGAAGCTAACGACTCATAGGTGTCAACGAGTTAGTGGTCTCAGCGGTTTACTTGTGTGCTTCAAGCAAATGTTTATGAAAACGAAAAAAAAAAAATATATATATATATATATATATATATATAAAAGATATGGTCACCTAGCAAGTTAATGGTCTTCAAAGCTATGTAGAAAAACAAGATTGGTTAGGTAATTTCTTCTGCTCCTAATTTTTACTCCTCGATTAAAAAGAAAGAAAGAAAGAAAGAAAGAAAATCTCTCACTATACCTAATCCTACAACCATTTGTTGTTATGCCACCTAAATTTTCTTATGTCATGAAATCACGTTTTATAGTTGTTGTTTATTAGAATTAAATTAATTTATCTTGGTTAAAGTTGGTCAAAGAAAATCATGGCATTCCATTGGCATAAATGGTTGGTAGTAAAATATAGAAATGGCTGCAAGTGCGTGCCAACATTACTAAGAGAGAGATGTTTTATTTGTTGTTGACTAGGGCACATATATTATGAGCTTAATTAGAGAAACTAATTATAAATAAAAGGTAATTAGTTCCACTCCACATGATTAAATATAAGCAGAGCGGTATTAGCTTCTACGACACTTTTGACCAATCCATTATTTTAATTAAATTTCAGAAAAAGATACATGAGAAACAGTCTAGAGATGTACAGGAATTTTGTTTATTAATTACCTTCTTTCCATAAAATTAGCTTGATGATAAGTCTGGTAGTTAAATTTTAATTTTTAAATTGATAATATTAGATGGAATCATATTAATTAAATGCTTAATTTATTAATTTGAGATTACATGGAAATTAATGGTATGTAGACGGAATTATGTTTAATGATTTACTATTTATATATTCGAGATTATCTAATTGTTAGAATTAACACTGATCACTGAGGCCAGCATTTACTAATCTGGAATCCGATCAGAAGGACCTACTAATTATTAATGGAAGAAAAACGACATAATTTTAAATGAAATAGTCATGTCGCTCTTATGTGTTACAAGAACTATTATGCATGGCAAACTATGTAAACTGAAACAATTTTTATAAACCTATCAATCAAAAACAAATTAATTATAAACGTGTAATGAAAACACATACACACACTCAATTTGAGCAACATTTTCCTTAGCTAAAAATAAAAAAGTGAGAACATTGTAGATTTGTTGTTTATTTATTTATTTATTTATTTTTATGGGTAGGTATGCTGTTTATTAGTTTCGAAACAAGTCTCTTTTTACATATTAAGGAAAACAGTGGGGAAAATAAACTTCCCCAAAAAAGCAAGGGTGAAATCATACATTATTTGAGTAAAAGAACTAGATGTCGTTTTTAAGCCTAAAAGAACAAACTACAAGTCCTTTTTAGATCAAACGACAAACCCACTAGAAAATATAAATACTACATGTCGTTTCGCATCAAAGCGGGGTTACTGACTTACTGCTTACAAAGTAAACTAAAAGCGACATGTTGTTTTAACTCATTTTAAGTTCCCACAATACGAGATGTCGTTTTATCATACTTACAATGTAGAGACGCGTTTATCAAAAAAACGAACGACAACAAACTTTGTGTGAAATGTTGCGTCATTTTCTCCTCTTAAAACATATCAGCCTTTCAGACAACATCTTCTCGAAAAAGAAAACCTTCCAACAATAAAAGACATGTCACTTCTCTGTTTAAACGGACAGCAAGCTTTTAACCATAAACTACGTGTGGTTTCTTAAATAGTTTTGTCGCAACAAGAGCGCACTGTACATACGAACGACTTGTAGTTCGTAGTTGAACAATGTGTCCTTTTGTAAGCAAACGATAACAAACGGTACGTCGTATTTCCATCTCTCTTTTTTGGAGCTTTTTTTTGTCCTTCTTTCTTAGCTTGGAGTGAAAGATTAAAACTTTACACCTTATAATAGAGTCAGCTATGGATGACTCTATTATAATATGACTCTATTATAATATGATAACGACAAGTAGGCATTGTAAATATTAAAAATAAGATATATATATATATATATAAAATATCATGACCAAAAAAAAAAATCAGTACTATTTTTGAAATACCTTGCTTTGTATGATTGGTACTATAAAAGAATTAATCAATTTTCTTTTTGCTGAAGAAATGTTGTATCTCTCTCAAAAAAAGAAAAATGTCTCTCTTTTCAAAACAATACCAACAATGAGAAGCAACGTATTTGTTTTATGATGAGGAACACTTTTTCAATAAAAGCACAATTTTAAACTACGACTTGATGACACTTTGATTCTTTAAACTTTTATTTCGGTATTTGATTTCCAATACATAAGTTTACATATAAATAGTTTCGATCTCTAAACTGACAATGAATATATGATCATAGCTTCATATTTTACAAAATACAGTTCCACCAAAACACTTTTTCTAATTTTCAAGAGCTCATTTTATAAAAATAATAGTAAAGACAACATTTGCACATTATCTAATCGTTTCCCTATAAACTTCAAATCAAGTTATTGCAATTGAGGAACCTCAGACAACGCCAGTACTGACTACGCAGATCGATAGATATAAATACATATATATATATATATGCGTAGCCATGTTATTCTCGAGAAATCAATTTGGTTAAACAACAACCGATTATGTATTAATTATTTCATTGTTTTAGGGTTATGTATTCAGTGGGGAAAAAATAAAGAAAAAGTCTTGTTTGGCGGCCAGTGGCAAACTTGGAGTTTGGAGGAGAAAAAAAAAATCTACGGATTCTTTCCGTCCATGATTGAGGTTTCAACATCAGTACGTCTTATGGATAACTCCAGCATCAAATCTGAATCTAATCTTGCTGGTTGATGGTGATAAGTTTACTCGAAAATATCTTGACGTGGTGAGATGAATATCATGTGCCCTCTCATTCAAGTAGAATCGAGTCATATCTTTTTTTATTGACCGATAGGCTTCAAGATCTTTGATATAGACCATTAAATAACACCAATGATTTAACCAAAAAAAAAAAAAATCTACGCGTAAGCATTTGACCTCCTTGGAATCATGCATATCAGTTGCAGCTCCACAATCAATTATTATCCCAAAGTACATAGTTATTGTTTATGTTAAAACAATTATTTTCATCTCATTTTTTCTTTCTTTTTTTTTTTTTTCCCCCGAGATTCTACGGTGAGAAACACTTGTAATAGTAATGTAGATTTTTGAATGACAACGTAAATCACAATCTAAAAATCAATTAACAAACAATAATGTTTCAATTATATAGTTCGAAATAGTTTATTCATTTGTCTCTCTATCCCCTTTGATCCTAAATACAAAATTAATATTGCTTACTAGATATTAAGAAATCAGTAGCACTTTGCATGTATTAATGTTGGTGGTGGTTGCATATTTTGGCAACGTTCGGTAGGGGACCCCTCAATGAACAGGGAGCTCTAAGAACAGCAAAGCATCAGCCTAAAATAAATAGCAAATAAATAAATAGATAAATAGCCAGAGAGAGAGAGAGAGAGAGAGAAGAAGAAGAAGAGTTGATGAAACGGACCCATACACCCACATGACATGTGCCCAATTGGCCAAAATCTAACTGCACTTTGTCTTTGCATTCTTTGTTTGGAATGTTTGAGCAAGTGGCCTGTTTATTTAACCATTAACATCCTCTCTCTCTCTCTCTCTCTCTCTCTCTCTCTCTCTCTCTCTCTCTCTCTCATGAACAATAAAGATTAACAATATGCTGGCTAGGACAGATGTCCATTTATCCAATTTAACCTATATGGGGACATGGGTAATTCACACTATACTTCTTCTCTGAAGGAAAAAAAAAAAAAAAAAGAAAAAAGAAAAAAGAAAAAAGAGAACTCTCCGTAGCAAAACTTTATTTTTAACCATTAGAATTGTATCAGATTTCGTTAATTTGTAAATATTGTCATTCCAATATAATTTTTATTAGATATTAGCATTCAGACACGTAAACTATCAGTAAAGTATAAAAATCTCCGAGTTCTGTAGCATATGTCATGAAAAGCTAATCCAATTATTTGAGATGGAAGAAAACTAATTGGGGCAACTGATTCACTACTCGCCAAGCCATTCAGATGATCTTGCTTTCAGTTTCAAGACGTTGGCTACAGTAACAGACAGAGCTTGGCTAAGTAGAAATATATGTCTGAAATTTGGAATCACACGTACACTAAGATCTTATATAAATATATATACCTTCATATATATATATATGTAGGCCTCACTCAATCATAAATAATTAGTAGTGTTTCACGTGTCAAGTCTAGGGTCATATCATTATTTATATATATATATAGGTTAGTTTCAGATCATCACATATTTGAAAAATGTCTGTTATCTTGGAGTGTGTCGATACAGAACATGTCGACTCCGGGGTCGTATCTTATCCTCACTCACCAAACTAAATGAGATATCAGATTTCATGTCTGCACTAATGTGTCTCAAAGACAATTATGACCAAGATTAGAAGAGTTATTTCAATAAATCATGTTTGATGGAATTCTTATTTCTTTTCATGTCGGAGTTTGAATATCCACTATAATCATGCCTTAATGTCACTCTCAGCTAATTGACTTTTTCCATTTTAATTATGAAATAATACCAGAAGAAGGTTTTTACTTCCTAATTTATGAACAAAAAAGAGAAAATTAAGGAATGTGATCTTTCAACTTGCCCATTTTAAGTTAATATATATAAAGGGGGGAAAAAAGTAAAAATGTTAAATCTTGTAATGTTTTAGAGATGGCATAAATCTTCTATAAAAAGAGAAAAAAAAAAAAAAAAAAAGGAAGAAGAAGAAGAAGGACATGAATCTTATTATTATCTTCGGACATTTCTCTATATTTAAAATAATTAAATATAAGAATGTCGTAAATTTGACACATGTTTATATTTATGTCCATCATAATATCAAAGTCCATAATTTGATTATTTCGTTACACTAAAATTATCTATTTTAATATTAGAATGAGTGAAATTATAGATAGATATTTAAAATATGGTTTTCTACCAAATTTTATCTTAAAATAATAATGATGAAGTGAGAATCTAAACGGGCTCTAGAGATGTCAGCCCAGATGTTCAAAATGGGCTTTCTGAGATCGGCTGGCACTACTTTGGTCTTGAAACTTTGGGCCCATAGAAAGTTTAGTTTGGGTGAGTTTGACATAACGACCTAATCTAATGTGGTTAGAATATAATACAAAATTAAGAATTTATTGCAAGTCGTGAAAATTCACATCGTAATCATAATTACGGAATTGTGTAAAGTAAAACATGAAAAAAAAATTATACTAATTACTTTGTAATTATGTTATTCTTGAAATATTTTTAAAATCACTATATTTTAATTTCACAATTATTTTTTGGTGGATTTTCACGCTTATAAAACATGCTTTCCTTTTCTTTTTCTTTGTTCCTTGATGAAGAATAAGCAGTTGAGCATATTTTTTATTTATTTTGGGTGGGGGGTTTCGAAATAGGCAGTTGAGATGCTGATTCATGGAATAAAGCAACTGAGCAAAACAATAGGAATCTAAAAAATAAATAGAGATAAGAAAATTCTTTTGTCAGGAACCCCAGCTTTATATTTTCATTTAATTTCATAAAATTTACGGATTTTATGGTTTTAATGAAATCGGCGATTCAAAATTAATACCACTAACATAGGGGGCTTGTTTGATAGTATTTTGAAATTGATTTTATTTTGGGTATAATAATATGAATGAGAATTTTTTTTGTATATGATAGGATGCTGAGATTGTTTTTTATTGTGTGTGTGTGTGTGTGGTTTTTTTTTTTTTTTTTTTTTGTAACTTTCTTTTTGTGTTTTTAGGGAGACTAATTTGAATATATATATATATATACATAAAGTAGAATTGTTTTTTAATATGTTTGTGAAAATATATTTCAAGTTATAAACCCAAAAAAATGAAAACAGGAAAGGGGAACAACCTTCAACTTTAAGTTGTTTTTTATTTTCATAATTTTTTTTGTTTTCATTTATATTTTTGAAGCATTTGACAAACAAATTAACACGATTTAGAAAACTTTTTTACTTTTGTGTCTTAACGAAACATATCATTTCATTTCTAAAACATTTTGAAATTGATACCAAGCACACCCGATATTTTCCTCTGGTTTTTTGTTTTTGGTATTTTACCGCGAGATTCTCCAAAAACAAAAGGCATACTCTAGCAAGAAAAATAAAAGGAAAGTGCAAAAAAAAAAAAAAAAGTTAAGAGGTGACCACACAACCTATATTAAGGTACCATAGGACCACCCTAATCTTATCATTTCTAATTTACTGGAGTACGACTACGTGGGGTTTTGGGGAGGTGGGGGTAAAGGAGTAGGGGAATAGAATTTTAATAATACAGATTAAGATAATTTAACGATAATTTTATATTTGATTTTATTATAAGACATCGAGTTTAATTATTCATATTTAAGTTTCAACCCTAGACAGGCGGTGGAAACTACCAAGCTCGAGTACGGTAGGGGCAGAAGGAATTTCCGTTGGATTCTCACCATTGTTTGCGTTACTCAAACCAACGTTTTTGCTTCCGCTTCGTTTACCACTGCTCGCGCGGGTGCTTCCCTCTAGGTAGAACGCTCCCCTATTGATGTGTTTCTACATCCCACAACTTTGACACATCGCTTAACCCAAAATATATATTTGTTTCAATTAAACTGAAGTTAAAACTACACGATTCTTGTTTAATTGAAATATGTCGACGTCCAATAATATTTAGTATTTTTCAGG
Organism: Ficus microcarpa; assembly: GCA_025413485.1. Classification (NCBI taxonomy): domain Eukaryota; kingdom Viridiplantae; phylum Streptophyta; class Magnoliopsida; order Rosales; family Moraceae; genus Ficus; species Ficus microcarpa. Next base: position 40,168,279 of record CM046377.1, on the reverse strand, counting down.
GGAAAAAAAAAAAGAGAGGCTTCCATGTGATAATCACATATGGTTACTCTCAGAGAGGAACCGTGATAGGACATTAGAATATTTTTCTGTTGTTTTGCCTAAAAAAAAAAAAAAAAAACCAAGGGGGATTAATATTCCCATTACAGTATATAACCCACGTACAACGTAAAAGAAAGATACTGGGATTCAAAAGTGCTTTAGGACGTTAGAGAGACAATATGTTACTTAAGTGGACCAGAACAAGATCATGAAGCTATAAATATATATATATATATATTTCTATATGTGTGGGGACCTGTACTGCTTTCCAACTCATAACCTTAGATAGCAGAGATACACAGCATAAAGTTTGCCTTTTACTATTAAAAAAGGAGATAAACTTACTATTAAAAAAGGAGACAAACGAAAAAATTTTATGGACTATATAGGTTTTTTAGGAGAAACCCAAAAAAGCCTAAAGTAGAAATACCACAAAAAAACATACATTTTATACTTCCCTCATAGATTTTGAATTTAATGCCGGCTATATAAATATACTTGATTAATGTGATGAACATCTTAGGCCATAAATATAAAATAAATATATAATGTAGCATTTACTCTAATTTTTTTCGTATTTTTGTGTGACATTATTAATTTTTCTTAGTATTTGAGTCTTGCATCTCTCTTTTGACTCACAATCAACTGGTGTAACCGATTGGCCATTACAAAGACTTTTTGATGTAAACAAAACAACTTTTATCGTTTATCAATGATGAAGTTGGTGCACCATCAAATTAGTTGATTAATGCAAAGTAGCTATTTATCACTTGATTTTTCTTCTTCTTTTAAATCTTTATGGGACTAAAAACGAAAGTCAAATGAAACTTGGTGGGAAACCAAAAGCAGTACACTACGCACAAGTAGATGTGATAACCATTGAGAATGTAGAGAGAATTTCAACCAAAAAAAAAGAAAGGTTGGTAAATGTTTTTTGGCCATCGTATTTTGACAAATTGATAATTCAATTTTGATTTAAAATGATAATTTATTGATAGCCTGCTTCAATCATTAATTCAAACTCACAATTTAAATAACAAATATAAAAAAAAAATTTATAAGAGAAAACATTATGAAAAAAAAAAAAGAGTTTAAAACAAGATGCTAAACTTGATACTTAACATTTTTTTTTAATTAGCAAAAGAGAGTTAAAACGAGGGTGTGTTTCTTTTTTATTTTCCAATTTAGGGGGTTCATTAATAATGCAAATTGGTAAAGCATGAGGTACAATTGACTCAAGATTCAAGAGGTAAATTTTGTTTTGTTTCGTATTTATTTATTTAATTTTTTTGGGTGAAGGTGCCAAAGAACGTTTTGTTTATGGGATGGAGAGAGAGAGAGAGAAGAAGAAGAGAAGAGAACCACATCATAAATCACATTGAACAGTGACACAAAAACGGAATCCGAGAGCTTTATGAGAGTCCTCAATGAAAAATTAAAGTGGCCCACCCTCCAAGAAAAAGGCCAAAAACCATATTGGTCATCGTTCCTATCTCTCCCATGCTTCCTGTCCCCCTCCTAATATCCAACTTTCCAATCCAATTCCAAGTTACAGATTATACCAAGAAAGTATTATCAACCTAACAAAAAAAAAAAAAAAAACCTCACTATTTTAATATGTTAAAATAAGTAGTACCTTTCTAATTCAAAGAAAAAATCATCTGATAATAATTGGAAAGGTGCCCAACATTAAGGACTTCTTAATAAAAGCATTAAAACAGGAACATAACCTTAACAATAATTTATTAAGTACAACTTTTTTCTCCCTAAAAAAGGCTAAGGCTTTGTTTGCCTCGTCATCTCATTTCAACTCAAACTATACTTTTTTTTATTTTTTTTCCAAAAAGTTTTTGTCTTTTTCCCAAAAAGTTTTTTGTCTTTTCTGAAAATTCAAAAAAATTTACTATTACAACTAAAATATTTCAACTCAAACTAACCACCCAAACAAACCCTAAAACTCCCCAAAATCTGGGGCACCCACATTTAATCTCAAAATGACGATGATAACTGCTTAAAATATTTCTAAGGAAATTTGTCACCTTATAATTTTCCACCCTGTCAAGGAAAGCTAATTAGGGAAGGACCTAGAGAGGTTGGATGGGGATTTGCTTTGTTTTGTTCCTTGGGACGAGAAATTTTTTTTTTTTAATTCTCTTTAAATCAAATTTTTGGAAAATCTAGAAAAAAAAAAAAAAAAGTTGTGGCTACAAATTGCCCATCAATTTGTAGTATCGCTCCCACCTCCATTAGCCAATCCTATCCACTCACTCTCTCTTCCAACCCATCTTTCTCTCTCTCTCTTTCTCTCTCTCTCTCTCAAAGGGCCCATCTTGCTGCCACTAGTCTAGGGCAAGAAAAGGGAGATTAACCCAAAACCCGAAAGGCGTCATTGTGAAGTAATTTCACACCCACACCCAAAAAAAAAAAAAAAAGGGTGGGGGGAAGAAAGGTGGGAACAGACATAATTTTGTTGCCCATTGAGAAAGATAAGTGCAAAATCTGTAACCCTCTAATCAGATTGCAAGCTTTTATGCTGAAAATCTCATCTTCATTCAGGGTAGCAGCAAAAGCGTACAGAAAGTTAAAACTAGGGTCAAATTATTCCCCTCTCTAGAGAGAGAGAAAAATAAAAAAAGCATCTTTATTTATTGATTTTTGGTTTGCCCATTTGGGTTGGTTGAAAAATCAGGGAAGTTGAGTTGGGCTGTGGAGGGAGGGGAGAGGAGATCATGTCAGGTAGTGGGTGTAGCATAGTGTGGTTCAGGAGAGATCTGAGGGTGGAGGATAACCCGGCTCTGGCTGCTGGAGTAAGGGCTGGGGCTGTGGTGGCTGTGTTTGTATGGGCACCTGAAGAGGAAGGCCATTACTACCCTGGAAGAGTCTCCAGGTGGTGGCTTAAGCAGAGTTTGTCTCATCTTGATTCTTCTCTCAGAAGTCTTGGCACTTCTCTCATCACCAAGAGGTCCACTGACTCTGTTTCCTCTCTTCTTGATGTCGTTAAGTCCACCGGTGCTTCTCAGCTTTTCTTCAACCACTTATACGGTCAGTTCTTTTCTATCCAATCTTCTTGTTTTCTGTGTTGTTGTTGACTTCTTGTTGTTTTTTCTATTATTTTTTCCTTCTTTTATTTTATTTTATTCCAATGTGTTTATTTCCTAGTGGAGTTGTTTTTTTAATCTTCATTGATTTGGTATTTAGATCTCCAAAAAGTTTGGGCCTTTTGTTTTCTTATTAATATCCCAGTTTAGGTTTTTCCTGGTCGCCTGAATTGGAGATTCTCTATTAGCAAGTTTTGAAATTGTTTATTTACTTGTATATTCTTTCTTGGGTTGGTGGTTTTATTGTTTTGTTTACGAAGTTTATTTGTTATTTTGTTCTGACTAATGTAAATACCTTGAGTTTTTAGTCCTTTAAGTAAATTCTGGGTAGAGATGCTTTCTATCATCAGCTCTATATTATTTTATATATGTTTGGTATTTCAGACCCCTTGTCTCTTGTTAGAGATCATAGAGCAAAGGAGGTGTTAACTGCTCAAGGCATCGCCGTGCGTTCCTTTAATGCGGATTTGCTCTACGAGCCGTGGGATGTCAACGACGTGCATGGCCGTCCGTTCTCAACCTTTGCAGCCTTCTGGGAGAGATGCCTTAGCATGCCATATGACCCGGAAGCGCCGCTTCTACCGCCTAAGAGAATAATTTCAGGTTTGAGCTCTGTACTATCCAAAGAGATGGTAGCATTTTAACCTTTTGATAGATGAATTCAAGATAGAAATAGCAATCGGGCATTGGTATGCAGTGAATAATTAGTCACTCGGGTTTCAAGTTCTTGGTTTACATGTTCTTGAACTTTTTCAGGTGATGTATCGAGGTACCATTGTGATACATTGGTGTTTGAAGACGAATTGGAAAAGGGAAGCAATGCACTTCTCGCTCGAGCATGGTCTCCGGGGTGGAGCAATGCTGATAAGGCTCTCACAAACTTCATCAATGGACCGCTGATTGAGTATTCGAAGAATTGCAGGAAGGCTGATAGTGCCACTACTTCACTTCTGTCTCCGCACTTGCATTTTGGGGAGCTAAGTGTGAGGAAGGTGTTTCATCTCGTTAGGATCAAGCAGGTCTTGTGGGCCAATGAAGGAAACGAGGCTGGTGAAGAGAGTGTGAACTTGTTTCTCAAGTCTATCGGTCTTAGGGAGTACTCAAGATACTTGAGTTTTAATCATCCTTACAGTCATGAAAGACCCCTTCTTGGGCATCTAAAGTTCTTCCCTTGGGTTGTGAATGAGGACTATTTCAAGGCATGGAGGCAAGGTAGAACTGGATATCCATTGGTGGATGCTGGCATGAGGGAGTTGTGGGCCACTGGATGGCTTCATGATCGGATTCGAGTGGTAGTTTCTAGCTTCTTTGTGAAGGTTTTGCAACTCCCATGGAGGTGGGGAATGAAGTACTTCTGGGACACACTCTTGGATGCAGATCTCGAGAGTGATGCACTCGGTTGGCAGTATATATCTGGTACTCTCCCTGATGGCCGTGAATTTGACCGCATTGATAATCCACAGGTATTTTTGTGCAGTTTTGCTCTGTTTCTTGAACCAAGAACATTTCCCGTCATTTACTTAATGCTGGTAAAAAGAAATCTGCATCATTTTTTCAGTACTCATTCTCCGTTTGCCATCTTGTTTTTCAAACTTTAGATATACCCGAATAGCATTACTGTTCAAGGTCTCCAGCAATCTAGGACGTCATTCGTTTGCCACCACATTGTTATTCACCTTTTCTTCAGAACAAAAGTAAAATGATTGGGTTTTAGAAAAGAGTTATGACGTGTTTGTTGTCTTACAGTTTGAAGGTTACAAATTTGATCCTCATGGAGAGTACGTCCGGCGATGGCTTCCTGAACTGGCTAGACTGCCAACTGAATGGATTCACCATCCTTGGAATGCACCAGAATCTGTACTTCAAGCTGCTGGAATTGAACTGGGATCAAACTACCCTCTTCCCATTGTGGGAATAGATGCTGCAAAAGCCCGGCTGCAAGAAGCGTTATCGGAGATGTGGCAGCAAGAAGCAGGATCAAGGGCCGCGATCGAGAATGGAACTGAAGAAGGGCTTGGAGACTCCTTTGAATCAGGTGTCATTGCCTTTCCTCAAGACATACAAATGGAAGAAAATCATGAACCCCCGAGGAACAACCCTCCTGCTACCACCCGGCGCTACGAAGATCAGATGGTCCCAAGCATGACTTCTTCTTTTGTTAGAGTTGAGGAGGAAGAATCTTCTCTGGATTTTCGAATCTCGGCAGCAGATAGCCGAGCAGAAGTGCCAACAAATGAAGTTGTGAATCAAGAACCACGAAGAGACATGCTAAACCAAGAGGCAGTGCAGAATACTACAATGCGTAGAAACAATGCCCCGCTACAATTCAATACTGCAACAGTGCTGCAACTTGCTGCTGAAGATTCCACATCAGAATCTTCTAGTACCACCAGGAGAGAACGAGAAGGTGGCGTTGTTCCTGTTTGGTCTCCTTCAGCGTCTAGTTACTCAGAGCAGTTTGTGAGCGATGACAACGGCATTGGCGCAAGTTCCTCTTACTTGCAGAGACATCCTCAGTCTCATCAAATAATTAATTGGAGGCGGCTATCTCAAACTGGGTAAGAAGTACATTTTCGTATCATTCTAAATATTAGAACTTGTGTGCACTCCCTCTTCGAATGATCGGCATACAATTTGGGTCTCGGCTTCTTTATTTAATTGTTTTGAACAAATTTTATGTCGCCCTCTAAACTGGGAAGGCCTCATTATAGGTGGGGATAAAAATTGATAACCAATAATATCCAAGTTATAACTCCCCAGTTTTTCTTTTGTAAACAGGTAAAAAGAATGGAAAAACATGTATACGTGTGTAGTAAAAGCTGCAAGTGGGAATTTTAACGTCACTGGATTCAATAGGCAACGGGGAATGAGAAAGTTTGCTTAGAATACATGTTTGATTCAATCCGCTTCGTCTCCTTTGCCTCCCCGTTTGACACGAACAAGCATTGACCTCCGATGTGTATGATATTCCTAATTGATACAGGCAGCTACTTGGCCATTCCCATCCTTTTTCCCTTCTGGTTGTATCATATGTTAATGTAGCTCTGTTGTATAGTAAATGCTGTTCTCATAAGGGGACAGTAGAGCATTAAAATAGATTGTTAGTCCTAGAATAAACTCAGGCTTGTGTTTTGGCTGTTTTTTCTTTTAGTAAGCAGATATTCTATCATAATTCAAGCACCACTTTTTTCTTTTTCTTTTTAAAATTATATCTACTGCTGTGTCTCGTTTGAAATTTTTGGCTAAGCGAGTGTCTGCAAGATTTTAGTCACGACATTATATCTAAGATCTTATTCTGCGTTAAATTGATATTGTTGACAGAAATGAAATTTGGCAATTTATCAGGTATGATCTGAATATTCTTTTTAAGTTTAATAGTAAATATTCTCAGAAATTTCAACTTCAGGAGGTGAACTATCTATGGCGCAACTTGCAAACCCGGATGATCGTACGTCTCTTGGTGCCCTCTGATTTTTCAGGCATCGGCACCCGGAGAACACTATAGACCATAGTGGCCACCAAGGCTCCAAGAACAGGGGCTATGATAAAGATCCAAAGCTTCGAGTAGATTCTGGCCACAATGGCGGGGCCAAAACTCCTGGCAGGGTTCATCGAAGCTCCGGTGATGGGCCTGCAAATTCCAACGTGTAAGATTTTGTGTAGAAAAAAAAAAGATCAAACTAGTGCTAGAACATCCACGAAAGAATTACCCCGCAACCATAACATTGACCAAAAGTGCAGCTCCTATTGCCACTCCAGATAGGCCTTTGCTCTGCTCATGTCGACAAAAATAAATCACAAACAAGTTTTAAAAAAAAAAAATTACTGAAGAAGAACTAGAATAAGTTTCTACTAGGATTCGTTAAAGTCGAAGAGATTTTTACCGCTCTGTGATCAGTGGTGACACCCGAGATGGTGAACATGAGAACAAAAGAGATGATGAATTCCCATGTGAGGGCTTCAAGATCAGTAGTTGTGGGGGAGTGGACAGTTATTATTGCACGAAGACTCTGTTGGTCATTAAACACCACCCTCAGGGTCAGGCTGGCCAGTGTGGCACCCAGCAACTGCGACAACACGAACATCGGTACCTTGTTCAACACAGTACCAGCATTTTAACCGACAAAATTACTGCTGCACTAGGGAAAAAGAAATCACTTTGAAGTTGGAACTGGAAAATGCTCGTGAAAAAACTAGAATGCCAACAGGCATCTATTGTTGTAATCACTGGACCCAATAGTACCTATTTTAGGCACGCCTAGTTCCACAGTCACCGAATGAGTCCCATCTTTCAATTTCATGATTGGGTTGACCAGGCTCAATCATGAGTGAAATATCACGGGACTTCTGTTGTATGAAAAAAGAAATCACTTTGAAGTTGGAATTGGAAAATGCTCGTGAAAAAGTTGGAATGCTAACAAGCATCTATTGTTGTATTCACCCGACCCAATAATACCCATTTTAGGCACACCTAACGCCAAAGTCACTGAATGAGTCCCATCTTTTAATATCGTGATTGGGTCAACCAGGCTCAATCATGAGTGAAATATCAGGGGAATTTTGTTGTAACATACAAAATAAAGTCCTATTGATGGTGTTTTATTAATTTAGTTTGTTTTTTTAATGTGATGTAGAGCAATGATATAGTGTTTCTCACATGAATCCAAGGAAATCTGCGGGCAGCAGCCAAGCTGATGGCGACCGTAGGATTGAAATGGGCACCCGAGAGATGCCCCGGTGCATAAATCGCAGCCATCAAAACAAGACCCCAAACTATTGCTATTCCCACAATTGTAAGCGGCTGCGCTTTGTTCACAAGGGCAGCTCCACAGCCAAGAAATATAAGGAAATACGTGCCTGTGAACTCGGCAACAATCTAAAATAAAGACGGGTAAAATTGTATTAAGTTAGTGGAATTTTCTAGGACATTTCTTACTCTAAGTCTCAACTGTCAAAGTAAGAAGTTACCTTTTGGAAGTTAGATGGAGTAGTTTGAGCTTGAATGGTGAATTCTTGGGTAGAGTTCGCTTTTCCTTCTTCCATTGTAGAATGGTCAGTGGGCAATTCAAGTTTAGGAAAAGGCCCAACTATACTTGAAGGTGAATTTGCCATTGCAGTTCTTACAAAATAGAACTGCTAGTACTAGACCACCATGTGAAGTGGGCACACTAGTCTTCTCTTATATAGCGACTTTCTGCATTATATTATTAAAAAAAAATCCCAAAAAAATAATAATAATAATAACAGGGATTTGCTACGCACTAGTGGTTGTCGACTCTTTATGTTTAACTTCATTACTTGAGGACAGATTAAATCAACAAGCAAGCAAAGATTTGGTTCTTATTTGGCGCCAGTATTCGGGAATAAACTGATGCTATCAAGCAATGGATGGCCTCGAATGGACCTTCTTATGTCAAAATTCATTTGTTTTGAAGGAAAATTTCTTTATTGCTAGACAAGGTTGAACAATTCTCTTTAACTATTAAATTGCCTAATAATGCCTATATTGAAATTCCCTTGTTACATCCTCGGTCGGCCCTTTTTTTCGGGTCTTAAGCGTTTAAAATAGTAGTAGGGCCGGCCATGGCCATGACCATTGGCCTTACTTGATGGCTCATGTTCATCGGTACAAAGCAAAAAAGCAACAAGGAACACACGACCTGGAGTGAGATAGTGAAACAAGGTTTTCCAGGGACCAAGAAATAAGTTGTTGAATCAGTTTCATAACAACCACTCAAAGGAAAAAAGAAAAAAAAAAAAAAAAAAAAAAAGGCAATAACTTCATGAATCTTAAGATTGATATAAGTTTTCGTACCAAACTAACGATGCCCTTAAGAGAGTTTGTTGTTTTAACAGGAGACGTTAAGATCTGACTCTGATTTCTCTGATTTAAAAAAAAGGCTAGTCTCATAAAAGTTTCCTCTCTATTATTGCACGGAACAATGGTACATATACAATATATGTATGTGTGTGTGTATGTGGATGATTTGTTAAGGATCTAAGTTATTTTAAGTTGTTTCATCTTTAAATAACAAGAAAGCTCCCTTTCACTAAATCAGAAAGTGGCTATTCAAGTACGGATAAGAGTTCATCTTTTTTCTTCTACTGATAGGTCAATTTTCCCCACTATTTGAATCAAATTTTGATGCAGAACCCAATTACCTTTACACGACAGATTTTTTGGTCACAGATATAGCAACAAATATATGAAGTGAAGCACCAACTTTTTGGGGGCACAAGAAAAATGAATGGCATTGAACATAAGTTTCCTCACCCAAATAAGTTGTTTGGAATTAGAGAATAGGAGATATTTAATTATCTAATAAGATTCTGATGTGATATAATATCTTATTAATATGCTTCTTTTTCATAATTTATGATTATCTTTATTTTTCCATCCAATCCGTCATTCATGTTAAAAGAACAGAATAAATAACCGACGTCTAGTTCCAATCTAATCCAATCATTCGGTCTGCTATTTCTTTTAAAAGAATGGGATAAAGGCTGATCATGTTTCTCTTCCAATGTCAAGGTGATTTTTTTTTTCGTTCATATATACACGTTCGTGCAGCATTTCTACGATATCGTTACGATTAATTAATTGGACTGGGCCGGAAGGTGATCTAGAGAATATTATGAAACGTTCTTAATCCTGTCTTTAGGCCTGAGAAGCAGATTAAATTACGCGTAATGGAAGAAGGTCCAGGCATAGAATTTTACAGGGAGTGCGTGCCAACACATCACCCAATCACCACATCTGACTCTTTGCATCCCTTTTTTTTTTTTTTTTTTAATTTTTTGGAGTATATTTGGAAAGTAGAATAAAATGGTGGAAGAGGAAAAAGAGAAATACTTAGATATAAAGGGCCTTTTAGTAGTCTCCTTTGGTGGCATACTTGGAAGAAGTGACAGAGAGGATTGGGGGGAATCACAGGATAGGATGCTGAGACTAGAGGTTGTCACTTGTTCCTCTCCTATATGGACAAAAAGCCTAACTATTCATAATTCCTAAGCTATTAAGGCCTTTTTTTTTTTTTAAGAGAAAAAAATAGTTTTTTTTTTGGAGACCATTAAAAAAACAGAAGAAGAAGAAGAAGAAAAAGCGCCATTGTTTTACTTTGGAACAGAGCATCAGATTCGGGTCCACTGCTAAAGTCAACAAAATTAATTAACCTCCGAAGAAAGATATGAACCCCTCAAAGATACAATTTGATTTGCTGCTATGCTACCAAGAAACATGTTCCCTCCCTCTATCTCTCTCTCTCTCTCTCTCCCCTTTGAAGAAATGAAATTTAAAAAACAAAATAAAAGAATGTACGCATTAACAATTCATATTAATTTAAAAATTATATATATTTATGATTACAGATTTGATTTAAATGTATTTAAAATTCATCTTTCATGATATTAAGGTTTACAATTCAAATCTTTTTACGTTGCGGTCAGATTTTGTATTTCATCTTATGTCATCATGTGTCAACACAAATCATCAAAATGATACAAATCTCGGGTTATCATTAATTGAAAGATGATTGGGGCCCCCTAACTCTAGAGTCGACCGGAATCAACGAGGGAGCGAAGCCCTTCCGAAAGGGCGATCTCCAATCATTTTAATATGGGAAATGTATATATATGTGTGTGTGTATATAAAAGGGGAAATCAGGCTGAAGCTCGTTTAATTGAGCACCTTCATTGTCCTAAAAAGGCATGCATAAGAAGGAAAGTCAAGATAAGGTAACTCTTATTCAAAATTGAAGACTAAAATCTTCATCAAATCGTACAAACCTTGGATGGTAGAGAATTCTAGAGTAGGAATCATTCCCCTACCCAGGGGAAAAAGCCTCTCAATAATTCAAGCACTCATCTCTCAATTTTCTTTGAATTCCTCACTTTCTTCCTTACAATTCTTTTTCCCAAGCAATTTTTGTACTGTCTAATGGATATAGCTTTTGCATCAAGAAACTATAAGGCTTCGTTTGATTCATCATTTCAAATTTAAAATTTTCTTATCAGTTTTTATCTTTTTCTGAAAAAATTTTTTGTCTTTCTAAAAAAGTTTGTCTTTCTAAAAAGTCAACACAAATTTACTATTAAAATTTAAAATTTTCAACTTAAACTCATTCACCAAACGGACCCTAAATATGTGTTTCAGTCTATTTATTTATTTTTTAGAATAGATCCACTATAGGTAACTAGATAAAATATTAAATTGACATGTTATAAACTTCTAATGCCGTCCAGTACAAACTGACAGTAGAGTTTTAACACCTTAATTCTATGGTTACTTGTTTTTGACACCACAACAATCTTTTGTTCCTATTTTTTATTTTTTATTTTTTTTAAATTTAAAAATAGATTATTCAAACTCTATAACTTATGATAGTGTCACACATCCAAGCCGCTAAACTATTCAAACCAACCATACCCGCATCGCACCGTCCTGCCCTCTTAAGCAAGGTCACGTCATCACTCGTCTCTATTTGGGTGGGTTTTCAACCTGCTCACCTTTTTAAGGTGGGGATGGGTTTGAATTTTGGAATTGCGGGTAGAATCCGCCCATCCACCTATCTTATTTTGTATTTTTTATATTACGAAAGATTTGTAAAGGTTATACCTTTCGTCACCATTTTGTGGAAAATCGTTAGGTATGAATATGTTAGACACCTGTAACTCGATTGGTGAAATAGCATCTCTCTCCAAAAGAGCATATTTTTTTTTACCGCCGCGCAAAGAAAATATTTTGTTGCGAATGAACAAGATATTGAGGAATTGTCCATACGTAAAATCATAATTATTGATACAGTCTTTTACTTTTTAAAGTAAGATGAAAATTTAGAGTTAAGATTTTAATTGTTTTCACTATGTCTCTTGAAACTCCACCAATTTATGATGCTATACATATTGATTTTCATTTTTTGGTTCATCGTTTTTGCAGTAACTCTTTAGCATCTTCTAGTCCATTAATTGGGATATTAAATTGTTCGTTAGTCATTTTTTGCATACGTATCTTCTAACAAAAACCGATTAGAATTTATAAATAAAAAAATTAGTGAATGATGAATATTGTATATGCTTTTAATTCGATAAAATGTATTTGCATCCTTTTTTATTTGTTTCGAGAAAATTGGTTTTGTGATTTGAACTTTTAAAGTTGTTAGAAATTATTTTTTGAAATTGGTTTTAAAAATCTCTACCCACCGCCAAACCAATGAAACCACCCGCCACTACCTACCTTCAAACAGCCTAACCCGCTATGTTTTTGGGCGGTTTTGGGTTGAGATTAAGGAGATTTTCTTCCCACCACCCACCATCTGCTGAACCCGCCTATGCACACCCAAGTCAAGTTATTGATAGGTTATGCTCATTGTTAAGTTGTGTAGTCTAATTAATACCTTACACCGTTACGATACATGAATTCATCAAGAGGGTTGGGAGGGGCATGGAAACACCCCTCCTGGGGGATACAGGGTGGAGCACCTAAAAGGTTGACACCATTGACACTTGTCTCATTAAGAGTAGTTCAAAGATCTCACATTTATCAGTTTTGTTGTCTTAGTTTTTCTTTGTAAGTAAGAGTCACCGTCATTGGAGATTATTGTAAGAAAAGTTAAGAGGAAAAAAGGCAAAAAAAAAAAAAAAGTACGAAGGTATGAGAGTTTTTTTTATAAACTTTTTTATCATTATAATGAATTATCACATAACATAATCTTATATTGGGACGAATCTTTATAAAACATGTGTGTTCATGCCTGTTCAATTTCTTTTGCGACTTTATTACTCTCCCTAATATATAATTAGCGTCTAAGTCTTAATGCCTAATTACCTACCACCACTGACATCGTCTAATCTTAGTCATTACATTCTTACCAATCAATTATTGCAAAATTTTGGTGAATTGTAAATTTTCTTTACAAGAAAGTCATAGATATTGTGGCTAATACAGTCGTTATTTTGGTCAGTTCTACACAACAATATTATGAAGAGCCAGAGATTTTCTTATTCAAATCAATATGTTCTTTTATTTATTTATTTATTTATTTATTTTGAAGTGCTACTTGAGTGCACAGCCTGCAAAGAGGGCCTAACACTTTCAATGTTCGATGTATGAGGACATCTTCGACCCTTTTTTTTTTTTTGTGGGGGGGGGGGGGGGGGGGTGGGTGCAAAGAAAATCTTCAACTTTGACTTTGGAAAACAAAAATTGGACTGTTCAAATCGATTGTAAAATGTATGACTATGGAAAAATGATATTGGACTTGTTCTGCATCAAACACACTAGCTTTCGTCTGACAATTTATAATTCAAAAATGAGCCAAGTTATAGTATAGTTTTAGCACACTAATATTCTGAATCGGGCAAGTTTTATTTTTTAAAAATATTTACTGATAATTCCGTAATACAATATATAAAAAAGAAAAACCACTACGCAATTTATAACAACATTCAATTTTATACAATTTTATTGTGATATTGCTCATATTTAACGATTAAAAACGTTTACCATACGTTAAATGTAACGTAGTCCATTAGTCTAATCTCGAGCTAAAAAGTAAAATCAGTTATTAAGGATCTGTTTGGTGAATGAGTTTGAGTTAGAAATTTTAAATTTCAATAGTGATTTTTGTTGGCTTTTCAGAAAAGATAAAAAAAATTTTCAGAAAAAAATAAAAACTGAGATGAAAAAGTACATTTTAGTTTGAAATGAGATTGTGAACCAAACATCACCTAAATCATCAATAATTTTTTATTTTTTTGAGGAAATTTATCATCATTAATTTCAAGGACTAATGAAAGTCAATGCAGGATCTTTAGGTAGGGTTGCAATTTAAAAAAAAAATTAATTATTAAATAGTAAATTGACATTCGGTATCAATATTGTAGAGTTGGGGTATGTTCTTTGTGCCATAACAAGGCAAACATTTGGTCCACAAAATTATAAGATTGAGAATGGATAATCAACTTTCAAGAGATTGCGATCTTTAATTCAAGAAAAACCACTGAATGCCTGTCCTTCATACTTGCTCTTTTGAAATGATACGTTGGATTAAAATGCAATATTTTAAAGACAATTATTTAAAAAATTCTTGCTTCATTTTTAATGTAAACAAATTCATTGTTTTATTCTTGAACTAGAATAATACTATGACCTTATTATAATTTTTAACCATCGTTTGTAGTTGGGTGGGGATTTCTTGCTCGCAAAAGAAAAGTATTTAGGAAAGGTCAAAGATTCAATTCAAACGGCAAACTTCATAGTCAAACTTCCATTTGCCGTGATTGCTTATTTAAAATATTAGAATATTACAAAAAATTCCATTGCAATATTGTAAATAAATTCCTACAAATAGCTCATTGTTGAATACATTTTCAGAATCCGTTTGGTGAATGAGTTTGAGTTGGAAATTTTAAGTTTCAATAGTAACTTTTGTTGACTTTTTAGAAAAGATAAAAAACTTTTTCAGAAAAAGACAAAAACTGATATGAAAATTTTGAGTTTGAACTCAAATTTTAAATAAGGCCTCAATCAATTGTTATTTCTATAACTTATTAATAATGATGCAGAGCCTCACACAGTCTTGTAAATCTTTAACTGATTGCAAAATAGTGAAGTTGATCAAAATAACGATGATAACTTGCATTTTTCAATTAAATTGCACATTGCTTTTAAATTTTTTTTCAGAGAAAATTTTTGTTTTGTGACTAAAAAATGTGAGTACATTATTTCTTTTTACCCTAACAAAAAAAAATTTATTTGTAGATGGTAAGTTAATACAAGAAGAAGCTTTTGATGATAAGATATCTTATTGTTAAATGTTGTTTAAATGGTTGAACATTTAATCTGATTGGAACCACATTGTTGATGCCGAAAATCTCCGATACAACAGCCGAAGCGATCGTCTGGTTTGATCGGTCTTGTACAGTCATTCTGCAGCTGGTCACCTGCAAAAAGAAAGCACCTCGAAGTAATGAGGACACTAGTGGGATATCTGTCATGGGCACTCCAATACTTATGTCAGCAAAGGTACTGAAGAGCAAGTGGAGAGGCAAAGTTTTGGCAAGGAATAATTGTTCATACCTTAATTGGTGGGCTGATCCTCTATTTATAATCGTTTCCTGCGGGCTCGGATACTCGGGTGACCCGGTCGGGTTGAACTTCGAGTGCTCCTGACAGGGAAACATGTTTTGGGTGCTCAGGCACCATAGGCCCAATAGTCTGATGCCGCGTGTCCGCGGTTCAGTGTCGGGGAACATTAGAGTAGATTAGTACTGACACAAGTGATCATCATATGAAAATAAGCAGGTAGCGGATATTGGCGAAGGGACGAGTGTAGCAAATGGTGGCGTGTCAGGTGTCAGGCGGCGGACTGCGGGAATCGCGCCAAGACACTACTGTCAGCTTGTGTAGAATCGACGTGGTGGGAATAATTAAGAGGCCCACAGAATAGGTGGCGCTCACCACTCGCCTGGAATGTTTAGTCTGAATCAGTAGGGTAGGCCCCCGGCATTCGATATCCGGGGTACTTGACAGGTGGCGTCGGCACGGAGATCACATGATCGGTCAGACTGTTTCCGGGAAATGTTACAGGGGTCGTTTGATCTGGTCTGGTCGGTAATAGCCATGTTTCTTAATTGAAATCCTATTTTTACGTTATCGCGCAACCAGTTGACTTCCCGGGGTAGAATTCCACCATTGCATTAGATTATACCATTAACACACATTAAAATGAAACATGTGCTCTAAAAGTTAATGTTGATGTCGTAATATGCTCCGATCACAAAGTACCATTCCCAAAAGTACCCCGGTAACATAGGGGTAGGAGTATCCGTTCACCTGGACAGAATGCAGGTAACCCGACCCGATCCGACCAGAGCAGGTTCTCGGGGAACGCAGCTATCCGACCATTTCTTGCATTTTCCTCGGGCTGAATCGTTTACTCGGACTAGAACGTACCCCGAGCACCCTACCTCGGGAAATATACCCATCTCGGGCAGTGGTCTCCCGAGACCCCACTCCTGCCACCTAACCTCTGACACAAGTCACGTCATTATACCCATCAATGGCAGACTTTGCCCACCTGTTGCCACACCACGTCACATCGCCACCCGTCGCCACCTGTTTTGACAGGGGCTACCCCCGCCGACGCCGCCGGCGCGCCACCCTAGTGTCCCCCGCACCTAACCAGGGACACGTGGCATCGGTCCATTGGATCTATAGCCCCTGTAAACCTAAGGCCTACTCACCCATTGGGTGCCCAAGGTAGTCGACCCGGCTAGGTTGCCCTGAGCCCCCATGACCCGCGAGAGGTGCCTATAAATAGAAGATGAACCCACAAATTCAGGTATGGTCATTTTCCTTGTCAAAGATCTACCTTTCCCTTTGCTCATCAGTTCCTCAATTGACTTAAGCATCGGAGTGCCCACGGCAGACATCACACCGGTGTCCCAATCATTCCGAGGTACTTCCCTTTTGCAGGTGACTGTAGGTGGAGCGACAGGCCAGTCCTAACCGGACAACCCGACCACACTGGGTGTTGCTGTCGGAGGCGTTTTCGGCATCAACAGTTAAAAATAAAAAGTGTTGTAGAATATCTAATTATATTTAAAAAAAAAAAACTTATGATATGAACCGTATTTTATTTTATTTGTAGTTATTCTGATTTAGTTATTAAATTAGTTTTTCAATGATTTTGTCTTTGTAGTTGTGCATATTGTGCTGTCAATTTTTAAAATAGACATTTGTTGATTTGAGAACCATTAAACAGGTTTTTTCTTTAAATAGAAAAAAAGGATTATATAAGTAAAGATTGACATATGTGGATAATCTTGGGTGTGAATGCATTCCCATGTGATTAATAAATCTCTCATTCATAAAGTGAATGCACTGTATTAATAAGATGCCGTTTGGTACATAATGTTGACATGTCGTTAAAAAGTTAATATAACGATTAAAACAAGAGTACCAATCGGTACGTGGATGGAAAGAGAAGAAAGAAAAAAGTCCCCCTTAGTCACGAAATCCGACAGGGATAAAACAGAATTTAGCAAAATAGAAGAGGGAAGAGGGCAGAGGGAGGAGGGAAGTAGAAAACAAAAGCAGTTATGAGAGATCCCATGTCATGGCACAGTGGTGGCAGAGTGGCAAGTGTGCAACCCCGTGATAATAGCAAAAACAAATACAAAAGACCCAAACAAACAAACAAACAGACCACACTGACCATAACAGTACAATCCTTCAAAAGTCAACAGCAAAGCAAAGAAGAAGAAGTAGTCTTTTTACTTTTATTTTAGACTCTCAAATAAAAACTATAAATAAATAAATAAATGGAAAAAACGGTTGCGTATCATCATCACACGGGGAGAGAATTATGCTGCACAGGAAAAAAAAAAAAAAAAAAAAAAAAAACCCTTCATCAAGTCCTCCTTTTCGTCCCACAAACATTTTTCTTTCTTATTTTATTGTCATCGCCTCTTTTCCCTTTAAGAAAAGGTTAAATTGTTCCTTCTTTTTTTTTATTTTTTTGTTTTTGTTTTTTCATCGTTACTGTCCTCCTTTTTTCCCTTATTCAATTGCTTGCGAGAATTACAAATAAGGAGGAGGTAAGGGGAAGAAAGAGTTTGAAAGTCACTGCCCAAATTAAAAATAAATAAAAAAATTAAAGAATTATAAAATAAAAAAAATAAATAAATAAAACCCATTTTCATAGCTTCAGTTGGATGGGTAAGAGCAACTTCTTGGACACCCACTTCCTGTTCTTACTCGTTTTTGACTTTTTTCTTTTGGTGGCCATATGGGGTTTTAGGTTTTACAAATCTTTTTGTATTTTCTTTTACCTTATTTATTCAATTTTCTTTCGCGTTCACGTTATTGATTGGGTTTTGATGGTGCAGTTTGTTAAATTCGGCAAGGTTGGTGATATTTGGAGGTGGGTTTTGGTCTTGAAATTTGGACAGGAAGTGATTAGAAGATAAATATAAAAAAATAAAAAAAAAAAAAAAGAAGAAGAATATGTTGAGAAAAAATTAGCTGAACCAAGTATGCAAGCCTTGGAGAGTGTTATGGATTGGTTTTGCTGTTTTAACTCTTCCTACTCCCCGGTAATGATATTCTTTTCTTTTCTTTTCTTTTTTTCCTGTAATTTTTTCGATCCTTTAATCCTAATAAATCTCAAGTTCTTTGTTTAAGTTCATGGACTTTTGTTTATCCGTTTATACAAGTTTCCTACTGTATCTGAGTATTTTATTTATAAATTAAAAAAGGAGAATTTTGGGGTTTTTTTTTTCCTCCTGTGTTTTTCGTAGTGTTCATGTAGCAGACGATGTTATATCCATAATATATATATGTATATATATATATATATGTGTTATTTTGGCTTGTTCGATTTGCTTGGTGATTTGACGATGATGTTAAAGCCTAATTCTGTTTTTATTGGTCATGAGTTATGAAATTAAGGTAGATTTTTATCAACACTAATATACTGCAAGTAAGGCGAGTGACGCTCTAAAATTTGGCCAAGAGAATGTCTCTGCACCGGAATTTGAACTTTTTGTTTAGTTGCTGCAAGATTGAGTGTAGACTTGTGCGCAATAGGATCCCTTATAATATCTATGATCGTCTGCTCTGTGGAAAGATCTTAAGACGGTAATACGAGCCGGAATGTCTAAATCCTTCTGAGCCGAAACAACATATTATAAGTTGAAACTACGTTTTTTCCTTTCTGTAAACGAAGGTTGAGGTTTTGATTATTCTTGCTGTGGCCTGTAGATTGTTCGAGTACATTCCTCGTCTAGCACGGGCAAGGGAAAAAACCATGAAGGGCTAATTAAGTATGGTTTTAGCCTGATTAAAGGGAAAGCTAATCATCCAATGGAGGATTATCATGTTGCTAAGTTTGTAAAGACCCAAGGGCATGAACTGGGGCTTTTCGCAATTTACGATGGCCATTTGGGAAATAACGTGCCTGCTTATCTGCAGAAGCATTTGTTTCAGAATATCCTAAAGGAGGTGAGATGATTGTTTTTTGAATCTTATATCAGCTGGTTTTATGTAAGTTTTTGACAAGTTACGAAACCAATTTCAGAAGAATGTATTTACGCTTCTCCATTTATGCATTCAGGATGAGTTTTGGGCTGATCCAAACAGATCCATCTCTAAAGCCTATGAGAGAACAGACCAGGCAATTCTTTCACATAGTGCCGACTTGGGGCGGGGTGGATCCACTGCTGTAACTGCGATTTTGATAAATGGTCAACGGTTATGGGTGGCGAATGTGGGAGATTCACGAGCTGTTCTTTCAAGAGGGGGTCAGGCGGTACAAATGTCAACTGATCACGAGCCTAATGCTGAACGAGGCAGCATCGAAAACAGTGGTGGCTTTGTCTCAAACATGCCAGGTTTTTCATTGAAACCTCTACTTTGAATATTTACTATCTAAATTTCGTTCAACTCATCTGAAACTTATATTCTGTATCAACGTGAATGATCGGTCAAGTTACTCTGTGTTTCACTGAAACACGACACCCTAAGTAAGAAGCCAACAATCGGTTAAGATTTTGTTGTTCTTGGTGTTGCTTGAAACTTCTTGTTAGATTGTTGAGCAGTTGATATAGAAGCTTATCAAGCTGATCTGAAGAATCTTTTAAGATCTTTATGTTTCTACATATTAAGAGCTTAATACTTTAAGTCCCTTGTCCATGCAGTAACATCATCTTTAGTGTCCTTAATTATGCCCTCATTTCTCTGCTTTAGTTACGTAGCTAACTTATAGTGATGTTATTATGTTCGTTTTTGTTTAGGAGAATAGTTAATGTTGTTATTTTTATAGAATATGAGTGTAGGACACTTCCATAGATGAGCGAAATTTCTGTCACAAAGTAGTGGAGAGAGTAATGCATCATGGTTTTTGTCTTGCAGCTCAATCCAACTATAGTTTTGATTTCTAACCCTTCAATCGTTTAATCCGATTCTTCAGCTCTCATTTGTAACATCGTTGGTCCATCCTTTCCTTCCTTTGTTGCTTTCATAGTACTTTATTTATCTAGTCGTAATGCAAGCAGAAAATTCAAGGCCTAAAAGCAAAAGTACAGGCAACGTATGCAAACCTAAAAGCAACATTTTGAAGGTTTTGATGGTAGGCAATAGACTACACATCCTTTGCTTAACGAATCACGAAATTGTCTTGCGTTCTTTTCACCTTCAAATCTGAAACATATGAATTGGTTCTATGATAACCTCAGTTAGTCTGTATTAGTCTGTATTATACATAAATGTGGATCTAATATAATTTGGATATTCTTAGCAGAAAAAGAAAAAAAGAAAGACAGAAACTGAAGACAGTTATGTGTCGCAAGTTTATTGGATGACAGTTGAGCTGATTTTAAGTTACTGCCCAACTTAAACTGACATTAAACTGACATCTGGTGCACCCTTTTTCTACATCAGGAGATGTTCCTAGAGTCAATGGGCAACTGGCAGTTTCTCGTGCTTTTGGGGACAAGAGCCTTAAATCTCATTTGCGATCGGACCCGGACATACAACATTCTAATGTTGTCCCCAATACAGATATTCTCATTCTCGCCAGCGATGGGCTGTGGAAGGTGAATCATTTTGCCTGTGAAAACAGTCTTGAGCTTTTTGTATTAGTTTCACCTGCTGTTTAACCCTCACTACAAGTGTGGGAACGATAAGGTTCACTTGCTCAAAAGAGAAAAAAGAATCTCTCTGTTAAAAGTTGCTTCTTTCCTGTCTTTATGTGAATCTAAAACAGGTCATGACCAATCAAGAGGCAGTCGACATTGCTCGAAGGACGAAAGACCCATTGAAGGCAGCTAAGCAATTAACAGCTGAAGCAGTGAAAAGAGAAAGTAAAGACGATATCTCTTGCATTGTTGTTAGGTTTAGGGCATGATAATATTTGAACAGTATCGCGTTAAATAAAAGGGTTTAGGCCAACGACCAATCTACACAGACTGTTGGACAGTCCCTACTTAATGCTGCAGAATCCAATTTGTCAAAGGAAAAGAAAAGGTTAAAGAAAGAAACAAGGAGGAGAAAAAAAAAGTGGAGCGATTACCCGGTTGTAAATTTAATTTCTTTATTATGATGTTATGGTGTTGATATTGTTTGAATTCTTTCGGATGGTGAGTTAGGTTCTGGTGTAAATTATGTTTTGCATTCGCACAAACGGATGCTGCGTGGCAAGTGCCGAGTGGCTATGTTGATGTAGAAACTAGAATGTGTTTCGGATTGTGATTGGAGAAATTACATTTGTTATGGACTCGAATCGGTCCTTGATCATGCCTACAGATTGCATAAGGTCTCAGCGTGATTCGGAGAATAAGCCCCGGCTTTTTGTGGTGATTTGTGCAAGAGACCCCACATCACATGTGTAGCCATTTTGGAAATAGTACAGTTTGGTCTTTGGAAGCCAATTGTTGCTATCTAGCTTTGTTTTGTGAGGTTGACATTGATTTAAGCTCGTCATGACGTTTCCTTTAAAAATGACTAGACAATATCCAACACATTACACAAGTAACAAAGACTCTGGGCATTTTCGGAGGAAAAAGAAAAGAAGACTTTAGGATATTTTTTCTTGTTAGTTTTTCCCATTTAACTTTAGCTCTGGTTTTTGGCCGAGGGGATGGAGATATGAACTAATCACAGAGACTAGTTTATTAGTGAGTAGCCAAGCACAACTAAACGCACTAAGAAAATCAAATTTCCTTTCTTTTTAAAAAGAGGGGAATCCAGTGGCAAAATTAGTTTTTTTTTTTTTTTTTTTTTTATTATTTAAATAATTGATGGTCTTGATTTGCAATGACTCCAATGCCACTCTAAATGTATTGCTCGATAAATGAATATAATAATTTAAAAAAATGGTTTTTAGCATTTTTATCCCTGAACTTTGGCTGAATAAACTATTGTTCCCTAAATTTTTATCTTTTTGAATTCAATAAAATGTTATCGAGTTTTTTCAAATTGATGAGAAGAGTGTTAAATTTGTATGGGAATACTCTTTGCATGCATGACGTTCAAATAACGTTCAAAACAAGATTTTTGCTATAATTTTAACAGTCATTATCAATTTAGAGACAACCGATAACAATTTATTAAATGCAGACAGTAATTATATCAGTAACTTATAAAAAGTTAAAATAGTAGATGTGCTAAATACCGTGAAAATACTTCAAAAAAAAAAAAAAAAAAACTATATCGTAAGCAATATTAATTTAGTGAGCCTCTTAAATTATAATCAAAACGTCACGCAAATATAACAAAATTTGAACAAAATCCTTCAAAAAAAAAATGCACAATATTATTTATTTTTCCCCCTTTTTTAACTTAAAATTAGGAGAATTCAAACTCTGTATTTTTTGGAATTTTCAACACACCCAAATATAGAAAAAGTTTTAACCCACCCTCAACTTAAAAGTTTACAATAAAATCAACTCAGCCAATTAAATTTGCATTGGGTTGGGTGAGTGGGTGGGTGGGTGGGTGGGTTTGATAATAAAATTAATCTAATAAAAAATAAAATTAATAATATAATTTTAAATAAAAATTGTACAGAAAAAATAGCATTAACATAGTTTTGATATCAAATTGACAAGATCAAATCTTAGTTCAATGAGTAAAAAATTATAATAAATCAAATACAAAAGTATAAGACCAAAAAATGCAAAGTTTAACATATATATCATTAACCATGGTACATATAGTTAAAATATATTTTAAACAAAAAAAACTTGATCAAGTGGATTGTGTTTACGACGGGTTACTAAACTTGAACCTAAATCCACATTAAAAAAAATTTAGGTTGGGTGGGGGTGGAGTTGGATTAAGCAGGTTTAGAGAAAATTACCTAAATAGTCACTTTTTTTTTGCATTTATTAATCAACATAAAAGAAATTCCTTATTTTTAATCAATATTATATAAATTTTAATAAATTTTTATTTATTTTTATACTGTATTGATTTAATATTAATTTTTTATGTTATATACGTACAACGGTCTTTAAAATTGCGTTATTAAGATGTTTCCCTTAAATTGAGTTCAATAAGAAATCGCGTTTAAATTCGAATGGGTTAATCGGGTTATGGATCGTTATTCGGCCCGTATAGGGTGTGGCAGTGACGGCCCATGGACGGTGATAACGCTTCACCTCCATAACAAAGCCCCTAGGGTTTAAGCCCCTCTATAAATAATCTCTCTCACTCTCCAGTTTCTCATCACCTATTACCTCTTCAGCAGAAGCTGAGCATTTGTTGTCTCATCATCCTTCCCTCGGTCTCTCCGTCTCCTTCGTCCTTCTTTATGTTAATATGTTATTCACTTTTATTAAATTAATTGTTTTTATTTTGTATGAAATGTGAATTTTGGATTGTGATTTGACTGTAATGAATATTGCCTCTCCTTTCGGCTGCAAGGGCTTTGAGATCTGTTGATCAATTTCTTGCCGGCTTTGTTCTGGAGGCACAAATTAGACGTTACCCTCCAAAGGACTGGGGCTTTTTGTCTCCAGATTAGCCATTCACATGCTTCTCTGGGCCCCCCCAAGTTTCTTTGGTACATTATTATTCTTTTCGATCACTAACTCCTTTAGAAATTTTATGTACTCAAAGGGAATATATATATATATATGTATGTATGTATGTATGTATGTATGTATATTTTTTTCAATGGTCATTTGCTTTCGTTTTATTGACGATGCAGCTGGCATTAGGATCCAACTCAGCGGCACCATTGTTCAAGGGAACCTGCCTGAGATCGACTCAAGTAGTCAAGTTCTAGCAATCATCAAAAACAGGGGACCAAATTTTTACCCGATTAAGTTGTTTAGGTTTTCTTTAAAAAGAAAAATGCTTTTGATCTTCCTGTGGTTTTGAAATTCAAGGTTATAACGTATAAATACAATCTCCTAATTTTATCAAAAAATAAAAATACAGAAAATTAACTTCGATTAGTAAGTTGGTTGAAGGTAAAAATTTTAAGTTAGAATGATTGATTTTTTAAAATTAGTTATAAATTTTGTTGATTTAAAAAAAAAAAGATAAAAATTGATATGAAAAGGTATATTTTAGATGTAGTTGAATTAACTTAGCAAACGGAGTATTAAATTTTGGACTTGGTTTGTATTTTGTTTAAAGCTCGAGACGTTGGGGTTAGTCAAATTGTAGAGAAGCTTTGAGATCGCAAAAGTACAATTGCGAAAAGGCTTTGAAATTTTTGTTGCCAGAGATATTCACAAAATAAACATGTAATAAGGTGCTCCACTTTACTAAAATCTCAAAGTCTCAAGATTTTTATTGCCTGGCTTTCCAAGATCAAGTAGTTAACCTTGCTAAAACAAGGTGCTCTACTTTACTTGATTTCTCGGTAAATTGATGAAGGAAAGTCCATATACACTTTATTTGAGGACAAAAAATCTCATATATGATAAAAATATTCAAATTCAATTTCGTAATGTAAATCTTTTAAACTCTACTCCTCAATTTAATGAAAAGTTAGTAAAATAAGATATATTGTAACGAATCAGGAAGTCTAGAAGGAAAATTGCTTAACTTATAAAAAATTTGAGAGGGAAATTATTGAAGTTGACAAATTTAAAGGCCAAAGGTGTTAAAAACGCAACAACTAACTACTCCGTTAAACAGCCTACAACATTGAACTCCATGCTACTGCTACACCAACAAAACTGTCCCATTATAATTGTCTCGAGTCTGGTGAAGAGGTTGCCTTCGATCATAATTCATTTATGCGACTTTCCGCTCCAGTCAACACAACTGAGTTCAAACCTTTTACTCTACACGTGATTTGGAAAGAAAAACACGCGTCTGTTACCCACTGGCAAATCAAATACTTCGCCAACTCACCAAACCAAAAAAGGGTAGCTCACTAATCTAAAATGAATGGTAAAAAACTTCTGTACATGTCACGAAATAAGCAACGAAAATAGACAATAAAGAAAATGAAAAATAAGAATACACAAATTTATGTGAAAAATCTTAGACGGGAGAAAACCACGAGTAGAGAAGAAAAAATCCACTAAATCAAAAATTGGTACAAAAGGAACGGCTAGTGCAAAAAAACATAATATTAAAACCCTAAAATTATATTATACATATACCCAAACCATAAAATCTAATCCAGGTAAAATTGGGTCGGTCGGATCCCTCCACTACCAACACAGAGTCCCAAAAAAATTTTATAATTAAAGCTCCACCACAAAATATTAAATCACAAGCTTTCAAACTGCGTCAAAAAAAATTTTAGATCATCAAACTCTAATAGGTATGTTATTATATAAGCCTCCTTATCTTGTCAACTCACCAATTTTGTTCCACTAGAAAATTTTCCCTTCATTCCTTCTTCGTTGTGGTTGTGGGCCACTTATTTATGGTTCGAGGGTCTTCCCTCTCCATCTTGTTAATACTCTCTTCTTTCTCAGCTCTACACAAACTTTCCCCACCACCAAAAAAAGGAAAAAGAAAAGAAAAAGAGAAGATCATGACAACAAAAGAAGCAAGCTTCTTGAAAGTTCAGCTCCACTTTTCTGACCAAATCATTAGAATTTAGAATCCACTTTCTAAACCGTGACTAATTGTAGGGTGCTGTATCCAGAGAATTCCAAAATGTCAAATTGTTTCAGCTTCACCGAGACGAAGAACCGGTGCTACAGATCGGCCTTCACGAAATCGGGCCTTCGATCGACGGTGACGCACCTCCAAGACGGGACCGTCATGCACTGTTGGGTCCCCACGGAGCCCAAAGCGCAGAAGCCCAATCTGCTCCTCATCCACGGCCTCGTCGCCAACGCAACGTGGCAGTGGGGCGACATGGTGCGACACCTGGTCCCTTTCTTCAACCTCTACGTTCCCGACCTCGTCTTCTTCGGCGATTCCCACACGAGCAGACCGGAGCGGGCGGAGTGGTTCCAGGCCCAGTGCTTGATGCGGACCATGGAGGCCCACTCGGTGAGGAGGCTGAGCTTGGTGGGCCTCAGCTACGGCGGGTTCGTGGGGTACAGCATGGCGGCGCAGTATGGGGAGGTGGTGGAGAGGGTGGTGATATGCTGCGCCGGGGTGTGCATGGAGGAGAAGGACTTGAGGGAAGGGCTGTTTCCGGTGTCGGACTTGGAAGAAGCGGCCAGGATTTTGGTCCCCCAGACTCCCCAGAGGCTTAGGGAGTTGATGGGCTACACTTTCTTTAACCCCTTGCCTTTCGGATTGCTTCCCTCTTGCTTGCTTGCTGATTTCGTTGATGTAAGTAAGAAACAGCACTTTACTAGCATAAGCATTGTTTTTTGGGAAATAATAGACCATTTATCATGTCCGTTGAATTTAAATCAAACGTTGTACATTACATGTGATTGAAAACTGTGAGAGAATTCTCTGTAGTATAGCGTTTCATGGTCTCACTTAAATTACATGATTGAGATCGATGGTCCTTACGATAGGGAGTGTAGTATCTGTTTATGAATCAGTTGGGTATTTGGATTTGGTTGTTAAAAATGCGCATTAGTAACAAGTGTAATTTTATATTCCAAAGAATGTACGTTTCCATTTTATAGAATAGAGCAAAAACCAACGCCACTAGTCTGCTAGAACACAAGCTAGAAGTAATCTTATTTGAAACCAAAAAAAAAAAAGCATGTCTTCCTTGAAGTGAAACAACACTAAATTGCCAATTTGTTGTGATGCTATCGAATTAGACCATGTTGATTAGTATGCCTGAGATTGAATAAAGGGGTCCTGGTGAAATGAACAGGCAATGTGCGGGGAATATGTAGAGGAGAAAAGAGACTTGGTGAGGTCAATTCCCAAAAACAGAAAACTCTCAGACCTTCCCAAGATTCGTCAGGTTCATTTGCCTCTCCTCTTTCTATCCCTTCCTTATTCAGCGGGCTGCGGAACTCGTCTGAATCTGATGTAAATTTTTACCAACATTCTCCTTTGCTTCTCCTGCAGCCAACTCTGATAATCTGGGGAGAACATGATAAAGTATTCCCTCTAGAGCTGGGCCACAGATTAAAAAGGTCAAAGACTCTACTCGAACAACTGAATTCGTTTTGCAATGACTCAATAAACTGAAGTTGAATTGGATTGATATTTGTAGGCATTTGGGGGAGAATGCTCAGCTAGTAGTTATCAAGAAGGCAGGGCATGCCTTCAATTTCGAGAAGCCCAAGGAGTTCTACAAGCACTTGAAAGCTTTCCTCGTTGATAAGCAATCGCCTCAGATCGGCCAATCTTCTGATCCTCCTCAAAACCACAAATGAGTATTGAAACTCAACCAAGAGGCTGCAAGGAAGATGCAGTTTTTTTTTTTTTTTTTCCTTTCACTTTTCCCTTCTTCCTGAACAGCTTATTCAAACCCCGAAGTTATGTACTTTCGGAATGATGTAAGGTCCATTTGGTAAATGAGTTTAAATTAAAAATTTTAAATTTGAGTTTTTTCAGAAAAGACAAAAACTTTTTCAGAAAAAGACAAAAATTTTTTCAAAAAAAGTCAAAAACTGAGATGAAAATTTTGAGTTTGAACTCAAAAGCCAAACGGGGCCGTAATCTAACTAGCCATGAAATTATTTAGCATGGTTCTCTGAATTATTATTATTATTTTTTATATACTAAAACCTGATATTGCTTATGTAATTCTAACTTTAGCTGCTTATCGTCATGATCTATATATAATGAAGAAGATCAAAATAATTTTAATACATAACCTGTGTTTTCAAGCTTCTAATTATGCCAGCTAGAATAGTGAAGGGGAGATAAGTTTTAAGAGCAAATGAAAGAGAAATGGAGGTACCAAAATCTACCATTACCACAAAAGTGCTTGCACATAAATTATTAGGAAAATGTTTCATATCATGAAAAAAAGTTTCATGATAGATCCTGAAAATAAAAATAACTTATTATAGATGTAAGATATAGGAAAAAACAGTCATTTTAGTTTCAGATAATTCATAAAATTTAGACGCTTGATCATTCATGATAAAACTTTTCATACAACATGTATTATTGCTCGAATTATTAAAATTACTTAAAAAGACAATATATTTCCAAGACATTATGCAAAACTATAAGGGGAAAGTAACAGAAATAGACGTGGGAGAATTATTTAGGCCCTTTTTATTGTTCAATTACTTGTTACTTTGAATCTTTTTTTTTTTTATACAAGGAGCTTTTCGAAGTTCTTTAAAAATATAAAAAAAAAAAAAAAAAAAAAGGAGCTTTTAGAAGTTAGTTGTGAAAGTAATCAGGTTGAGTTTTAAAATGTAGCGTTTGGAAGACTTTTTATATGCAAAATCATATTATACAGAATTTAGTAAATTTGTCACATGACAAAAAAAAAAAAAGTAGTTATTATTCATACATATGATTGATGATGATTGGATTATGAATAATGAGAAATAAATATTTTTCTAAAAATCGGCGTTTAATGAAGTATTTTCATTTTTTTTCAAATAAAAAATAAAATCTTCTTAAACCTCAACTTACTTTTCTTTTTTTTTTTTTTTTTTTTTCCTTCTTGGAAAAACCTCAACTTTCCTGTACCTGGGTTGGCAGATTTTCCCGCCAACAAAATCTCGGAAGAGTAAACGCTCAAATGGTCTAGGCTAGGGTTTCCGAATTCCCTTTCCTTTCTTCTCAGTTCTCACCCTCACCTACCTCTTTCCTCTTCCCTGGTCTACGGCCGTCGCATCAGCCCTTTGCTGCTCTCAACAATGGCGTCCTCTGCTGAAGATTTCTCCCAATTCGATATCTCCAACGAGGTACCCAAATCTCCTTCCCAATTTCCTCTCCCACTAAAAATTTTCAATTTTCAAGAGTAAATTCCACAATTACAATGGCTGGCGAAACAACAGGAGAAGGACAAGCTTGTCGCGGAAGTAATCCGCTACGTGCTGTTCAAGACCCACCACAACGCAGGGTGTCCGATCAAGAGAGAGGAGCTCACTCAGATCGTCACCAAGAACTATCGCCAACGCGCTCTTCCCGGCTTCATCATAAACGAGGCCGGAGACAAGCTCGCTGCCATTTTCGGCTACGAAATGAGGGAGCTTCAACGCTCTCGTCCTTCTTCCGCCGCTCAGGGCCGGTCTTCCCAACAAAGTGAGAGGGAAAAAAATTCAAAAATTTATTCAATGTTATTGATTCATTCGATTGGGTTTGTTTCCCGGCTTTGGCTTTGGCTTTGGCAATGTAGATAGTTTCAATTACGAATTGTTTTGTTCCAGGTTCTGTGGATGCGAAATCATATGTTTTAGTCAGTAAATTGCCTCCCGATGTGTATAGAAAATATGTTGAGAATGAAAATAAGGCTCACTTGAATGGATTCGCTTTTGTCGCGATTAGTATTGTGCATCTTTCTGGTGGCAAAATTGCTGAAGGTATTCTATTTTCGCCGATTTTTTTGATGTTCCAAAATGAAATAACTTGAAAAATATGTGTACCAAATTATGAGGATGTATTGAAGGCGATAGTTCCTTCTCTGTGTTACGTAGTCTTTTGTGCTCCTTTAAAGGAACTTGATCTGCTCCTTGTTGTGGTCGAAACTGCAGAGAGCCTTTGGCACCAGTTGAGGCGAATGGGATTGAGTGAAAATGATGAAAATCATCCTGTTTTTGGAAACGCCAAGCAGGCACTAGAGGCACTAGTGCAGCAAAGGTTGGAACTTTCCACCGCTAGAATTGTTCATTCAATGCTTTTTGACTGCAGAACAGTTAACTAATGACCTAGTATACGCATCTGTCTCAAAACTATTTTTCCACTTTGTAGATATTTGCAGAAGGATAAAGTAAATGGCCCTGAAGGCAATACCTTTTTTTATGAGCTTGCTGAGAGAGCTTTAGACCGACCTGTCTCTGAGAAGATTGAAGAGTACATAGAGGAGGTATAGTTTAGAGATGGCCTTCAAAAGTTTTTCTTTTTTCCTTTTTTACTTTGTTTCCATGATTAATATTCTTTTTTGTCCCAAGTGGGCTTTTTGTAGCGTGCAACTGCAAAGAACAAATCTTGACTAATCTTTAGGATGATCTACTTTTGTGTTTCCAGCTATGTCATATTCATGGCAAAGGAATAAAGATAGCTGCGCCTTTTATGCTTGATATTTGATATTTTGAAAGAGGACTTCGCAGATTGTAGTTTGTTCTAGAACCATATGTTGTTTGTTTGCCTTAGCCCATAGGCTTGATCGCTTATTAGTGCGTTGTTGCCTTTTTGGACTACCGTTGTTACCTCTGTAACATGGGTTAGCACTTAGCATTGATGTTAGCTGAAACCCATCTTTCGGTTGAAAAATTGAAAAATGTTGACTTTGAAACTGTGGTTAATTCTTGCTGAGTGTCATAGACTCGTAGTGGCATGAAGATTGTGGAAACTACTATGTTAAACTCGACTTTGTAAATTGATATGGCTGATTGGTACGTTTTTAAGGGTATTTGTTCTCTCTCTCTCTCTCTCTCTCTTTTTCCTTCTTAAATTTATATGTAAACGAATTTTTGGCTGGCAGATTGGGAAGAAAGAGGTGACCTATGTGGATGATGACTAGTACTTGTCCACCTACTTCCAGCCTCTGTACGGAGGTATGAGTAAATCTATTTGCTTTGACATATGGCTGTTGCTGTTTCTATGAGAAGCACCGTCACATATTGTCTCCGCTCTTAACTTGCAGACAATGATTTTTGGACTATTTGCTCTGTTATGCGGACTGGCAAGCAGTAATATGGGGACGTCCCTACTTATGAAAATGTGGTTGGCATATTTGCACTACCTGACATGAGCCATTCTTCTCTGTCTGTGTATGTATTTCTGGAGGAGTTATCATGTTTGGTATTTTGATATTTGCTATTGATTGTAATGTGGACATTATCCCTATTATTGGATTTGGGTAATTTTCGTAAAAATATTGTAATCATGGAGAGGTTGAGGAAAGTTACGGTGACTGTTATATGGTAATCAGTTTAAGAGTGGCTGTGTGAACTGAATGCACTCTCGATGGTGCCTTTGACCAATAGTTGCTCAACTTGTTTTTTGCCAAGAAGGCACCGTTTGGACTTTGGATCATAGGTTTGAAAAGTAAATTTAAACAGTAAATTCAAAATTTTACTAGTAAATGTCATAGAAAAAAATTTTGAATTGTACAATAAAACAATGACCCAAACGAGAAAAAGTTGCATTTTCACTATTTACACCAAGTGGTATTAAAAGCATTTATATTCCTATTTCAGAAAACATGGTGTTCACAGTGATTCTCATTTGAAATGGGCGTCTATGTACTTTTGGGGCACTAAAGAACATAACCAGTTGTGTCTCAAACGACTTTTTTTAAAATTCTTTTTGGGCATTGATATTTAAGTTGATCGTCCATATCAGCATATCTAATATTCAAACGATCAAAAATTAAGAAGTCGACTATTTGATAACCAATGTTTAGTAAATATATTGGTGCATGTACCAATAATCACTAGGATTTCCTAGTTCATATTAAAGGATAAGACTACATTAAAGGATAAGATTACGGTAAATATCCTTTTATATGTTTTATCGGTAAAGTTCTATTTAAGACAATTCAAATTTAATCGAATGGACAAGAAATTAAGAGTGTATGATAACTACAATGCACACAGATCTATAGGATTATACTAAAAAAAAATTTTTTGAAATCCCTCTGATTTCTTCTTCGTCAGTCAGGGGAGGGGGGCCGGTGGAAGGGTGGGGGGTCATCGGTGGTTGTGGGGGGTTGAAAGGGTTCGTTGAAGGTTACGGGGGATCTTTTCTCGCCGAAGGTCAAGGGGGGGGATTTTGCTAGCAATCACCGGAGGTTGCCAGGGTCGGGGGGGGGGGGGGACATTTTCTTGCCATCAGCAGAGATGGGCGACTTTGCCGAAGGTTGTGCGTAAAGGGGGGCCTAAGTCTCCTGGGGGTGAAGGACTGGGTTGCCAGTATCATATGAGGGGCCAGGGCTTCGTCAGTGTCGAGGGAAGGGGGGGAGACATTTTCCTGACATCAACGGAGATGAGCGACTTCGCTGAAGGTCATGCGTAAAAAGGGGCCTAGGTCACCCAGGGGTGAAGGACTGGGTCATCGACATCATATGAGGGAGCCAAGGCTTCGTCAGTGTCTGGGGGGGATGGGGTGGTCAATGAGATCAAGGGTACATTAGTTTTTTTTAATTTATTTTTTATTTTTTTAGTCTATACTAATGTAAAATAAGGTGTATTATAACTATTATACACAGTAAAAATCTCAGTGTTTTTATTATATCTTAACGGTTTAAAAATAAACTCTACCAATAAGATATATAAAAAAACCTTTACGGCAACCTTACCCCATATTAAGTAGAGAGATCAAACTCATCTTCCCAAATACACACACACACATATGTAACGAACATTAAATTCTAAAAGATTCAAAGACCCCTAGTCAAAACATTAACGAATACGGGATTACCATTCTCCACTTGGAATGCCAAGTAATGCAACGTTGATGACCCAATACTTACTTCTTAAGGAGAAACCTAACGTGCTTGGTCACAGATATACGTAGGTTACTACTAATTATTATTAACCTATTCATAAATTGCGGTGCCAAAGCAATTTGAATGTCAAGTATATCGTAACCTGTTAACCATATAGACAAACGAAAAATGAATTACTACAGCATCAAGATTTAGTTACATATTTCATCTTCATTCTATAACGTTGAACACCACCGCGGCCCCACCCCCCAAAAACCAAATTAAACCCTACTCAAGAGCTTCAAGATTATCTTGAACGAAAACGTCAGGCACGTGCTCTTCTGCTGATGGACTATTCATCGTCAACCGAGTTCTGTTCGGAAAGTACCAAGAAGGTCATTGGCACTCATTCACCGGCATACACCGGCTAGTGCTTGCATCGCCGATTGAAACAGTGGCAAGTGACTTGGAAGCCCATGCTTTGGCATTCATTGCTCCTCCCTGCAAATTGCTCCTCTTGCATGGCTCCTTTAATGAATTTGACAACCATGCTGCTCGCTTGAGATAGGCAATAGGATGCTCCAACAATGAGCCAAATCTCATGTTCGGATGTACATTCTCCAAGCGCATTGAACAAAAACAAGCAGTGTAGGAAAAATTAGGTGCAGCAATCTCAAAACCACAAATGTGGTGGCTAGTGCCAAATATGTCTCCTGACGAAGCATGTTCTCTGGAGACCTTGCCCAAGAGAAGGGGCAGCTTTCCTGCTCAGCACTACCATGCTTCTTCTGGGTTGACGGGCTTCCAATCTTGTCCAGTGAAATTTGATCAAGTGAGGCAGTCCTAATGCCTACATGCAATCACCATATCAATAATTATCACTTGAAAACTATCATTTCAAAAACTACATTAAAATGGAAAAATATCATTGTTATGCATGATAATGCAGATTGATCAAAAAAGGAACCAACAATTTTGTAGTCATTGAGGGTAAAGTTTTCTTTCCAGAGTTTCGATCCTTGAGTCTTACCAGTAACTTCGCCATAGAAAGCAATAAGCGAACCAGGGGTTCGCGAGCCATGATATCGAACACGCATAGTAGAGTTTAAAATGAAAAGAGTGGGAAATCCATGAACTCCATATTTTGAGAGAATGCTGCAAGAATTCCAACAAAATTATTCTCAACAACCAAAAAAGATAATACTCGCACAACCCAAAGAGTAATTATGCAAGTAATTTGCAAACCTTGGCCTGATAGCTGATTCTTCAATGGCAAAATGTGGGATGGAAGGATACAGAGAAGATAGGATGGAGAAGGTTGGCCTAAACGTCCTGGAGAAAGGGCACCAAGATGCATAGAAGAGCACAGCCACATAATCGTAACTATTTTTGTGAACCATGTTCAATGCCCTTTGCAATGAAACCGCATCTCCCTTCACAGAGTCGAAAAGAAGATCCCGTTAGAATGTTAGATTACCACACTCGGCAATTCTCTAGTTCAATGAAGCAACATCGAGTTTAAATTACAGATACTAAAAATCAATAGCAAGCCTTGTAGTATCATTTTAAATAATGACAAGACACTTTTGCACTATTATAGCACAGAGAAAAACACTTCTTTAAAATGCAATGCCATTAGTCCAGCAATTCAAAATCTCCACTACACTAATCCGAACAATTATCGTTTAGAATTATACAAAACTGGATCACCTAATCCAGTTTGAAAGATCATTAAAGAGGATATAAAAAACCTCCTAATTTAAGCATCTCACAGGGAAATAGATCATACCCAGTTACCTCCATATTTTCAGCCACAAAAAAAAAAAAAAAAAAAAAAAAAAACAGTAACAAAAATTTCGTACGTTCGAAACCTCAGCTGCAAAAGATTCCTAAATTTCCAAATTTCACCCAAAAAGGAAATCGTATGAAAGAACAACAAGGACAACACCAAAACAAAAACCAAGAAAAGAAAAGAAGATGTGGGTACCTCGGTAACGCCATTGAAACCAAGGGATCGGGAATCGGCGTACAAAGGACAGGTCCTTTCTGGGAACTCAAAGATCGAGTCGAGGAGGGAGTGTGGAGGGCAAATATTGTGTTCGCCGGCGGAGGGTAGGCTCCGCCATAGAAGCAGCGTGAAGATCCCGCTTATCCAAACCCTAACCCCCATTAAGATCCCCCCAACGAAGCTCGAAGATGCACCCCCCCACCACCCGGCTCTCCCACCGAACCAAACCCTAGAAATCAAAATCAAAAATTGAATTTGAAATTGAAAGGAAAAACCAAGGATTGGGAAATTTCAGAGCAGTGGAGAGTATGGAACTGGGAAAGAGAAGGTGGTGGTGGTGGTGGTAGGAGGGCGGCTCATTCTAGCTTTCAAGGCTTTTGGGTTGGAAGATAGAGAGAGAGAGAGAGAGAGAGAGAGAGAGAGCGGAGAGAGAAGAGAGAGTGTTTTTGTCTCAATCTGATTGGCCACTACTATTTTTTAATGCTATTGTTTTTAGAGATATTTTTTTGCTATTTTTTCTGTTCTAGTCACCATTTTCATTTGCTTTTGGAAACTCCTTTTTTTTTTTTTTTTTTTTTTTAAGCTAGTGAAATGGAGCTGGAATTTGCTCCCAACCTTCCTCTTTACTGATTTTTTATATATTTTTTTCTGCCTACCTTTTTTTTTTTTTCTTTTTTTAAGGATTTCTGCTTACTGATTTGGTGATGGAGTTAGTTACTGATTCTTATTTCTATTTTTATTTTTTGCTGGAATTGAAGAATATTCTTTAGATTTCAATGGGATAAATTCTATGAATTTCATCTAAATTATGTCACTTTTTGTTTCAATAGCAGCCATGAATTTTAAAACATATAAATGATATATAATACGTTTTCAATAGCAGCCATGAATTTTTTCTTTTTCCTCCTCGCGCAACATACAATAGAGAGCAAACTAGTCAATTTCTTTAAATGTTTAACTAACTGAATTTAATTAGGATCCGTTCTCTCACGTTTTCCCCATCTTTTTCATGAGCAACTGCTCCAAAAACAGAAATTATATGAGATTTGACGGTGTTTTCTGAAGCAGTCGATTCTTTTTTTTTTTTTTTTTTTTTTTTTGGCTGGAATTGAAGAATATTCTTTAGATTTCAATGGGATAAATTCTATAAATTTCATCTAAATTATGTCACTTTTTGTTTCAACATGAGCCATGAATTTTAAAACGTACAAATGATACATATTACGTTTTTTTTTTTTTTTCCTCGTGCAACATACAATAGAGAGCAAATTAGTCAATTTATTTAAATGCTTAACGAACTGAATTGAATTAGGATATGTTCCCTCACTTTTTCCAATCTACTCCAAAGAAAGAAACAATATGAGATTTTACGGTGTTTTCTGAAGCAATCCATTCTAATTGTATACTAGTATGAATTGCTTTCGGCAGATGAATTTGAGTAAGCCCCATGGAACATGTTATTGCTGAGTCTGATTGAGCAGAACACTGGATAAAAGATAACTATACAGGCTTTGAGTGCAAATTCACAGTTTGATAACTAGGATTACTTGTATTCTTTTATTACTAATTAGATATATATATATATATATATATAACAATTATACTAAGATGTGGTAAATGATATTAAAAAAGCTTAGTTTTAGTAAACAAAACAATCATTTTTTTAATCATAAAATAATCGATGACAATCGGTCAATCACTCACAATTATGGGTCAGTTTACCTTTTTTTTTTTACATAAAGAAAAAAGAAAAATACAAAATTTATTGAAAAAGATAGTCAAAACTTATAACCTCACCTAATTTCTCTAACAATAATAATAATAATAATGTTAGAGACACTAGTTATAATATCAATTTTTAAGTATCAACTTAAGTGACGGTGAGCTGTGATCTTTTTTTTTAATGATATATCCTTGTTGTGCTTTTTGATGAAACTATCCTTGTGGTACTTAAAGATTAGGATTAGAAGATTAAAGTTAATGTGTTTATTATTTTTCTAATAATAATAATAATAATAATGAATAGATCACTCGAGGAAGGGAGGGAAAAGGGTGAGCAGGGACAGAAAGGCAAAGATCAATTTTCAAATTTCCCTTGAACGAAAGATCACATCTAAACTTGCGAGAGATAGGTTACAACATGCAATGAGTGGTTAAGGAATAAGCTACAGACGGCCAAAAGACAAACTACTTCTTGGCACTGCACAAAATGATTTTTTTGTTTGAAATCGCTTCAATAGTGAGCTTGCAGGAACAAAACAAAAGCAAAGGAAAGGTCAAAAGAACCGCCTTCAGCCATTCGGTTTTCCTTCTTCCATCGGGATAAAAAGAATGGGTCAACCAAAATAATACAGAGCTAAAAGAGAACTGCCTAAATCAGTTGTCAGTGTTGAAACAATCCGGTAGACCTAGAGGAATGAAGGAAAAAGAACGAATGGCAATATGTCACCTTCTAAACTGCAAAATCCACCTTTTGCAGACGACTGCACAGCATCCACTTAGTATCTGGAAAAGATATCGTTCATCAGAATGTCGCATAGTCGCTTTCTTCACCCACTGTCGGCTGAAGGAGCTTGGTCATCACACAAGTTTTAAGAAGAGACAGGATGTTTGTTACCTGAAATCTGAGATGTTCTCTTTCACAAGTTGGGCAATACAAAACAATTAGATCATTGCTGAAGGCTGGTAGCTTTGGCACTAACCGGCAGTAGGTTGAACTACGCTGAGAATTTGGCCTGGCAGGTTGCACACATAAGGCCCACTGAACCTGATTTTGTTCCAGAACTAACACCCTGATGATAGAACTCCTTTCTGCACCAGATGCAGATAGTAAGAGTCTGATGCCCGCTAGCCGTCTTTGGAAACAGAGTTAATGATTCCTTTGCAAGCCAAAATGATGAATCAAAACCATGCTTGATTTCTGCATGTGACAAGACCTTTGATTCATTTGAATTCAAGGTTCCTTGTGTAGTCAGAAAATTGTACTGCGACTGTTCGGTGCTGCCCAATCCCAGCCCTTCCAAATCCGATATGGTTTCAAACCTCTCATTACCATTAAGATCTCCATAGGCATCCTGCTCATCAGAGTAGAGCTGTAGATTAGTCCTCTTGACAGAGAGAACAATCTAATTTCCAGGAAACAAATTGAAGAACAAAAATCTGACAGAAAACGTGGTAAGGGCATTTTACAGTAACAGTGGTAAAGGCAAAACAAATCCTTAAACACATTCGATACTACGAATAGAAAATGCAAAGCAAAGACAAATGCAGCAGTAGAACAGGCAACGTGAACCATTCCATACTTGGATAACAGAAAGAAAGGAAAAGGGAGAAAAGATTATAGACCATAAAACAAAAGAGATATCCTCACACAAGACAGGACTCGTAAAACTCATTTAGCTCCAGAAGTTTCCAACCCCATACATAATTTCTTCTCCTTTTTTTTTTTTTTTTTTTTTTCTTTTTGCTTGCTTGAAGATAGGTTTCATACCTTTTCGGACAATATATTGAAGTTTGGAAAACACCCAGACAATTGCATTGGAGCAGATGAAGTATCAACTAAACTGCTTGGCTGGAAATAATGTTCACTAGTTCTCCAGATAACCTCAGGTCTGACATTCCCATAAGTTCGTGAATGATTGTCAGAACAAGTAATCAGCTCATTGGTCCTAGACTTGTTTGTCTCCGCTGGCTTAGGCTGCTCCCAAAGTGTGCTTGTAGAAACCCTCTTCATGTCATCAGCTCCGGGCATCGAACCAATATCAGAACACTTCTTCAGCTCAAGCTCCTCCACATTATTTGTGTTGGGAAATGTCTGGCCGCTCCTTGAAATAACGGGAGAAAGACCTTCAGAACTCCGTCCCTTTAGAGTGCCTGTACCAGCATTGGCATCCGTTCCTGTGTCGATGCTACCAAAGGAATGCAATACCTCATTATTCCAAAAGCCATTCACCTCCTTGTATTTGGATTCCTCCATTGAGCTTGAGAATATATTATTCACACCATCCATAAAGTCGGAGCTTTGAAAATAATCAGACCGGTCAAGCACATGAGAATCCAAAGAACCACCATCCTGTTTAACTTCTTCCGTTTGCCTATCGGACACCAAATTATCTCTCCAAGCACATTTACTTTCATTTGAAGATAAAACATCGGAACCTCCTCTAAACTTTCGTACTTGCTCCATGCAAGCAACAGGATTCGCATATATTCCAGTGTCCTTCCTGTTTTTTACATTATTAACTTTGCTCGTATCAATTGCTTCAAAAGAAGAATTGTTCGCATTGTCTTCATTATCAAATGAAGTAAAAACATTGCTTTCAAAACCTCCATCATCCCAGAAACTTTGTTCATTTGAAGGAGGAACACTTGAACACCTTCCTGAACTTCTATCATGCTTGGTCGGTGTCACGGCCTCTGCATCTGATGTAACACGACTGCTGCCAGAACTAATTATCTTCTCATTCAGAAATTTGGATCTAGAAGAAACATTGTTAACTTCACTACCGACAAGACATGTTCTCTCATCAATAGATGAACTAGATAAACCGAGTTCAGAACTTTTGTCATGAGCCAGGCCTATAGTTATGGAAGTCAGAGACCTATTTGCATCCTTTGTGGGATCACGTTCTTCCTCATTCCAACACCAACAATGACCAGATGTTGACTCATCATTCCTATCTTCCGCTGTCCTAGCAAACTGGCGATCAGCAGTGCTGCATATCTTGCTCTCACTACTTGACACTAGTAAAGCAATTCCAGGGTCAGCGTTTCTTTTGGGTTCACAAAATTCCTGATGCTTTTCATCCTTGCTACCATTTTTAACTTTCTCCACATGAGAATACGGAACAAGTTCGCCACTCCCTCTGTCCATACAAGTTGCAGTATCCACTCTCTCTCTGTCTGCACAAGCTTCAGTGAGAGAATCTGCTACTAACTTGCCATGAAGTGATTCACAACTCACTTTTTCATTAGCTTCCAAACTGGATGGTTTTTCCTCATCTATCGGTATTCGACCTTCCCCCAGATTCCTTGTTTCCAAGAAAATGGCTTGCTCTCCATGATCAGTTGACACAAAGGTAATTGGCACTCTTGAGCAGCTTACTGGCACATCAGCATTCTTACCATCTTCAAATGAAAGATTTGCTTCCTGTTCCATAGTTATGAATTTAAAACCATGACTAAAATAGAATGGCTAAACAGGAATTTGGATTGCTACTTACATCTCCAGAGCCCACTTTATTAGCAACCCGAACATTGCCATCAGCAAGGCCGGGTTTTGACTGGCCTGCGTCTTGGATGCCGGAAGAGGTGAGCAAGTAGGACGAAACTTCCTTGCATGAGACAAACTGCTGCCCATTAGGGCTGGATAATACCGGATTAGGAAAACTTGCATAAATAGTAAAAACTACACTGGCATCAAGTTGGAAAACCAGAAAACCAAGAACAAACGTCGTATCAACAATATTCCTATCATAATTTTTGATAAAGGTACAAACTAGAACACATAACATAAATAAGCAGCCGATTCGTGGTATAACTGCAGAAAAACTTTTGTTAAAATTTTGAGGGCTTTGGTTTATTTGAAATTCTGTACAGGAAAGTAGTTTGGCATGTTATATATATATATATATATATATTTTTCTCTCTCTCTCTAATCTATAATAGTGATTAAGTACGTACAAAGTTGAATTGTCTGAAATCAAATAGCTGGAAGTATTACTTTTTTAAGGATCTGCATAATAAATTTCTCTTTTTCTACCATCATGAGCTATCTTTAGCAGTAAAACTTCAACTTCACTGTTCGAACCCAAACCAGGCAATGTACACAGAAATAATACAAAATGGAGATAGCAAGAGTAAGGAGAAACCTAAGGTATCGCCTACAAAACAACGAGACATGGCCTTTTTTCTTCTTGATCGAAATCTGTATCTTCCAACCCCTCGGCAGTGTGTCACCTAGCGAGCTCGCTTGCACGATCTTTTTCTTCCTCCTCCAGCTCCCCCATTCTCCCTCCAGCCCTCCTAAGAATCCTAATAGCTCTGCCTCCGTCTTCATCCCTTCCGTCCTCCGCCTCAACTCCGCTCCAAATGGATCCTCCAAATTCACAGCATCCCCGTTCCTAATCACATTCAGCAACTCCTCTTTCTTCTCCACCCTTTCCTTCGTATCGTCACACGCTTTTACCACATTAGCTTTGCCCTTCACAAGCGGAACAGACCGGTTCTCATTCTTGCGCGGCCGTCCTCGCTTGCGCTTCCCCTGACTACCGCCGCTGGCAATGTCCCCCGTGGAATTAAGGAATACCTCATTGGATGAAACCGGCATGGAAAGAATTTCCACATTGAACGAAATCGGAACTGGAACACTGCCTGTACCGTCTTGATGGCCTTGACTCGAGTTCTTTGTCTCCGAAATCGGAATCTTTCGCGGACGCCCTGGGTTCAGGTTCTTGGCATCATCAGGAAAGGCCGAATTGGACGAAACCGGAATGTGAAAGCCGTCTCTTACAGAACCACACGGGAACGCATTCGATGGGACTGGCATAGAGAAAATTTCTCCGGGGGAATGATGAAATGCAGCATTGGAAAAAATCGGAACGGTCGACAAATCTGTCACGGTACCGTACGGAATCGGATTCTTCCGGGGACGCCCTCGCTTCCGCTTCTGAGCACCGACGGAAACGGCCGAATTGGACGAAACCGGAGTGGGAACAAGGCCTCCGACGGAACCGTACGAGACTGCACTGGACGAAACCGGCAGAGGACTCGCCCAATTGACCGTCCCAAGGCCTGCGGGCGCGTTCTTGCGGGGACGCCCTCGCTTCCGTTTCTCCGAAGCGGAATTCGGGAGGACGACATGGATGGGGACGTCATGCGCGATGATGGCGCTACTGGAAGGCTCCGGAACGGCGTCTTTGTAATCGACGCGAATCGGGACGAGTTCGTCGTCAGTTCCCGAGGCGAAGAGCTGCTTGAGAAGGGCGATGACCTGGAAGCTCTCTTGAGCGAGGGGTTCGGGGGTTTGTCGAGCGGTGGCGGCGGCAGAGGAGGAGGAGGAAGAGGAAGCTAATTGGGAGTTCCGAGGGGCGAGGCGGAGGCGGGAGTAGGTCTGCTTGCGACTGCCGGCGGACTCGTTGAAGACGGAGCGGTCGATCTTGGGGATCAAAACGTCGTCGTCGCAGCGGCCGTTGGGTTGCGAAGAGGAGGAGGAGGAGCAGAGGGAGAGGGAGAAGAGCTCCGACTGAGAGAGAAGGCGGAGGTCGACGAGGGGAAGCGAGTCCAGCGGGAGACAGCGGTGGTCGGAGGGGGAGTCCACGCCGGCAGCGGAGGCCATGGCATGGGGCGGAACCGCTCACCGGAGAGAGTATTATAATAAAAATTAAATTAATTATAGAAAAATAAAATAAAATTGATTTCGATTTGGTTTCGCGGAAAGAAACCCAAGTGGGTGGAGAGCGGAAGACTTGGAGTGAGGTTGTTATTTTGTTTGATTTTTTTTTTTTAAATATAATAAAATAAAATTACGGGTACGGTTTGGGGAGATATGCGTCTTTCTCTTGTGAGATTGGGTTGGGACCGTTACAACTTTCGAGCCCATTGGAGCCTACTTTCGGAATGGGTTGTGTTGAACTAATGTGGGCCAACCGGAAGAGCCCATTCTGGTCATGTTTGGACTGGACTAACCATTTGTCCACCAAATTTTATTATAATTTGAAAAAAAAGAAGTAAATAACAGTTTTCAAAAAATAATTTAAAAAGATACAAGTTTTTTGAATATTTGGAGTGAATAGTAGTAAAAATAAATTTATTAGTTTACACCATAAATATGTGATTTATCTAATAAATTTTTTACCTAATAAATTTTTTATTTACTTAGTAAACTTTACTATTTACTTCAAATATTTTAAAATCTTATTATAATGGGAATATTCACCACAAATATTTTAAAATCTTCGTAACAAAAGCTATTTAGTACAATTTCTCTACAATAGGGATATTCATCACAAAAATTATAAAAACCTTAGTGTAAAAAAATTTTAATATTCATAATATATATCCCATCTAATACTCATTTATCCCTTTCAATCCCTACTATTATTTAACTTTTGATTTTCTCAATATAAAAAATAAAATAAAATAATGAAAAAAATTTTTCTTTAAAATAAAAACAAAACAGGCTCTTTGATACTTATTCTTTCATTGAGAGACATACTTCCTTTAATAAAGATTTCTTAAGAGAGAATACGATGGATAGAAATTTAGAATTAATAAACCGGAGTTCTTCCTAGTTTATTATTGATCTTTTTTAAAACTACTATTTGGCTCTTTCTTTCTAACTAATAATTTTTGTGTTGTGAATATAATTGTAGCAAGTAACATGTCCCTTAGGTAAATTTTGAAATTTATAGCATGCTTTTAAAAGATTATAAACTATAGCATATCTTTCTAGTAAATCTTTACATTTCTTTGGATTTAAAAAAAAATTTTCAAATTTGCGGTCAATTTTTAACAATAAATTTATGTACATATTTTCATGTTAGAGAGAGAAGAGGAATGAGGAGGAATTTTTTGAGTATTATATGATCATAAATTTTATTATACTATTTATTACTATATTAAAAATTTTGCGAGAACTCTCCCGTATGGTGCTGACGAACTGTCAGATGGAAAAATTCTCCCCCCCCTCTCTCTCTCTCAGGTTGTACAACATTCTTTCTCAAGTTGTGTCGGTCTCCTATACGGATAATACCGTTGGACAGAAGATAATTCCTAAAATTTTATACTATAATTTATTATTACCCTCTTCAAAAATACTATTGTGTTATTTCTCCCTATATTTTATTTTTCAAGAAATGTGGTTGGATGTTTCTTAAATGTATATAGAGGTCTATTTTCAAGGTTGAGCAATGTAACCGTATATAGAGGGGTTTACGTTATCTAATGAGACAAATTGATCCCCTGCCCAATTCCGTGCTACATGACTCAGCCCACGCCATAGGCCCTAAAAAGTAAAAACCTATAGGCCTTGGT
Organism: Ficus microcarpa; assembly: GCA_025413485.1. Classification (NCBI taxonomy): domain Eukaryota; kingdom Viridiplantae; phylum Streptophyta; class Magnoliopsida; order Rosales; family Moraceae; genus Ficus; species Ficus microcarpa. The sequence goes on along the minus strand of CM046377.1, from coordinate 40,124,642 downwards.
CATCACGTTGACTAAAGTTGCGACTTGGTACTTTCAACTAGTGACCAAGTCGCATCTGGCAATATTTATTATTGGAGATTTACTTTATTTTTTCTTGAACATTGACTTCTGGCCTCATTATCTCCCAATATATATCAACTCAAGAAGATTGTAATGCTAAATAAGACACAGAAATAAAGAATCGAGTTAGGGGGTAGCTTCACTAATTTGCTTTTTATTATGCTATACATATTTCGGGTTGGGAGATCATAACGACTAAAACATGTGAACGTAAATTTATCAACACTACATGATTCAAATTGTCGTTTCAAATGTCAGGAAAATCGAATATTTTTTTTTTAAAGAAAATTATCATTTAAATTAAAGAGATACAAACACTAATATAAAAAATAAAACAACCATGTGATATAAGAAATATAACCCTCAACTAAGACAGATTCCAATAGTAAAATTTAATAAAGCTTGATGAGGAATGCATAAGCTAAGACCCAGTGACAGAAAAATTCCTCGAATTACTCAACAATCCTATAATCAAGCATGTACAAAGCTTTTTTTGAAAAAAAAATCTATAATCGATGGAATATTCCAATCGATTATAAGACATTTACTCGTAGCACATAGAGATTGTAACAGATTCCACCTAACCATAATACTAATAAAACAAATAAACATATACTGCTAGAAAACAACTCAAGCATAACACACACACAAAAATTAATTGGAGGTGGAGAAATTACCTCATTTATTACAAAATTAAAACTAAAACATAAAAACAAATGACTGAAATAAAATAACATCGACCGCAAAATTGTCACCCCACGTGGAACAACCACTCCGTTACACAGATCATAATTAAGAAGAAATTAATCGGCTCGAGGTAAGAGATTGCCACTCCAACCATCGAATCACCAAGGCCTCATTGGATCCAAAATCATTGGAAGCTCATTGAACTAGATCTGGTCGAGAAACTCCCAACTAGAACCTTCCGACTCCATCCTCGATGAAAATCACAAACCGCTGATTACCCTCACCAGCCGCGACGACGGAAGTCCCATACAAAGGGAAACCCTAGTATATGAGAAATTTGAGAGAAAAAATAATAGAGAGAAAGAGAAACCCGGAATATCCAATATTATTTCAGTGTTAATAATATTGCCAAATAGTCTACATCTGAATATAAAATCTTCCAAATTCGAAAGGGGAGGAAAAAAAAGTAAATATATACCATTTTTATATTTATAATTGAAGAAAATAACTTGTTCTAAATATATTTAGAGTAAATATTAATAGACAATAAATTTATCAGATAAATAATTTTTTTAATAAATTTATTATTTACCTAGTAAATTTATTGTTTACTTAAAAAAATTATTTTTATCTAATAAATTTATCATGTACTTAAGATATTGTAAAATCTTATAATTTATTTTAGTTATCTTTGTAACATATAATTTATTATAACTTTCCATTGGAAAATCAGAATATTTCTATGCGGCAAGATACATATCTGCTACTAAGCTAACAGATTTCCAATATGGCCAATGTAATTGAGTCCTACGTACACTTTTTTTTTTTTTTAATGGGATAATTATGTCCTACACTGAAGCCTTATAATCAAATGAATTGAATGGCTTTTACAAGAAATTGACAGCCACGCTCATTCATTAGGATCTTATAATTGCGAAATGCTTTCCAATTAGTATAAATAATTGTTCACCCACCACCTAAATAATTGGAGCACTTTAAATAATTGGAGCACTTAAGTAGCAAAGTTGGGATTCGTTTTGCTCATCCAAGTTAAAGACAATAACTTTTTTTTCCTTAACTGCGGTTAAATCAACATATAAATAATTGATACATACATGATTAACCTAGGTATAGCTATTTAGTATTAATTGTGGATTATCATGATTGAGTTAGTGCGCAAGTATTAAATTTTGAAATTTATTGGGATTTCATGTTTGTATAAATTTGTCTCTTCAAAGAGATGAAAAAAGATTATCTATTTGCAATTTGATAATTAATTACTCATAATTATCACAATAATTTACTAATCCAAGCACAACAAACGAAAGTTAAATTCACCCCAACGAAATAAAGGATCGCAATTTAAAGCGTCACGTGATAGAACGTCCATAACAATAATGAATTTTCTTTTTTTTCTTTTTTTTTATTGTTATATATATATACGATTAAAATCACATCAAAATAAATTCAACCCACAACTGAACCCGGTTAAAACAGAATGTCGTAAAAAAAAAATAAATAATAATAATAATAATAATTTTTCTAACGGTAGGGAAACACCCTAGGAAAAGTGGTATCTTGATCGAGAGGATCTGGCATCAGTTATTGCTGATGGTGCCAACAAGTTGATTTATGGAAAGTGAAGGTGTGGGGCACGTGTCATTGTTTCCCTTATAGTTAATTGTGTTGGGTTGGGTTGCGATCCCAACGGAGATGTGACACTCCTGTCGGTCCTGTCCATGCAATTTAAAAAAAAAACCCAACCATTTACGTGGATTGTGGTCACGAGTAACTGCATTTGTGTACTCATTGCTTTTCATGTGCCTGTCACGATCATGAAAAACTAGTCATAAGATTTTTTAAAGATTCTTCTTTGGAACATGAATACTTGCCTTGATTTTTTTGAGTGTTTGGATAAAAATCCATCTATAATGGTGTTGCCAAAATAGTTCTTATAAATTATGGTTTGAAATTATGGAATCATGATAAAAATATGCGGTCTAAATTTAAAGGAGTAAATGATTGAAAAAGAAAATAATTAAGAGACCATTATTGTTGAAATGAAAGTTCTTTGAGAACTCAAATCATCGTTTTGTTTAAGTACCCGTTTGATACATTAGTTCATTTCCGTTCAAATCAAAATTTTTTTTGTCTTTTCTCAAAAAGTTTTTTGTCTTTTCTGAAAATTCAAAAAAATTTACTATTACAACTAAAATATTTCAACTCAAACTAACGAACCAAACGGGCCCTAAAATTTAATAATTAGAGGGGAGGAAGTTCCTCCACTCAAATTCATTAAAATAAGAGGGGGAAAAAGAAAATATAAATAGAGAAAATCACAATTCATCTTCAATGGCAAACCCAAATTTAAATTGGATTTATTTACTTATTTTGAAACTCTTTTCCATAATTTGAAGAGGAAGTTTATATAGTAATTTTTCTTTTCCGAATCAGTAATTATGTCTCTTCACATGTTATTGAGTTCATACAATTTATCTATAGATCTTGAAATCATAGTCTCTATTTATTTATCAAGTGTATAATAATCAAGTTTCTTTTATGAATTGTTATTCTTATTGTTACATTCATGACTCTATTCAAAGAACACATGACAAAATTACTTTAAGGGTTTGTTTGGTTCGTTAGGTTGAGTTGAAATATTTTAGTTGTAATAGTAAAATTTTTTGAATTTTCAGAAAAGACAAAAAACTTTTTGAAAAAAAGACAAAAACTTTTTGAAAAAAAAATAAAAAAAAATACAGTTTGAGTTGAAATGAGATGATGAGACAAACAGGAACTAATACTTGTTTCTACATTCAAATCATCGTCGTTTTTATTATTAAACGATTGGAATTGAATTACATGATACATCTAAAAAAGTGAGATGTGCTACACCATAGTTTTTGTAGCTTCTTAAAATATATATATATATATATAAATAAATCAATCAATCAAAGAAAAAAAAAGAAAACATGTCCTGCGTCTCTGGTCTGTACCAGTATTCTTTAGATGTAGGTTAGTGTTGTGTGTGTGTTTGTTTTTTTTAATTTTTTTTTAATCAACTATTGTAGGATAAAATTGACCACTGATTTATCCTTAAAAAAGAGAGCTGAGTCAGCTGTGTCGTTTCTTCACAAGTGCCAACATAATTACAATACAAAAGCATCCGTTCTTTCGACAACAAATTAGGAGGAACAAAAAGTATCTCACACAGGATCTTGTAGTTGACTTGGACATGGGCACTTTTGTTAGAAGATGTTTAATTAGCCTGTTCTGTTGTGCACTTCACCAATGAAAACTTCTACTGATTTTAATTTTTAATCTGTTTTTGCGAATTCCAATGACGTAACTTTTTGCAGATCTGTATTGAGTAACCACTAACCAGTTAGCTTCTTCCCCGGGAAAACAACTTTGTGCAGGGGAATTACTACTGAGAAGGACACGCACGTGGCCTCTAATATCTGCACGTGAGAATACTAGAAAGGACACGACTTTATTTGTGGAAACCAACGGTAGAATGGCTACGAAAGAGGCGGTTTGGATGCCTATCTTCGGATGGGAAAAAAATCTTAAATTTTTTTATTTTTGGTTTTTGAAAATTTTTTTTAAGTCTTTTCTAAAAAATCAATAAAAATTATTATTTAAACTTAAAAATTTCAACTCAAACTCATTCACCGAACAGATCCTTTATTTGTGGAAACCGACGGTGGAGCTCAATGCTTAGGAGGGTTCCAAGAGACGGTTTACAAAGATACCTCATCTTCTAGGGGGAAAAAAAATCTTAGTTGATGGTTTGAAATCCATTCATTTTAAAACACCCCTTAAGATTTTGGAAGTTTTTTTACACGTTTATATTTTTGTTTTGATATATATATTTTTTCTCTACTAAATTTAATATTTAAAAATATATATCATCAATAAGAATATTTTATCATAAAAAAGACTTCATATATTTACGATATATAATTACGATATTATGGTAAGTTTAATTATTTTTTCAAGTTAAAACAATGTTTAGCTTATAAAATTGGGAGAATTTCAATTAGATGTTAAGAAAAATACTTATAGTAAATATTTAGTATTCCTTTTTCATAAAAGATGACCACTTTAGAAACTTAAATTAGATGACACTTACAAAAACATATAAAAATGCAAGGATACTCTTTTCATGGTAGTATAATATACATGTTTTTTTAAATTTAAATTTTATGATCGAATTAACAAATATATTGCACTCATATGTACTACATTCTTTCTTATTTTATGTTAAAAAGTTAATTTTAGAACGGTAAGAAATAGTTTTTAAACCAACAAATCAAATCCAAAATCTTAAATATGAAAATCAGACGGTTGTCATAAATTTATTTGTTCGACATATTTTTTTGCATACGATTAAAATAGTCGTAATTTTTCATACCATATAAAATCCCAATTTTAACTCCAATTTGCCGAATAAATTAACAACTAGTTTTTTCACGAACTCCGATACAGTAGAAGTACTGCTAATATCTTTAAGAACCAAAATCGCGTTCACGAACCGAATATATGGCCTCTTTCCTGGCAATTTCGTACCAACTACCTAGCTGGCACTTTTTCCAATTTTTTAAAAATATACAAGCCCTTGCCTAAATTTCGAGAACGTACAAAAGAGAACGACAGTGGCCAAGACCACGTGGAGCCTCATGGGCAAAAAATAAGTAATGCTCCGTTTATTATTTAAGTTTATCTTAAATTAAAATTATATTTTTTAATCTTAATTTTTATTTTTTTTTAAAGAGTCAATAAAATTTATTTTAAAAATTTCATCTTTAATTAATTTATCAAAAGAAGGCTAAATAAATTTTTGGAGTCTTAGAGTATGTTTGGTTAGTTAGTTTGAGTTGAAATATTTTAGTTGTAATAGTAAATTTTTTTGAATTTTCAGAAAAAATAAAAAATTTTTTGAGAAAAAGATAAAAATTTTTTGAAAAAAAGACAAAAAAAAAAAATACAGTTAGAGTTGAAATGAACCAATGAGCCAAACAAACCCTTAGAGGTAGAACTCTTATTCATTTACTATATTATCTCATTTATTCTATCAGAGTTCTTAAATTATGAAAAGTTTTGTAATTGTTAAATTAAAATTTTAGATTTTTGAGTGTTAATAAAAATATAAAAAATGTATAATTAAAAACTTAAACCACCAATCAATCTAATAGTTAAAAATAATAGGTTTCTATTAAGGAGAGGTATTCTTATAAAAGTTTCTTTGATAATGACCCTAAATTAAATAGTTCTAACTTCTAAACGAGTAGCCATTAAAAAAAAAAAAAAAGTTCTAAACGATATAATTAAATATGAGAGGAATAATGCTAATTTGGATTGTGTTTTGTAAATGCAACAAACAATGTCAATCATTGCCGTAATTAAAGAATAATGGTTAGGTTTAGGGGATTCTTTTTTTTTTTTTTTTTTTTTGATACGCCGTGTTATATGCGCGTGCATGTCTCGTAGTATATGAATTCTTTTCCTTTCTTTAAATAAAAAAATATAAAAAAAAAAAAAAAAAAAAAACTCGTTTCCATTCAAAAGAGAAAAAAAAAAAAAAAAAAAAAAATTTCCCCAGCCTTTTTCTTTCACTAATTATTCTAGCTGTTTCCACCCAAAACTCCGTATCAAACTCACCTGACTACCGCCTCCGTCTCCACCACAACCTTCTACTTTCTCTCTCATTCCGATTCTCTCTTTCTTTCTCATCAATATCTTGCCCTACTAAACAATACCCACTTTTCTTTTTTCCCTTCTCTGTGTACATTTTCCGATTGACGATCTGGAGGAGTTCAAAAGGTAAGGCCTTCATTCTCTTCGTGCTGTTTTTCTTTTTCTTTTTTTTTTTTTCTTTTTTCTTTTTTCTTTTTAACGAAATGAATTCTTTCCGCACAGTTCATTCTTTGAAAAAGTTTCTGAAATGTTTCCGATGCTTGCATGTTGATATTGTTGATTTTCATGAGATTGGAATCTTGAGTTATTATGGAAAAAAAATTGGACTGATTTCTGAACATGGTTTGTGAAAATTTGAGAGTGTAATTTCGTAATCTTGATTTAATGTGGTGATGATGTTGATGTAAATTGGGTTTGATTTTTTTATTATTTTTTTGATGGGTTTTTAACAGGGTTGTTGTTGAACAATCTACTGATTTTGGCGAAGCTTCTGGAGGGAAGCTTGAGGAGATACAACTCTGGCCGACGATCTAGAGATATTTGCCGAAGCCGGAGCTGGCGTTAGTCCTTTGGTTTCCGGTCCTCGACTGTGTTTCAATTGGCCTCGTTCTCTTGTTTGGTGTCTTCCCATTGATTATGGCTAATGAATTCTCATGAAATATATCTCTTAATGTGAACCTTTATTTCCCAAGAATTTTGTCACTCGTAGAGGCTCTAAAGTTAGACCCATTTGCGATGTGAGAATTTTTGTTTAGTAATTGAAAAAAAAGAAGAAGAAGAAGCACAAAAGTTAACTCCTTTGAGGTTTTTTGTTGATTTTGAAATGGCCAAACTTAATTGCTTATCTGGAATTGTTGGTTGGAAGAAGAAAGATAAGGTGAGAATTAAGTTGATCTATTGAGTTGTAGTTGATTATACTAGTTGATGGTTTTTCAAGGTTGATCGGCTGATTTTCGTAATCTGCTATTTGATATAGGGCAACGAGCAACCCGAAAAGGCTGCTGACTTCCATAAGGCGCTGAACACCCTACAAGTCAGGCTTCAACAACCCGTGAAACCTTTTGAGACTGCTGAGGTGAAATCAACAACTTTCGATGTTCCTTTGCCGCTAGGAATTGAGAAGAACTCTGAGTGCAACGTCAAGGTGATTAGCCATGAGAGTCCCGTTGCACGTGAAGCAGTCGAGGTGGCTTATGAAGGGGAAGATGAGCATGAAGAGAACTCCTCTATCAAGCGAAACTTGTCTGACTTTGATCTTAAAGTCCATGAAATCAACCCAGCTGAAGATTTCCCTTCCACGAACAACAGATTCTCCAAGTCATTTGATACTGAATTGAATGAACAATTTGATGATGTAGTGGAGAAAGACGGCAAAGGAGATGTTGATCTAATGCAAAGTGGGCATGTTAGTGATCCGGGGATCATGAAGGTGGAGTTCTGGGCTTCGCCGAATCTCAACCGCTCTTGCTCAAATTTGGAGACGAGCGACGTGATCAGAAAGATAGCAGATCAGTTGCCTCCTTCAAAGTCTCAGTCTTTTGAAAAATTGGAAGAATTAGCCGAGAGAATGAGAAGGGACATTAGTCCTGGTAGCCCCAAGTCTGTTTTGACCCACGTCAGCGCTGATAAAGTGATGCTTAAGAAGCATTCTTCAAGCCAAGTTCTCCCTTCTAGAAGTAGAAAGTTATGGTGGAAATTGTTCCTCTGGAGCCACAGGAACCTGCACGCGGCATGGACTGCAAAACAGCGGCCAGTTCCTGCTACCAGTGTTGTCTTGAACCAGCAAGGCGGGTACTGCTCGGATACTCTTGAACCAAACAGAGTTATCGAGTTCGGCAAGATGGAATCACCTGGATCATTCATCGGAGAGTCACCGGACAAAGGATGTGCAAACATTGAAAACGATGGGCAGAGCTGGGATGGTTTTCATGCTGGGGTCTCTGGTTTATGGCCCCAGAACCAGTGGCTTGCTTTTCCAACAGAATCATCCTCTTCCTATTCAAGAGTGGAAGAGTGGGTCAGACATCTCCAGCCACACGCCTCACTTAAGCTTAAAGAAGTCGATGAGGATAGTGAGGAAACTGTCTTCCCACGCTCTCCTCCTGAGACTGCTACATCACAGGCAAGATTCCCAAACCACACAACTCGGCGATCGGATGTCAATCTCACAGAGGAGATCTTGCATGCCAATAGTGTCATCCAGTCCCTAAATTCTTCCTCAACTGTGGCTCACATTGCCGGAATTGGCTTAAAAGCCATTCCCACCATTTCATGCTTCACCAGTCTCCGATCCGTCAATTTGTCGAGCAACTTCATAGGTATGCTACAGAAAAACTGAAATTGCTTGATGTACATTATCTTGTCAATGTTACTAATTGAGCTCCTTGGTGTTTGGTTCTTTCTCCATTGCAGTTCATATAACTCCGGGATCACTGCCAAAAGGCCTTCACACGCTCAACTTGTCAAGAAACAAGATCAGCACCATTGAAGGATTAAGAGAACTGAGCCGGTTGCGAGTGCTTGATCTCAGTTACAACCGGATATCCAGAATCGGTCATGGTAAGCTCCGAGCTCTGTCATTTTGTTAGACTTATTTTACTAGGAGAAACACCTTCCCCTAATGATGTTCCATTTTCTGTATCAGGATTATCAAACTGTCAACTTATTAAAGAGCTCTATCTTGCTGGGAACAAAATTAGTGATGTTGAGGGGCTACATAGGCTACTGAAGCTAACAGTTTTGGACCTGAGCTTCAACAAGATTACGACAACAAAGGCGCTGGGTCAACTTGTGGCGAACTACAATTCCCTGCAGGCTATGAATCTGCTAGGGAATCCAATTCAGAGCAACGTCAGTGAGGAGCAGCTGCGCAAGGCAGTTTGTGGTCTCCTCCCAAAGCTTGTTTACTTGAACAAGCAGCCCATAAAGCCACAGAGGGCAAGGGAAGTTCTCACGGATAGCGTTGCAAAAGCTGCACTCGGGAATGGCGGATATGACTCAAGGAGGAGGGCGGGAAAGAGAGGTAGCCAAGTCGGAGCATCCGTCTCCACGCACAGGAGCAGTGCCAGTGTGGCGCATAAAAGCAAACACAGGTCAAAGAGCAGAGCTCATCCCCAAGTGAAGCCATCCCCTGCTATTGCTTCTTCGTCCCGTTAGATGTCGTGCCACTTGTAACGAGGCTACTGTTGGCAACTTTTCCCGGCTATGCTGCTCGTTTTTTGTTTCTATCGTTGAACCATGTGTCCGGTTTGAGATTTGAAAATACTTTGAAGTTTTTTGCAATTCAGTTTGAGTTTTGTAATAGTACCACCTTGACATCTCTTCAGCTGAAAAGGAGCTGTTTATCTTTTCAATCCAAGAACTTAAAAGTTATTTTAAAAAGAGTGATTAATGTACGTTTTGCAGACTCCATTTTTTCGCTGATTGAATCTGGGAACATAGACAAAGATAGAGAAGGAGCTGAATTAAGTAGAAAAGAAAAAATGTAGCTTTCTATGTCGGATGGGTAAAAGATAACCTTAGTAGTTGAGAAGCAAGAAAATAACTTGGCCAAAAAGAAGAAGAAGAAGAAGAAGAAAGAAATTACCATCGAATGTGGTATAAAATCGAGGGCCAAAATAACCACCGAATGTGGTGGTCTGGCGGTATTGAATTACTATAGTGGGCCAGCGGTCAAAGATTTTGAGTGTGATATGATTCTCTTGGGAGTTTTAAATGTGAAGGTTTGTTTCATGTTAGTCTAGTATTTGATGGAGAGTGTCTGGTATCATGTCACACATATATTTGCTGTCAGTATATTAGGTGCGATTGGAATAGCGTAGTTCTTGTCAAAGTGTAAGGTAAGCCCGTAGGCTCCCCTTTAGGTAAAGCAAGGAAATACAGACTTTTACTATTTAAAAAAAGAAAAAAAAAAAAAAAAAAAAGGAATGCGAAGTAAGGAAAAAAAATTTTTTTTTTTGGTTGAAAACGGAATTCACCTTGCAGTCAATTGGACATAAAATACCTACTTCATTGAAGCATTTCAAGGATAAGATCAAAATTATCGCCAAAAGGAATATTTACATGAAGATCCACTGGCCTAAAACCTGTCATAGAGATACAGTGTGAAAACACACCACAATTCTTGCAAAAAGAGAGGAGCATTATTTATATATATATTTTTTTTATAATGGAAAAGAAAAGAAGAGCATCTTTATTATCCTTGATATGATTCTTGTGCACCCCGCATGGAGCCTGGCCCTACTTCATGCTAAGGGAAAGTTCGCAAGTCAACTGTAGGAGATTGTATGAACGGAGGAAGGAGAGCAGAAAGTCAACAAAGAAAAGTAGAAAAATCGATGAAAGTAGTATGAAAGGGAGAGAGAATTCCGGGAATCCAAAGGTGGCCGAAAACTTTTGTATACATTTTTCTAATGGAAAATTAGGATCGAAATCTATGTGAAAGTTTTTAAGTTAAGATAGGGAAAAGACTTGGATATTGGGTGTTTCAAAACCAAATTACTCCGTCCTATAGATGGGATTATCTTATAAGAAATATTTTTGAAAAAAAAATAATAATAATTTTCGTCAAAAAAAGAAAAAAAATCCGACCTGCCGGATTCGAACCAGCGACCTAAGGATGTCTGATGGATATCCAACTACAGTCCTCCGCTCTACCAACTGAGCTAAGGTCGGTTGATGCAATGCTTATTAAACATTAATTATTTACACTAAAAAAGAATTCATGATTAAATATTAATAAAATGAATTCCCATCTTTTTTTTTTTTTTCAACATAAATTATTCTTTTGGATTATAAGTAATTGAAGTGTTTTCATGTTGCTGGCCAAAAATAATCTTTGATTGACCTGCAAAATACATGCATAAATAAATTTTGATTGATGATCTTATCATAATCTTTTCAACAAAAAGGAATATATAGTTAAAGAGCACATTTAAAAAAATAGAATAAGTAAATGATATATTTATAAAGTTATTAAAATAAAAATTATATTTATTAGCAAATAAATTATTTACCTGTTATTAAAAATAAAAATTATATTTATTTAGTAAATAAGTTATTTGCGAAGTAAATAATTATTTAGTGTAAAAAAAACAACTAATTTGCAAAGGATGTTCTAGAATTTTTTGATTGCTCAGTCGAGAACTACGATCTTATCTTTGACTCTGCAATTGAATCATTTCCTTACATATGAAAAGAACTTTCAGATTAATAGAAAAGACGTTTAATCGGAATAACTAATAACTACTATCACAGATATATCATAACCTTACTGATGTAATAACATTGATCACAGAAAGGTTGCATAGAATTCTAAGCGTTTTCTGCTATACTTTTAATTTTGACATTTTCATATACATACTATTTATTTTCTCCCAAAAAAGTTTTTAAGGTTCCGTTGGGGATTCGAACCACTAGTTGAATGTTTAACGGTATGGTCCCATGCAACTGCCATTGCCATACCCTTTTTTTTTATTTTTATTTTTTTGATGTTGCTGAGAAAAGTGGAGTTTCTAAATGGCAGCTTCTTCCACGTATTTTAATGACACGTCAGGGAAAAATTTTGTATTATTAACGAAGAAGGTGATTTTTTTTTTTTTTTTGTTTTTTTGGGTCTCCAGCTCAAGACAATTATTCCTCAACTACGGATAATTTATCAGGGGAAAAAAATGAAACAGATGCAACAAAAGAAGAAGAGAAAAAAAAAAAAAATCCTTTCTTTTTTTTTCATTCACTTTAAATGAAATGCCAAGCATTTTATACAACAAAAGCAAACAGCACTTGCTTATTCTTTTGTAATCATCTTCACAATCTTAATGATTTGGTCGTATAAGTATAAATGAGACATCACAAGGAAAATCAAAACTAACCGCCCACCCTATACTTCTCACCTGCTCTGCGCCTCAATTTTTGCATAATTACATGCCCTATGGCCGCCTTACGGCTTCCATAGGAGTTGCAGCGGTTGAATACGCTCTTGTTTTCTTCTTCTGTTTCTTCTTCGGTTCAAAATTTTTGATTCCCTCCTTTCTTTGGCGGAGCTTTTTATGATGACAAATTAACATCAGTAAATGAATATGAATATTGTGAACTTTCTTATCTTTGGAAACTCAAAAAAACTAGTTTGCTTGTCTCTTGAAGAAAGGCTTCTGGCAGATAAGGAGCCTCTCATCACTGCTACTCTCCATCTCTATAACCCGGGCATCCCACTTCAGCAGTGTCGCCAAAGCTCTCGCCGATTCAATAAGAGGAGCTCTGTCACGGATTACGACCCAACCCTGAAAAAAACCGTTTGTCAGATCACCCCCACAAATTGGTGCGGAGTAGCATATCTCGATCTCTTATTACTAGCTATCGACACTGAAACATATGAAAAGGCAGTTGAGTAAAACAATATATGTGGTGCATGGCTAACCAAAAAAAAGAGACCACTACAGGCTACAGCAACAAAAAAGTCACGAACTTCATGTAATATGCGCTAATCAGAAGCTAAGAGGATCATTTGATTTCAGTACCTCTGGACGAAGTATGCGATCAATCTCGGTGAATAGGTCAAGCATGGTACACCTGCGCTGCTGCTTAGTTTCAAGAGAAAGAAGCCCTTCTGCATGCACCAGATCGTACGTTCTTGGGTACGTTGGGAAAGCTTCGCACCTAAAGAAGAAGACCAAAGTTGTCAACAAATTAACAATCAACAGCAAGAAATTCAAATCCGGGTTGTATTCCCTGCTTTGGGGGATGAACTTGGGCTCAAGCCAGAGAACAATTTTAATGCAGAAATAGTATTGTTCAGGAAGGCACTGAGAGGAGGAAAGCGGGAAGGAGGTAGCATACCAATCATGTAAAACACCAACATAGCCACGGTCAAGGATCAAGGGAAGGTAGTTAGGTCCACTTGTTGGAACAACATTCATGACCCACACAGACTTTTTAGCACCCAGAAGTGCAGAATTAAACCCACCAAAATGAGCATTCATGTCCAACACGTTTCTAAGCATGTTATAAGGCGGTGACGGGTCCTCATCACCAGGTCTCTTCGGATGATCTGAAAAAATTAATGGCGACAGAAGCGACCAATAATTATTGACTGCAATCCTCCAATTTTCACCATCCTCAGAAAGTTCTTCTGGATGCAACCCTGAAAAACATATAAATGCATTAACACATGGTCACAGACAAGACAACGAATTGGATAGCAATATATTAATAAATCAAGGAAAAAAAAAATCTGATTTTCCCCCAGCATGCTGTTCAGATCGTGGAGTGGAAGCATAATACTGTACCATATATCGCTAGTTCTTTCTTGTTCAGGTTAGCCCTAGAAGGCCAGGAGCTCCTATCTTCAATAGGAATCCACCTGCGGCTTTGTGTTCCTCCAATACAGGTTTGAAGGGGTCGATAATAAGGAGTTTCAACATCGTGACCTTTGCTGCATAGGGAAGGCCCGGAACCAGGCTTCCTGAAGACAGAAGATAATTGTAGCATAAATCAGGACCAGACATCGTTCTCAGGGAATTCGATAGTATGACAGTATAAAGTTATATCATCCCTTGCTCTATGCTTGTGACAATATGGACACAAGAAAACATATTTTTGAAACAAGTTTGAGATAAGTGTTTTACCGCGCAGTATAACACTTCTTTGTACTCGTCTTCTTCCATACAACAGTTTCATCTTGCTGGGACAAGAAGTCCCAGCAGAGATTCACCGCAAATTCACTGACAAGGTTCCACCTTTTCTGATTCTCTTTGTTTCGAAGGAATGTCTGAGGATTAGTTAGTGGTGATGTCCAGACAAAATATCCACCGGGCTTTAGAACTCTATCAGCTTCAATCAGGAGTATACCATCTGGGTCACATATTAGACAATGGCAGAACAAATTCCATCAATTATGCAATTCTAGTGGAAAGAGTTACTTCCATGATAAACCATTTCAAAACTCTAGACACACTATTTGTAGGTTAAAACGAGAAAAATAACTACATTATGGACAATATTGGCATCGTACCATTTTGATCCCAATCAATGCCACATCGAGCGCAATGCAGCATATCAAAAGAGAGAGATGGGTATGGCAATTGTTTTGAAGTGAGGGATCCAATCATTGCAGGAAGACCCCTTTCAAGAGTCAGCTGAACTTGACTGCCTGAAGCCTCATAATTTGCAACGCACATAGTTAAGAGCTGTTTAGAAAAGAGATGGGCTCCAAAGCTACCATAACCACAACCTATGTCCAGGATGGTTCTTACCTGCAAAATATCCATCAACATGTTTAAGGATCACAGGGTAACATTAACACATCACGCTCTAACAGATGTTGCAATTTAAATACAAATATATACTTTTTCCTTGAATATATTCCAAGTATAAACGCAATACACGTGTGAAGAATATGCTGGTTATATATAATCAAAATATTCACATTTATGATAAAAATGTTCATCATGGAGCTTATACAGAAACATGTTTGGTAACAGCAGCAAGCGATAGTTCAAGGATTCAATGGGGGTGATGCAGCCATGCTGTGGAATTTGTGATTCCTCTGGAAATAGCAATTGCAAATTTATATGCTTGAACCAGTTTGATTAACCAAAGTTACAGTTCTCCGCCAAAGTTAACTTGATAACAGTGGTTAACCTTTATTTTTTTAACTAATTATCAAATGAATAGGTTTATTATTTATTTTCTTAATCTGAAAATCCCATTTCTAGAAGGAGGCGACTTTGTGAACTTGGCTTAAGTCTCAATGTAATCAAATGTATAACAAGATACACGGACCACTTGAATAAACCGGCATACTCGGACTGGCCTAAGGAATGCAGTAGAGAAAGACAGTCACAAACAAGAAAAGGCACATAACAAAGTAGGTCAGTTCACAAACAAGTTCAAAAGAAAAATTAACACTTCACTTACCCCAGAATTAATGAAGTTGGATTCATTTCTTAGACCTATCATTTCTGCAATTTGATGGGAGTAGTCTTCAATGCTGTCAAACATGGGCGAGGCTGACCGGAAAGAAATCTGCTCCTCTTCCAACATCATCATCCTGAAATTACATGGAATAAGGGATTTAGAGAGAGATCAAGTCAACTCAGATAGCTATTGATAAGAGAATCCCAGCTACCTCTTGGTGAAGCTACCCGAGGAAAGTACTTCCTGTGCTGTAATTTTCACATTTGCCAACCAAATAACGTCTTTTCCAGTTGGCCATCTGAGAGGAATCTTGTAGTTTGCAGGTGGAAGAACTAAGCAATTTTGCCTCATCCCACGCGGGCAAATCCGGTCATACTCACGGCCATCAGATAAACCTGAATCGAGGTTCTCTGACACATTGAAGCACGGAACATAGTTTTCAAACTCCTGTGGACAGAATTCCATGTCTTTCGACCTTGAGGAACCAAGAGAGAGCTCTCCAATATCCCACAGGTCTGAAACAAGTTGTTCTTGGAGTCGCCTATAACCAAGAGATATGTGACCTCTTGAAGACGTTGAAATGGATATTGTCCACCAAAATGATCCAGTAAGAGCAACAACTATAACAAATGCAAGACTCAACCTCAGGAGTAGCAATGTCAATTTGTGTCTGTTTCTAGGAGTGTTGGAGATTAGGGGATCGGATGCAAAGCCATTTTCATTATTCCCATATTTGGAAGGGAATTATTATCTGTGAAAACTACTCGAAAAGGCATCCTCATCGAAAACGATCCCTGATCAGAAGAACCCCTTCTATCCAAAT
Organism: Ficus microcarpa; assembly: GCA_025413485.1. Taxonomy (NCBI): domain Eukaryota; kingdom Viridiplantae; phylum Streptophyta; class Magnoliopsida; order Rosales; family Moraceae; genus Ficus; species Ficus microcarpa. Next base: position 40,108,459 of record CM046377.1, on the reverse strand, counting down.
CTTCTTTGTCAGTTTTATCTTTCATTTGAGAGTCGCTAAAATCATTGCTGCCCCCAGAGATCCGCAAACCGGATATACCTCGATGCAAAGGCCTGGACATTCTTTAATCCAGACTCTCCACACACACAACCAAGAAACTGCGGAGGTAAAAAGAATTACAGATGGGGTTAGACAATCCTGAAAATTACCATACTCAGAACTATAACAGGAGATAAAATCAGTAAATCAAGCTAAAATCCTACACGCGAAGAAAAAAGTTATAAAATCAGATTTATATATTGATTTACGTTTAACTCAGCTCAAGTCCAGAAAGGTTCATCAAAGGGAATCAGAATGCTAATAAAATCCAAATAAAAGGCACGTACCCATCAAAGTTTATTTCTCAAACAAGTAAAAAGGTGGAAAAACAGAGAAACCCAGAAAAGTACTTCAGTTTAATTCCAAGAAACATGCAAAACCCGGGTTGGTTTCTTCACTAAAGAGAGTTCAAACTTCAAACACAAGTTTAAGCGAAACCCAGAAAAATTCTCGTCCAGATAAAGCTAAAGAAATACAAAAAAGCAGTATCCTCGTAAAACATCATTGTTTCCCATTCTCGATACTAGATCCACAGACCAAGCACGGGTTGAAACGTATTAAGGAAACAATTCCAGTCAACAAAGAGGGAAAAAAAATTGAAACTTAGCGGTCTTGGAATATTGAAAAAGAGAAAAGACTCGGTACATAAAGGAAAATTAAAGGGGAATTAGTATTCCAAGGAAATAAAAGGAGAGAGAAGAAAAAAGAGAGAGAAAGAGTAAAGGAGGTAGATTTACAGATAACGAAAACAGTAAGATCACTTCGGTCATCTTCCTAACCCTGAAATAGCAAAAGGGCAAGCTCATTTTCTTTGAAAAAACTCAATGAAGTTTCCATTTTTCCAATACTAAAATCCAAAACTGACCCAAAAACTTTTAGCCAAATCCCCATTCAGATCAAATCCAGTGTATTCGAAATCAAATCGAATCAAAATAAAGGGAAAACAGTCGCAGAAGCAAACACTACCTTTTTGGGGAGGCAGAGAAGAAGAGGTAGAAAAGAAAAGAGAAGAAGGAAAGCAACCAGGGCAAAAACAAGAACCCTGGAAGAATCAGCGCCAATTCGTGAGGCGGGTTTTGGTTGGTTTTTGGGTCTTTATCTCCATTGTCTTCTTCAGCTCAGAGAAATCCGATTTCTTCCCAAATGCTTAGCTGCTCAACTGAAATGTGAGAAAGATAGATAGAGAGAGAGAGAGAGAGGAGTGAGAGATTTTGTACCGATCCAATCACGACAGTGCTCGTGAAATCTGAATAAACTAATATCTAATATGTATATATATATATATTCATGGTTTAAAAGAAAAATAAAAAAGACAATATTTTTTAATGTAAAAAAAATGTACAATAAATGGAGGACATATCATGATTAAAACAAGCTATTACTCCCGCGTCTCACCTGTAGAGTTCGGACCCAGCTGTAAATCATGGCGTACATTCTGTATTTGTGTGTAAATTTACAACTCTGTCTCTCTCCAACTATATATATTTATGTGTCAAACAAAATACAATTATTAATCAAACACTGAAACCCCAATTAGATTTTGGGGAGAGAGAGAGTGAACCCCCAGTCCGTCCTACTATTTTTTAGCACTCTCTCTCTCTCTAGAAAAGAACGTTTCAAATTTTCGATACAAAAACAATGGCGTTTTTTGGGATCAGCCCCATTTGGATCCTTTTCTAGCAGTCAATTAATTAACTAATTAACTAATTACTCAAGTCTCTCTCCCTTAAAAAAATAGTAAAAATTAATTAATTTTTTTTTAACCCGCTGCCATATGTGAAACGGCAGTAGATCTGAACCACAGGGGTTGGAGGAGACAATGTGACAATGAAATTTATAAATTTTCCAACCAAAAAAATTATAATTCTTTTTTCCTTTTCGTTTTATTAAAATCATATAAAAAGATTGTTTTATGGATACGCTTTTGACTTGCTGCTATTTGCCGGAACTATTTAACCCCTTTTTACTTTGTCTTTTTTCTTTTTTTCAAAAAAAAAATAATTTTAATAAATTACATTTATCGCGACTGCTGTAATCATGTGAATAAATTAATGACATGTTATTATGACTTTTTATTTATTTTACGCATCCCTTCTCATGTTTAATACGGTGCCGTTGCATTTATGCTCGAGTAATAACCAAAGAAAAAACCCAGTTTTAAATAGATGGCCTGTGAATGAAGTCAAGAAAATGAAGGAACGATTTTTAGATCTGGTATCTTTGGGGATGAATAATCATTAGGGTTCATAAAATTTGTCAAGTTGTACGGAATAATTTCAACTTGCATTTAATTGGAGCCACCCCCACATAATAATTCCCAAAAAAAAAAAAATGAAGCAAATTATAAGAGAGGGAAAGGGACGTTGGAGTCAATTACGCAGTAACTTGCTTTCAAAGACTGGTTTGAAGAAAGGGTGGGTTAATCTGAGACAGATTTTCAACTATTTAATTTATTATTTATATTACTGCATGATAATCATTTCAAAGGGCCTTTCGACTGTACAACCGTCCAAATTACTAAACGCTAGCTATTTGCCTTTATTTCCTTTCTCTCTTTTTAAGATTCTGTACTCTGAAATATTTTAATTTTATATTAACAATTAAAAAGGCTAATGTTTAAATTTAAAAAATTATACATTACGAAAGGGAGGATATGGTGTGAGCCCCCACAACCCTTGAGAGTGTGTGATACGTTGGGCCTAATTGGTGCTCTCCGAATCGGAAAAAAGGAATCTCTAATCTCGTTACCAAGGACCACATTCCGCTCTTGTACTATGTGATGTATCTGATTTTCATGTATCTATAAGAATATCATGATATTATTAGAAAGATATGAAAAGAGACACAGATAAATATACGCCAGAGTTCCACCCTCCTCTCCGAGGGCAGTTTGATAATTTAGGGGGTCCAAATTTGTAAGGGTGGCGAGTCAAGAGTCAAAGACCGCTTTTTGGGCACCGACGTGGTGGACTGTGGATGGCTGCGTAAACCTACAGCTCCGAGTCTTCGACACTGGAAAACTACCTTAAGCAATTAAAAAACAATAATTATTATATTAAAGGAACAATTTGATGTTTGTTTATATGTTTTTTTTTTTTAATGAAAAAATCATCAACATGGGGAAATTTTTTAATGAGCCGGAGAGATCTCACGTACTCTAACATGCAACGACAAGAAGCCTTTTCGTATAGATAAAATAAAAATAAAATAAATAAAGAGAATAAAATAAAAAATGTTATGTGAAAAAGGTGAAAAAGAAAAAGAATTTAGTAGTAAAAAAAGGGTATGAGAATGAGAGTAGGTCCCACAAAGGAACGCGTTTCGTTGTCGGTGGAATAAGAACGATGACGTGTGAGAAAGATGTGGAGGGGTGTGGTGTGTGCGTGTCACAGGGAATCAAACGACTCTCTCTCTCTCTCTCTCTCTTTCTCTTTCTCTCCGTTCTTTCTTCGTCTTCGCTTTCAGTTTTAGTTGTCCGTTTGCATTTGTCGTAGCGGTGGCGCAAACGCGGAATTCTGTAATAATTTGGGAAATCCCAAACAGCCCCTCGGTCACGGGCCTCCATTTGCTCTCTCACTTCTCACCTCTTACTATTTACATAATTTTCTTTTTTCTTTTTCACTTTTCCCTTTTTTTTTTATTTGAAAAAGAAACCCTTTTTTTTTTCTTTTTCTTTTCTTTTCCACTGATGAAAGTACCCTATTCGAATGAAGTTTACTACAATATTAATAATAATGGCATGAAATATATGTTCATATGTATTCAAATAAATGAAAGAAACAAATAAATATATGCTGATGTGAACTTTTTTTTTTTTTTTTATTATTATTATCATTATCACCAAGTGATAATAGTCTTCACTTGGATCCCAGATCACCCCCACACACTTTACAGTCATATAACGGATTAAGATTCTTCCTACTTAGCCCCATATTATCTTTAAAGATAAGTAATATAAAAAGAAAAACGTGTTTTCATTTTTTTTTGCCTTTATATTCGACGACGGTCCCAACTAATTTTTTAAATTAATTATCTTATGTCGATCCTGTGTTTTTCTTTGTTTTTTTCTCCCTCTGAAAGGTATTGTTATTTCCTTATATATCAGTGTGTAATTGCTCGTTTTGTACATTTTAAGATTTGAAAAGTGAAAATAGTATTAATTAGTCCCTTTTTTACTGTATTCCTGTGGGATTTCGCTTCTTAAAAATTAATTTTGCAATTTCTGCAAACTTTTCCCACAATAAAAAAAATAAGGGAGTGTTTGGTGAATGAGTTTGAAAATTTTAAATTTCAATAGTAATTTTTGTTGACTTTTTACAAAAGACAAAAAATTTTTTTAGAAAAAGATAAAAAAAAAATACAGTTTAACTTGAGTTAAACTTGCCAACCAAATAGGCCCTAAGACGGTTATATATATTTCCTACATCTTTTTTTTTTTTTTTTTCACACAAAATGCTTGGTACAATGGGGGGAGAAGGGAAAAAAAATAAAAGGGTATAAACTTTCTCGTGACGTACCTTTTTAAAGAGGACATGCAATTGTATGTACATACAAGAGATTAATTATTGGTAATTATAAAAAAGCAGGAAACTTCACATGAAAAAGTTAAAACAGGCGTCCAGTCTATGATTGCGATTTTGGTGTGTGTGGATATATATATATATATATATATATATATATATGTAGTCTACCATTTGGCTCTGTGCTACAAAAATTGGGATAGTTATGCATGTAAAATGGGGAAAGTTATCTGTGTATATATAGGTGAATAATATCGGAGGATCAGTCAACATTTCATTTACTTTGTTTTTTTGATATCGTTTGAATCGAACAAATTCAAACCATGTTAATTAGAGCACGGGAACAAGGAAGTTCACACGATATTTTGATTACACTTTTTCCTTGTAAAAAACATTTGGATTTGGATTTACAATAGAAGACAAACTTCGCTGGCAAACAATGCAATATGTCATTTGTCTTTTTATTCTTCCTTTCAATATTGTCGACTGTAATTTCTTTTCCTATTTATATATATATATAAAGATAAATATGTATAAATCAGGAGTGGCCTACTAAATGCATAAATATATGCCCTTTTATTGTTTGTTTTTTGCTCGTTTCGTGGAACGACTTCTCTCCACGAAATTTACGCATGCTTACGTATGTAAAGCCACACATATTTAATTTATTTATTTTTTCATATATCTATATATAAATATATATATATATATATATACACGCTTACATATTTCCAAGTTCTAGATTTCGTTTCTGAAAGCAATAACTCCAGTGGATGAGGCACTACAAAATGGGCCAACTTACTGATTGTCACAACTGAAACAAACCCCACTTATCCTCCTATATATTCAACAAAGTTTGGTATATATCCACCAATCGTTACCTTAACAGTAGTGAACTAAAATTTCAGCCCTACAAAGTGTTTTCATGCTGCTGATGAAAATTAAAATCCATTTTGCTTCGAATCATGCGCAATATTAAATAAAATAATAAAAAAAACTGCCAGGTGCTGCCAGTAATAAATCACTCATTTTTTTTTTCTTATTTGTTCTTATCTGGTAGTTATTATTTATTACCAACTTTGTCCCCTAAGTCAAGGTGGTATAATCATTAATTATTGAAATAGTGGAGTTCTTGGCGGCTCGTGAAGGAACTCAGCAACTTTGCTCTCATCTCTCGGATATCGAAGGTGGATTCTTGAATCGATGTGATAAATGTAATTGGAATTTCAATAAGATTTCCACTTCAATTTTGACTGTTGATGTATTGATTTGGTGATATTCTGGATATGATATGGATTGATGATTGTAAGAAAATAAGTTACAGGTCCATCTCTATCTTACCATTCATAGGAAAATGAATCCTATCTGGGAGACTGAAAACGGGATGATGAATGGACCACTATCAAAGCTTTTTTATTCATCAAAAAACTAATATTTGTTATTTATCAATCTTTTAATTGTATTTGATCTGATTTGGCGTCTTATTTTTTAGGCTCATTTGTCAAGCGGGTTGTCCATTTGATTAATAAAGCCAATAAATTTTTACGCTAAAATAATCTGTAATTGTTTATTTCTCATTTTATGGCCAAGTAATCCATTTAGTTCTGGTACAAAATGAGTGAAAAAAATATATATTATGAAAGAGTATTGAGGGTATCTAACACCACAAATTAATTAAAAGTATATGAGATGAAGAAATTGACGCATTTTTTAGTGTTCAACATTGTTAATGCCCAAACATGTTTCTTGAGTAAAACAGACAATAATTGGATTTCAACCATTAATGTTTTATCTACACACATGTAATTAATGTTTTGTCTACACACATGTATATATATATACACACATATATATATATATATCTATATATTTTACTCCATCAAAGTTTCTTGAACTTCGCTAAGCTGAATATGCGTTATCAGGCATAGCTAATCATGACATATGTATAGCCTCTAATTTAAAGTCACGGACCAGCTTACCATCTTTTTTTTTTTTTTTTTTTTTGGAGAAAGAACCAAAACTCGTAAGCACAAGCATAAGTATAATGAATGCAAATAATATATATTTATCTTCGGTACAAATAAAATATTTGCATATTCTCCTCTAGAATCAAGAGGGGAATTAAAAACTGCATAATAGAAAAAGAAAAAAAAAAAAAAAAAAAAAAAAAAGAGGGCGAATAAAAAACAGCTTTCACATACAAGTCCAATGTTCTCACCAGTGGATCTTCATCGGTCTTTTATTGCCTTGTTTGACTGCATATGATTTTAATAACATCTTTTGATTATTTTTTTTTATAATCATTAAAAATTTCAATTGGCAAAAACCAATGTAGGACGAGAAGAAGTAGGCAAAGAAAAGGAAAGCATAAATAAGTCCACTAAATGGGACAATTTCCTTTTCTTTTTATTCTTTAAATAACATGAATGGGGCCTTTCTGCGTAATAAGGTCAAACATTTTCATGTGATTGCAAGGTGGGTATTTTTTCATGATCTAGGCATTGAAATATAGGGTAATAATTGGACTTTGACTCTAATTTTAAGAAAATTGCACGTTAGGCTAAATCCCATTCTAAGTGTATAGTGTCTAGCTAACTACATATATATATATATATATATATATAATCGTCCATTCCACTAGGTAGGACCATAATTTGCTGCTACACTAGTTCAAATCCAAACTCCGAAGATCTACCTATTTTTGGGGCTACAGACAAAAATTATTGCCATAGTAATTAAAATCTACAGTTCATATCTTTTAAAATGAAAGCCAAACTTAGGTAGGCCTGCGAGCCAAAAGTCAATGGTGACTTTACATGTTCGCAAAATAACCCCTCTCTCTCTCTCTCTCTCTCTCTCTATATATATATATTTAATTTCTTCTTCTCTCTCTTTCTTTTTCCCTTTTTTTTTTTGGATTTTTTGGTTCCTTTTTTTATACTATCGAAGATTTACCATTTATAGATTTTTTTCATTTGTGTATGTAATAACAAGAAGAATTTTTACGTAGATGTGAAGTGGGCATGACAACATCAGTGACTTATTAGACAACTTATATTTGGGGCTCAAGTCCCCCTCAATTTTTCTTTCTTTCTTTTATTTACCCATGTATATGTAAGAATATATATGTAAAATATTACATAGAATCCCCTAAAATAAAGAATCTAATATACATATATCAGAATTTACCTATTTAATTATTAACCCTCCTAATAAAATTATTTAACTTAGTCACTGATATATATGATCTTGCGAGGAAGGAAAGCATTGGCCCTTTTTTCTTTCCCTTTATTAATATATTACTTTCTAAACAATTATTTCGTTAATATATTAATGTCCTGCACTAAGGTGGCCTTTTGGTCCCTACTGCTTGACTGTACAGCACTATGAGAGCAGCCACTGAGTTTCCTTAGTTGTGACTATTAATAGGTTATTAACAAAGACCTTCACAATTTTATTCTCCACATATATTAATTAGTCAACCCACTACAATAAACATTTGTTTTGTTTCTAATCCGACATAATTAAGCGCAATTCTTTTTGCAAATTAAGTTATAATTATGTAGAGTAAAACAACATTATAGAAATATCAAAATATCAATTAATTTAGTAAGATATATAAATTTCTTATAAATAAATTTATCAAATGAAAAATGATAATTTGTTTTAAATATTACTTGATATTAAAAAAACACTAATCATTTTATTTCCTCTAAAGGAAAACAGTAATAGTTAGAAGCCTTACTATTTAATCACATGCTATTTTACAATTGTATCACGTTAAGGAAAAAAAAAATGATAGTTTAATGAACTCTAAAGAAGATAAGACAATTAAGAAAAAAAATTAATTAGGTAAGATAATGCCAATAAATGGCTGATATATATTTATTTTTGAGAAATTATGTAGTAATGCTAGAAACATTGATTCTCAGATATATTTAAGTACCAGCTCACATAGCGTTGAATTGTTGTATTTTTATTAGTAAAATAAAGTTAATTGATGTGATTATTTTTAAACATTAATCAATAAAAAGAATGATCACATATTACTTAAATTGATATTCAAAAATTAATATTAAAGTTATGACTTGTTTAGTTAACTGTTTTAATATAAATTTTCTAACTCAGTTTTTATCTTTTTCTGAAAAATACTTAATAAAAGTCATAAATAATTTTTTAAAAAATCAATAAATTTTAACAAAAAAATTCAAACTCGGTGTTCCAAATGCATCGGTAATGTTTTAAAAAAAAAATTTGTAACATAAAAAATATGACTCAAGTATAAATCCCACCGCGGCTGATCTGGCTATCCGCCTAACACGACAAATATGACTGTGTTCACCGAAATTGTCAGACACTGGGCTGCGGCTGCTGGTGCTGATGGAACCACAGAAAACCATACAAACAAAATGCAAAAGTGATCATAATTAAATTGTGCCCACGTACGTATAGTCGGTATTTCAAATCAAGGTACGTAGTCCGTGATTCATCTAATTCATACCTCATTTTTAAGTCATGTTTATACTATTTTTATTTTATTTTCCGTTAGGAGAGAGTAATAAATCAAAATTGTTGGCAAACAGTAAATGAGGAAATACACATAAATTAAGGCACTGCTTTCTGTTATCATACTGAAATATATATATATATATATATATGTCTAATAATTTAGGAGGTGTTTTGGAAAGAATATTTCCCAATGTTTTATTTTATTTCATGAAATTGGTCATTAGAAATGCGTGCTTCACATCTTTCATTTTGAGTAGAAAAGAAACATTGTGAAATGGTCGAGATGTCAATTTTAACGTAAATTCGGAAAAAAGGTCCTTTCTCAATTTTGGACTATTCATGAAATTGTTCCATTTTAAACTTTTTTGAATGGATATTTCTTCTCGCTCCTCTGTCTGGGTTTCAAAATACCATACTTTTTCATTTTAAATTGGACGGAGACTATTTCCCTTTTCTTTTTTTCCCAATGCGTTTATAGCAAAAGGAGAAATAAAACCACATCCTTATACCCAATAAAAATCTGTTATGACAACGAGAATTTGTAAAATTTACTAGAATTATTCTCAATGTCTATACAAACACGCGTTCAAATTATTTTGTGAACATGATTTCATCAAATGTTTCCATCAAAAGGCCAATTTGAATCACTAGTCGAATGTTTTTATTCATTGTCCATGTAAAAGTTCCCCATTTGAATGTTTTTTTCCAAACAACATCACGTATTACCTTTTTTTTTTTTTAAGAATGAAAAATAAAACAGAGAGAAACTATACGGAGTCATAAGAATATCCTCTTTTTTTTTTTTTAATATATATGAATACGAATATTTTTGAATTGTTAATAGAATTTTTAAAATTGTTTTCAACGTATTATTGAATTCAAAAGCTATTTTTCAAAAATGTTTCAATTATCTGTTGGAGGATATTCAACTCTTTAATAGAACTTCTAGTCTCAAAAAACTAAAAATAAAAACTTAACCAAAAGTATTCGTAGCTAGTCCAATAGCATAGGAAAATACATAAGTTCTACCAAATTAAAGAATACAAAGCTTTAAATAATTGTAAAGGAAGCCGTCCGCTCTAAACATCTACGGCCTAGCTAGGCGACTAGGCAAGTGACATGTCCATGTCGTTTCTGTTTTAAGCAATTTAGATCAGATAAGTCTTGACTCAACCGAGAATAAATCCACAGTGCTATACAAATATAGAACAACCCGCATACATCACTCGCCATCAATCGGCAACTAACTAGGTTCCACCATCAAACTCATCACTCACAAATATCTCCTGCAATCATTATTTTGAAAACATATATAACAGCAAATTTGTAATTCCTACATATTATTAGGGTTAATTATAAAATTATATCTATTTATTTTACTTATTCTTTATTTATCAATCTGTTTTTAAAAACTACAAATATATCCTTGGGTTTGCAAAACTTGTTCCAATTTCACGCCTCGCATCCTGTGTAGGTGGACGAAATTTAAAGAAAAAGATAGAAATACCCTTTAAATCGTTTATGAAAAATAAGCTAAACATTTAAAAATAACATAAAAAAAAAAACCCCCCTAAAACAAAGCATAAATTTTTAGAAAAGAAAGATGTAATGTTTTTTTAAATGTTTAAAAAAGTATATATTTTTTTAATAGAATTTTCTCAAGGGAAAGATATTTTTAAAAAATAAATTTGGTCTGGTTGAGGTAGTTTAATGAAATGATGGAAAATAACATATTCTACAGACATGTGATATGTTTAAGCAAAGGTCTCTTCAATAACTTCAAGAAGGCAAACCGGAGCACGCATCAAATATCACTACTATAAATGACATGAAAAACATGTGATGTGTTTTATAACCCGAAGGTGATCTTCAATTTCATCGCCCTTACGAGCGTCTAGCAGAAAATTGATAAAACATTTTCTTTTTTTTTTTTTTTTTAAATGTTAAATGGTTCAAATAAATTAGTCATCCAACACACACGAGAATTTCGATTTTTAGAAAAATTCTACTTTAATAGAGTATAATAAAAAGATAACCTACCGACAAATTATTTTCCGAACCATCATCTCATATTACGATAATATTTAATTAACAAATTTATATATGTACATTATAGAACTTATTACTTTACCGATAAAGTTTTTTTTTTTTTTTTTCAACACCCCTACTACAGAACTCTGCTTAGTTCATCAATGAATTGGTAGACTTTCCATTAATAATTCATACTTGAACTATATAATTAAACGACATATATATAGTAATTGAAGGAATTAGAAAGTTGGAGAAAGATGGGCATTTATTAGGCAGATGAACAATAGCAAATTTGTAAAGTGTTAGGCAGCAGTTAATGTTATTAATACTACATTATCATTACAAATCAGCTTAATAATAGCAGTCATTAATTAGGCAAGTAAATTAAATGAATTTCAATAAAACAGTTAAAAGACTCGCCTTCGAAGGAAAAATGATGGGACTTAAAAACATCAAAACAAGCATGTCGGTGTCAGGCCCATACTCTCTCTTGATGCCAAAAGCGTACAGCCAATCGGGCTAAAGGGTGGGGACCTAGCACAGCATGTGATGTGTTTAAATGAGAGCATTTTTCTTTATTAATTAATTAATTAATTAATTTCCATCTTTGGGTTGACTCATCAGAAGACAGTCACCTTCACGCATGAATTTTTATCATTCATGTGCACCTCCTCACACACATCAACACGCCTTGGCCTCATATGTGATTTAAAAAAAAAAAAAAAAAACTACTTTGGGATATTATACGTATATATACGAGAGCTCGAGAGCTCTCGTATACGATACCTATACAAAACTATAAGGGTTCGTTCGGTGTTTAAGTTAAGTTTGAGATAAGATGAAATTTTAAGGTTTGAGTTGGTTGACTTTTTAAAAATTAGTTATAAATTTTATTGATTTAAAAAAAAAGATAAAAATTGAGATGAAAAAGTACAGTTTAATTGGAGTTAAACTTTGTTACCAAACTAGGCTTAATTATGATTTTTTTTTTTTGTGAATATTTATAACATTAATTGGTTGATTCACATGTAATATTATTTTTAGTAATATTTATCCTTTACGTTGATAATTTTAAATAGTATATATTATGAATATTTTAAATATAAAATTATATGTATTAATCAATTAGTAATCATGCAATGTACGTAACATGTATTATCACGAAGCCTTCCTACTTATATATCAAGACGCACGCAGATATTTTGGTAAATATATATCACTCTCAATAAGCAGTGGACTAAGATGCCAAGTACAAATTGGTTGAAACGTATTAATAATTCAGCGGGATAAAGGGGGAAAAAAATCATTCTTCGTCAAACATTATTGCAATAGGGGAAATAACAGCAATAATTAAGAAAGGCCCAGCTTATCAATGGTCAAGCAAAGTAAGATGCAAAAACAGTTACTATTTAATCCGCCAAGTTCGAAGCAATCCACTGATTAGTTGTATGTAAAATCATTAATTGAGAAGGGAAATATGAAGAGTAGACCGTAGAAGCAATAAGCTCTGTGTACATATATACATGGCATAAATTTTTGATTTATTGTATGTAGCAATAAATTAAGTAGGACACACATTAGTTTTTCGACTAATATCACACCTGAATTGGTCATGATTATTGGAGGATTCCGTCTTGATATATAGGTCTATCACATTAAAAAACGAGTAAGCTCAGTTTTTCTTTTCTTAAATCATGAGGATACATTCCATTGGGGACTCCATTATGTTATCGTGAAAAACACAATTCATTATATGCAAAATTCACATACCATTGCAATTTAGAGGTCCACATCTTTGATCGAATTACGGACTAGGACTCTTCTTGGGAGCCTAACTACACAATAATTAAGATCTATATGGTCAAGTCTACAAGATCTTAAAATGCGCTTGAGGTTTTATCTTAAAAGATTAGAAGAGTATTCCTAACGTTGGTGAGTGAGTAAACAGATTGATCAATCTAATGATTTTTTTTGCATACCATGTTTTGAAATTAATGAACAAATGACTATTGATTACACTGATGTGTGTTCGTTACCTTAAGATCCACACCAAGGAAATGGAAAAAAGCATGTTATCACGATCGGGTAAGCGCATGGCAGTACTATCTGACGTGGAGGACTGTTGTGATGTGTTGTGTTGTGTTGTCCATATATACGACCATACCAATTGGTCATGATCATTGAAGAGTGCTGGGAAAGGCAAATTCAAGGTCACATTCATAAATTGGCATGGGAACCACATATTTCTTTTCAAGTACCAATTCAGTTTGGGCTTTTGTCTAATGCCTAGTATGTACGCCCCTTTTTTTTTTTTTTTTTTTTTTTTTTTTTTTTAACATATGCTTCTGTCAATTCCACTCCCCACGCCCTAATATTTAACCGGACCTAGTACTTCCAAACATCTCTACTAATTTTATATGCTGAAATCTTGAGGGGAAAAAAAGTTATATAAATATATGCTGAAATTACTGTGGTAATTCTCTTTTCTTTTTTTATTATTTAAATGGAGAATTATACAGGAAGTACGAAAAAGATATCTTATCGGTAGGAGTCTATTTCTAATTATAATTTAATTTTTTTTTAATTTTGGCAAAACTTATAATATGTATTGCTGTCTTAGTCATTGGATTAACTTTTTCACCGTAGAATTTGTGAGTGTCTGCTTTGAAAACTTAAAACACAACATCCAAAACTAATTTATGTTATAGGTTATTAGAACGGTTGAAAAATAGACCTAATGACTACATTAATAATATTTATCAATAGGGTAAAAATATAATTCCTATTATAAATTTTTTTCATTTTTAAACGAGATTTTAACAAGATTATCAAATGTCAGAAATGCACACTAGTAAAAAGTTCCTAAGAACATTTGCAGTAGTTTTAGTAAACTTAGGCTAAATATTTAGTCTTTTTGTTGATGATCAATCAATGACAGTGTGCCAAGACAGATTTATTGTTCCCCTAATAAACTACTGATTATTGAACCATGTGGACCAAGTTTTGTTACAGACTGGATTAGAAATATAGTAGTCGTGGCGCGGCGAATGGATAAGAGTCAGTATATAAATATTAAATATTCGAATCATATGAAGAATCAGAGCAGACGATGAAATGTAGTCCACATGCATAATTCAGACCCAAGAATTTCATCTGGAAAAACGCTTCATAAATAACTCCTTATTATCTACCCCACTGACATTTGTTTGCCTTGTTTCCTGTATATAATTTTTCTGTCAGTGTATATTCTGATTACTGTTATGGGGTCCCTTTTTTTTTGCCATCTCTCTCTCATAATCTGCCCGTTTCCCTAGACATTTAATATCATGTTCTATAAGGAAAAAAAAAAAAAAACTTAAATCTCAAGTTATAAACATATAACAACAATAATAGATGTATAAGGATATTAAGCAATTTCATTTAATGGGTTAACCTTTAAAGATGGAAGCTTAATCTTTTAACAGTCTTAAATTTCTCTTATTCTCTCTAACCTTTTTATGGTATCAAAGCCTAACAAGCTCAAATGAGCAGCTCGATCTATCTAATATAAGATTGACGACTCCAAAAAGGAGCATCATCTTACAGGAACGTCTTAAGGGTAAGAGAGTAACATTTTGATAATATTTAACGTTTAAAAACATGAACTATTGAACCTCCATATAAGAAGATGTGAATTGATTGGTCCACTGTAGTCGCATCCCCAAAACTGCATAAGCACCTCACATGGAACTTACTATGACCTTCTTAATTAGGTTGCCTTCACCTTATTATCAAGGTAATTTCACTGCGAGGTGGTAAATAATTCGACAAATGACAGCAAGAGAATCATTACATAGGTGGTAATTTCACAGTTTCAGATTGATTTTTATTAGATTCTATCGGTTATACAACTTTTTTATTCTGAAGTGATTTTGATCAGACACAACGTTCAGAAACACATACTACCAAACCTCCATATAAGAATCACTCATGTAGTGTCCCAAAAACTACAGAGGCACTTCATGTGAGCTAATTACGACCTGCTTATCGTAGGTAATAATACGTATAACGAGAGCAAGAGAATCACTTAATAAATAACTAAATATTGCACCGACGGAATTTAAGCATGAAATTAAAAAACAAAGGTGAAGCAGACGATATACAATGATAAAAATAGGGTAGTGAAGGACCACTATATTTCAATGCCAGATTCTTTTTCACGAATGTGATATATATGTGCAGGCTACAATTACAATGCATAATGGCTTCCAATAACGGGCAAGCAGGGGATTTTGGTACAAAATCAGGCCTGCAAAGTAGTAGTTGTGTAATTATTGGGGCATGCATTTAAAAAAGCTCCTGTATTGTAGGGACTTTGCATGTGGCTCTAATATCTTCATGAATAGACCCCGACTGGTTTGTGTAAGCTATAATACTTTCTCATTAGTAGTGTACTGAGTATTTTGTTTTAGATCAGGATAACTTAGTGATACATAAATAAACACCTTACGAAGTCAGAGGTCCCATGGGCTCTAAATCTGTGTTAGAGCAGTTTTTCTAGGTATTACAAGTGTTTCAAATCAAACGAGATGAAGTTACTATGAAAAAAAAAAAAAAAAGAAATTGGGGTGAGAGAGGCTCGAACTCTCGACCTCAGGATCACTCAGAAGCTATGAGACCTACGCGCTAGCCAACTGCGCCACCACCCCAATTTGTGATCCTTGGTTATTCTTAATTAATAAAAGAAGATTGACATGGAGTTCCATACAGCAGCCATGAAGGGTATCCAGTGGGCTAGCTTACTAGACCAATAGGTGGATCACAATGGGACAGAAGAGTGGCCTTTTTACACTCGGCCTTAATTAGGTCTGTAATGGCAAACCTTAACTCGAACGGGACCAGGTGAAGGCGAAGGCCATTCCAGTTAGAAAGAAGGAATTCATTCCAAAAAGAACCAACAAAAGGCACAACTAGTATGTTGTTGAACTGCCTTATATATAGTCGTTGATTTTCACTCGAGAATAAATGGGCTTGCTGCTGTGAAACTAATATGTTTTGGTACGATGAGGGTGCTAAATGGGTGCTAAATGTCTTGTATATCTACTCGTTCCTATCAACATAATTTATATGAAAAAAATAACTACATGTTTTTGGTACGTAAAACTATTTCATCATTGGCAAAGAGCAAATTAGCTTCCCCCAATGATTTACCAGAAGTTCGAAAGAATTCCTTGTCATTTTCTATTTGCTGTTGCTTTGATTTTTGTGTCCTTTTTTAGTTCTTGGTCGTAATTCCCATTCAAGTCGTTTCATCAGTTCTTGTCGTTGCACCAATCCAATGCATCATTGGGTACTGTTCTCCCATGTTTGTTATTGTTCTTTTCCATGTCGTTTGTTTAATGAACTCTCTTTTCAATAAGTTTTCGTTTTTAAACTCGTCGTTGTTTGCTCTATGTCCTTTTTTATTCTTGTGGTTTGGTATGATAACCCTCGTTTTCATTACTGCCGTTTTTCAGTTCATTACTTATTTTCTAATTTTACCTCGCACAATTTAGAAAGCAACAACAAATCAACAAAAGCTATTAAACGACAACAGCAATAAAAACCACGGCACCCTACCTAAACGACGTCAACCAACATAAACCACAATAACAGAAAGCAACATAAAACTAACTACAAACTAACTACATTGTTCAACCTACACAGAGTGGTTAAATGGTAGACCGACCGACTTGCATTAATGTCATTCAATGTTTTATTTGATTAAGCAGGGCAGTGGAAGTCTGTAAGGAGAACTTGCCAGTAATAATGACTTTGCCATCAAACAAAATCTCGAAATTATTACATGGTCAGCTAAATGTCAATGGAATTTAATCCTTTTTTTTTTTTTTTTGGTTTCAAAAAATGATTATACGAATAGAGAATGAAATACAGTGTTACACCACGTGGCATGTGATTCCTCTTAATGCGGATTGTCCATATTATCTAATCACTTGTTTCTTTTTTTTTTTTTTCCAATTCAATTTCATATATAGTTGGGTGATGAGCCTAAAGTCCAGCTTCTCTTTTACTTGCACATTTAAGGTGAAATCGTGAGTACTAATTTCTTTCAGTGTTTCATGTATCCTCATCAAAAAGCAATAGCAGACAATTGAATTTGGGTTCATTCCAAGAACAGATCAGAATTGTAAATGATCAAGTATTCCATCAAAGGGCTTAGATCAATCTTTTTATTATTTATTTATTTATTTTTTTTAACGAAAGGGTGGATGTAAAAGTGAGGAAGTGCACCTGGAATCGACATTCTCTTTATGTCCTCATCATCTGTCCTGTAAACATACCTTTCGATATATTAATTACAAGGCAAGGTGTGTTTGAGACGTTCTAATTAATCTAGTATGAAAAGAAATAACAGACAATAGTACTGGCCTGGGGGAAAGCAAACAATCCCAATGAAAAGGAAAGAAAAGAAGCTTTTTGAATCACATATCCATCATGATCATCCACAGAGCAGAGCCCTCACCAGACAGGTAAAAATTGGCATCTTGGCAATTGGGTTTGTGCGGACTCAGAAAATGAACACAACAACAACAACAACAACAACACCAAGAACAGCAGCAGCAGCAACAAACAAACAAAAACCTGGTTAGATATGACTGAGTGGAAAACTTTGGAGGAGTGGAAACATATGTAGAGATAAAAAGTCGGGCCTTTTTCAGTGGTGAAAAGGAACAGATGACCTGGGTATTTGAGAACTAGATAAGAGAGAGAGACAGAGAGAGAGAGAGAGAGAGGAGCAGCTTTAAATAGACATGGGGGGATTGGTGGGGCCTAGGGAGATGGAAGAAAGAAAAAGTGCTGAAGAAGGGGGGGGGTGGGGTTTGTGTTTCTAGGTGGGAGAGGAAGAAAAGTGAGACGGAAATCCAGCTCATTGTCGTAAAAGAGTGATTGGACCCCTCGTGGTGAGGACCTGCCATTTTGCCAGTTCACGAGCTCGTGCAGTTTTCTTCACATATTTTGATTTTGATAAGAAAAACAATGGGATAATCTATTATAAAACTCCATTTATCTACTTTATTGGTAAAATTCTGTGTAAGATTATTAAAATTTAATTTTATGGATAAAATTTAAAGGGTATATAAAAATTAAAATAAATTCTGATTATAGGATTGTATTTAAAAAAATTTTAAAATTTCTTATTTTTATTAATTTTTTAATTAGAAATAAGAATTCAATAATGAAAATAAAAATAAAAATAAAAATTGATCTATAGATTATAGGAAGGAGGGCCATCGCTCGAACGTCGGCCAGTGGGGTTGATTTTGCCATTTGGCGATTTCTCGACGGGGAAGGGCAACGACTGATGGGGGCTCAGGGGAGGGAGGTCGGGGGGATTTCGCCGTCTTGTGATTTCGTAAGGGGGGAGGGGCGACTGTCGATGGGGGCTCAGGGGAGGGGGGTTCATCGTGAGTTTAGCGATTTCACAGGTAGGGGTGCGGGGTTGCAGGTATGGGTCGCCACCAGTGGGGGGTGATTTCATTGTTATCAGAAGTGAAAGTCGCCCTCGTAGGAGTCGCCGGTGGAAAGGTTGGTTTTTTTTTTTTTTTTTTTTTAATTTTTGCTTTGATTTTTATTCTTCAAATTTCTCAGCTATGATGTTTTGAGTTAAGATACATAATAATTATCGTATACAAACAAAATCTCAACCATTAAAATATATCAAATGGTCTATAAAGTGAAATCTATTAATAGATTATATAAAAAATGTTATATCACGACTTTTTCTAATAATAATAATAATAATAATAAAAACCGGATATGTGCTTATTTTTCATAGCTGTCCTTCAACCTCGTCCCTAACGCTGCCAACCAAGCCTTAGATGACGACTTCTCTTCAAACATCCATTATTCTACCCAAGCCCTAAAGTTTATTATATATTCCAAAGTTAATACCACATGGCCTACGTTTGATTTACCGGAGTTTTAGAAAAAAAACTCACCTCAGTTTTTATAGTTTTTATCTTTTTTAATAAGTTAATTTAGTTTTACTATTTACACTTTAATTATAACTTTAAAAAATTTATATCTTTACATGTACAATTTTAAAAATTACAAAAAATTTCGAGGAGAATAAAATAAGTCCATCTGATTTATTTCCTTTTTTGGAAAACAACTTAAGTTTTTATATTTTTTAACTTCAATCATCCAAATACAAAGACAAACGCACAACTCAACTGCTACTATAATTCAAAATTTTCAATTCAAGTGGACGTACTAAAAATATTTCCATCCGTAGGGGCTCCACTTTAATTTCAAATATAGGACGTAAATCAGGCAGTGTGTGTTTATAAAATGAATATACAATTATTAAAAACTAATTTTTTTTAATGTAATAATCAATCTCATAAAATATGCACAACCTAATTTTGATTCTACGGTTATAATCAATAATTTTATGAGGCTCGCCAGAGATACCCCACCTTAATTGCAGATATTAGCATTGCTGCTAATTTACACAAACGGAGAGGTCTTGTACTTGGGTAATTTCTCTTTTGGCAACATATATATATATATATATATATATATATAGGATAACATCACTGATATCGGTAATTATGATTTTACGTTTATGTTAGCACGGTACATCTTGTGGTTGGAAAATGTTCTTCGTCCAAACAAACAGTCTCGCTTGATTCCACGTACAAACAATTCTAGGTTTAATTCCAATCCAGACTATCAAACACAGTCTAGATTGAAGCTTTAAATATGAAGTGGTCACAAGTTTTTTCATTAAGGTTGGTCTCGCTTTGTTTCAAAGGCATTAATTATTATGAATTTTTTAGCATTAGACAGCCTGATCATGCACTGAGCATTGGAGTCTTGCACACTCTTATCTACATTTTTTCATTCATGTGATCTGCTCATTTAATTAGAACGTCGTCGTTTTTCTTCTCCCTTTTTAAAATCATTTTGATTTATTTGAATGATATATATTTTTTTAAATAATAACGATTTGACTCATCATCGATCGTAATTTAATAAGATTCATTCACTCCCAACAACAAGTAAATTAAATCACATTATTTATAAGAACTAAATAAATTTTATTCCTGAAAATATGAACGCAAGCCATCTATTTTCTTTCACTTCCACCGATTATGATCTCCTCTTGAAAGTCGTTGTTGCGTGCGGACTGCTCATGTGTTTTCACAGCCAAAAAGTCATCGCAAAAGCTTACTTTGCTTTGTGACGTGTTGTATTTTAATCCAGGCTTTACAAAATTAAGGATGTGACAAATATATGTATCCCAAAGTTGGATTTGTTTATCTGTGGGCCAAAATCCTACAAAAGTCTGTCATTGGACCCCACACAGAGACTTTGATTTGTGGCTCTCTTGCTCAGATTAACATATATATATATATATTTATATACAAATTAGCTAGATATATCCACCAGATACTAATGAAGAACAATATTGGCTTTCAATTAGGGTTAAATTGTAAAATATTTGCTAATTGGCATTTAGCTTTATGCACTTATGATTCTTGACCAGGGAATGATGTCTAATATAAGCAGATAGATATATGTTTTATAGATAATATTTAAAATTTTATACAATTGTTTAAAAGTTTTTGATATCATCGTTGCCGTCCATCGCTACATTGCACATGATTTCTATCTGCAGCTACAAATTAAAATATATGTTACCATTCTGTAATCCTAACTGTTTTTTGATTTTCTTTTCTTGTTGGGAAGTTGGCTTTTGTCATAACTTATGATTAGAGTCGGGTTTAGGAACATGGGGTCACGTGAGAATATTTGACCAGCACTTTTGCATATAATTAAGTACGTACAACAAGGGCTTACTTCCAATATTATATATGTCTATATATACGTGCGTACAAACAGATGGAAAAGTGAGAACAAAAATTTGTCACAAAATAAAATAATTAAGAGGCAAAAAAGAAAAAAGTGCATACGCTGAAATTAGCTGTTCTTTTGATGGTAATAGTTCTTCCAGAGAAGCAAAGGCAATAAATTAATGCTTACATATAAAAGAAAGTAAAAGTGGTATAACACATTATTATTTTTCATATTTGTTTCACGCAAAACATAAGGGAAACAAGTGCTGTGGTCCATTGTTAAGAAACAAACCAAATAAAAAACATTAAATCGAACAACGCATTTTGTAATACTAAAACATGAACAAGTAGCTCTTTGTGATATTATTATTATTATTATTAATTAAAAGGAGAACCAAAACGACAATCAAGCGCCTACTTGACATAATTTGTGGACTCAAAGTGGCAACCCGATGATGATCGGAGGGTCCATCTTATATAATATTAAGCACCCACCCACAACTCCACGAGTACAAAAAATGTGTTGGCATGATCTCATATTAAAAACATCATCAATATATATATATATATATATATATATATAATAGTAGTCCTAAGAAAATCATCAAGAACTGGTCAAAAAATAGCAAACCATCGAGAACACTAATATTTTCTTATCAAAAGAGATTACAAGAAAAAATATCCTAATGTTTTTTTTTTTACGCAAGCAAGCACACACACATTTACCACAAGGTAAATTGATCACAAGAACCTTTGTGACTAAATTACAACTTGTCTGAAAAAAAATATCCTTTATATACACAAAATAACAAAAAAAAAAAAGTACGCAATTTTGAGTGCTTGATGTTTAAATGTACAAAAAAACATAATTAGTTCTGATCTATTGTCTCATTTTTTTTTATTTCAATGATTCTTTCTTTATTTAAAATCGTATGGATACGACCTTCACTGTGCATCTTGATCAATTGGATTGTTTTGTTGTAAACCCCAATGTGAAGCTTTTGTAAATGCCTTTCTAGGTATTCTTAGTTAGGAATCAACTTATGTAATAGAGTTGATCCCCTAAAGTGTTGAGCAGTGGTGTAGCATCAGATCCCAAAGATAATAAGTCTTTTCCTTCTTATAAAGGAAAGTCTTAATTTTTATTGATTTCTGTTAAAAAGAAACTATTTGAGTTGAAGTTTAATTTTACTGAAAATGGTTTTATGTTATTTCGTATTATAAAATTCCGTTATTTGTGGGATTATTTTCTCACAAAAGGTAATTAAAAGAAATTATAGAATGACTTTCTGTCTCAATGTAAAAGTGATATAATGATAAGAGAACCGATGATTTCATGACTCTGGTATGTTCAGAGAGGCCGTAAAGATAAATACAAAAGAGAGAGAGGAAAAGAAGAGATTAATTTGGATAGGACGAGTGGGAGAGTATATTAATGGGGGGGGTGAGACAGGAGGACACACTCAAAGTGCGTTAGTCACGCAGCTGTCATTCGGAATTACAAAGCCCACACCCCACTCTTTCCTATCACAGCCAGCAAATCAGCGTTTGCAGCTGTCGGATCTCTCCTCTCCTCTCTCGCACTTTCTCTCTCTAAACTCTCTCTTTCTCTCTCCAACCGCCTCCTTTTTCTTTTCTTTTTTTTTTTTTTTCCTGCCCCTTTTTTTCCTCTCTTTTAATCAACCAATCCCTCCCCACTCTGGCTCTCTCTATTTCAAACCAGCTAAGCCCTCATCAACCCATAAACAACAACATCATTAACTTTATCCATCTCTTTCCCGTCCCTCCTTCAATGATTTTTCCTCTTTCTTCCCTCTCTCTCTCTTCCCTAATTCCCCTGCTCTGAATTTGCTATAGACTGAGGCCAACAGAAGTATTCAATTATTAGCCCATCTCAGGAGAAGACGTTGTGTAGAGAGAGAGAGAAAGACAGAGAGAGAGAGAGAGAGAGAGAAAACACACATACAAAAATTATGATATCATGGAAGATCAATATGGGCAACCAAAGACTACGCCTAGGTGTTGGAACAGACCATACCATGACTTATTTTTAGTTGCTACTACTTTATGATCACTACTAGTACTACAACTGCTGCTGAATTAGAGCTGGAGCTGGAGCCTCTGATCATCATATAGATATATACATATATATTTGTGTGTGTGTATATATATATATTGGGCGATTGTCGTTTTTGATGATTTTGAGCCAAGGCCATGGCATACCCGCATTACCGGTCACAGTTTGGAGATACGACGTTCACCAAAGTGTTTGTTGGAGGCCTTGCTTGGGAGACTCCCACCGATGAAATGCGAAGATACTTCGAGCAGTTTGGCGACATTCTAGAAGCAGTCATCATCACTGATAAGAACACCGGAAAATCTAAAGGCTATGGTTTCGTAAGTCATTTCTTATTTAATCTATTATTGTTGTTATAACTATATATATATATATATATATGATATATATTAAACTTTGTGATTAATGGAAAAGTAGGATATGTATTAAACTTTGTGAATAATGGAAAAGTAGGTTACTTTTCGCGATCCCGAATCGGCAAGGAGGGCTTGTGCGAACCCAAATCCTGTAATTGATGGAAGGAGAGCAAATTGTAACATCGCTTCATTGGGGAGACCGCGACCTTCGCCCCCACGAGGTCCCTATAATTCTTTTTCGTCTTTATTTATTATTGTGATCAACTTGGTGGAAATGATTAGACATAGTTAATTTGTCAATTTTTGTTTTGTTTTTTTTTCTTCAAGATTAATATGAGCGATATATATAATATCTTCATTAGTGGGCAAGTCTTTGGATAAGATGTTAAAAAAGATATTTATCTTGTCTAATTGGTTGAGCGCAGGAAGAAATCAAGGTGGCAGTCACTTTCAGGGAGGGTCACCACAAGGTCCTGCTCATCTACCCAATTACAGCGGATCAGTCCCAGCACCATTACCGCCGCCACCACCTCCGATTATCTATCAACCTTACGGGTGAGTAGGGAAATAAAATGACAAATTAACTATGTCTGTTAAGAATATATATATATATATTTATGTATGTATATGTACAGTTAATGATACGTAGGATCCAAAATTTTGTTATTCTTTTTTAGTGCAAATATGTGCAGCAGTACCGAGTTAAAATAAGGAAAGACTTTGGTGTCATTTTCTAGGTCTGATGACTTTGGCCGGTTAGTACAGTTGGCATATAACTTTTAGATGGCAATTATAAATCATAAAAATCGATCCCTGTCCCAATGGCATACTCATAACATGTGCATTTTTGCTAGAGCTCTACGTTCCTTGGCTCCACCAACGTTTAGGGAATAATACCCTTCGCCTCATCTCTAGTCATTTTATGCATACATATATATATATATATATATAGTAGTATATATTCACACGGTGATATATACGTAAAACTTTTCCAAAGGTCGGGCAAGAATTGACTTTTGTAACTGAGTAGAAGAGAGAGAGAGTTAAGTGGATTAACTTCTAAGTGATTATATTATTGTCAAAAAATTTGTGTGATTCTCAAGCAAAAATAATAATCTCGATTGCACATTGTAAGCAATGCGATCGCTCGAAGTCAAAAAGACGTTAGGTCTAACGATCTTTAATAAGGGTAAAAAAAAGAGAGAGAGAGGAGAGAGAGAGGAAAAAAGTTAGTACTACAAAGGATAGATATTGATTTATTGGTGGTAAAAGTTTAATGTATACACACATGGTGGTCCTCCATTTACAAATGATAGAAAACTCCTTTTCGCTCCTTTTACTTGTTTTTATATTCAGCTGTAATTATAAATTTCAAATTAAAAAAAATTTTACATTTTCGTTAATTTTTGTGATCAAATTTCAACACACTAAAAGCTTGATGCCTTGTTCGCTAGCTTGTTACTAATATACGTACGTGTTAGTCTGTAAATGTGCAAGTTCATTGTCTCAATGATGGAAGTAGTACTTAATTGCCACTTAAGCTAAATATTTCTATATACACGACACACACATATATATAATTTTTGTGAGCAAGAGAAGCTTGTTCATAATTGCTTACTATATGTATCTGTGGTTAAATATTATATACCCCAACGCGGCATTGCATGATTTAGATGAACAACATATCCACCCAAATTAATACTACTTAACTTTATTTTATATATATATATATATGTTCAACATAAAACCAATATATAGGTTGTTTATATATACCATGTAATACTTGTTTATGTATATAAGTTCATATGAAGTAATTTCTACCCATCTTTACTCATCAATTTCATTAACCATATGGGAACCTATCTTTTCATTGCAGCTACCCAACCTACACCCCTGCTGATTATGGGTACCACCAAGTAACTTCTCTCTCTTTCTCACCCTGTGTCTTTCTCTCTCTTAGAGCTCTATAATTAAACACACAGGGAAAAAAAAAAAAAAAGGACGGAAGTATTGAGATATGAATAATGGTTGGTGCAGGCAGTGTATAACCCACAACTGCAACAGCCACATTACTATCACCAAATGTACGGTTCATCATCTTCAACAATGAATAGTCCATACTACTATGGCGGGTACTCTCTGGCTCAATCCCCAAGAGGACCATTTTCCACAGTGCCAGCTCATCATCAGCAGCCACCGCCGCCTCCGCCGCCGCCGCCGCAGCGTATCGCCGGACCGCCTTCCTATCTCTACTACCCGAATCCCCCTCACCTCGAAGGCTCATTCTCTACCACCACTTTTCCTCATTTTCAACCCACCACCACATCAAGGCATCCTTTTCCCTCTCCTACAGGTGCCATTATCATTTTAATTATATTCTTTCTACATAATCATCATCTCCTTATTCTCATTAATAATGCACATATATACACACAACATTATACGCATTCTATATATACACTGAAGGACAGCATATAGAATTATTTGTTTTTTTTTTTTTTAGTGTAACATGTTGATCAGTGGGGCCACATGGGGAACCCCGTGCCCATGTGAAATGAGCTGTCTGGGTTACTGGGCGTGACCCAGGTAATAAGTCAAATAATATTGGAAAGTAGTGACAGACGAGCATATGTATATAAATATATATACAGAGAGAGAGAGAGTAAAGAAATAGTTACTGCATGCTTGTGGTCTTCAATGTGTTAAGATATTTGATGGCCAGTTGATTTCTGAATGTTGCAGTTGGCCATGTCATATAAAGAGAGAGCCAACCAGGCCCACATTAAATAAATAAACATTACACTAGTCACTAGCTAGTCCCACTATACTAACATATATATATATATATATAGTATATATGTTAGCATATATGCTGCAGAAAATTGCTTGAATGTAAACAAATATATATATATATATATATATATAAAAGATATAAAGTTGATAAAACTAGAAAGATCAACAAGGCATATATAGAATCTGCCATATCTAGGAATGTTTTGGATGTAGGCTTCTTGCCAAGCAATGTTAGCTAGTACAATAATTCTTTACCCCAACCTCGCACGAAATATGAGACATGTAATTGCGATGCAGCTAGCCTTTTTTTTTTTTTTTTTAAGTAATAAATAAATAAATATTGTTTTAAAATCTTTAATACGCATTAACTAGGGTGATGATAGCGAAACTTGAGGGTGAACCTTAAATTGAGGAAATTTTGATCTATATTTCTCAAAGTAATTTAATTAGAAATTAGCAAAATCATCATTAATTTTTCACATTGCTCCAGTAGTGAGAAACAACTGTTATGAGACTATTTTTGGATGTTATTTAACAAGTTTTCTATGCATACTTCAATTTACTGTTTAAAGTTAATTTTTTAAACCTATGATGTAGACCAAGGCATAATTATGACATTATTTTTTTATTTTAATTATTAGGTAGAGTACGTATAAACTTGTACTCTTGCTATCATCCGTGCATTCAAGGTTATTCTTTGGTTAATTAAGATACAGTTATTGAAAACTTGTTTCTGGAGTACAATAGTGGTTGTTAAAGTTAAAAACATATATAATAAGTATGCGTGGGTGTGTGTGTATATATAATATAATATAATTCAAAATTCTGTTAAGGTTAGTTTAACGGAGGAGAGAGGAAGGATTTGGATAAAAGTTTTCAAGTTCTAAAATTAAGAATATTTTTGTTTTTCTTTAATAAGTAGCCCCTACAGTAAACATGTATATGCATTTATGCACTCATAAATACCTACTCTTCACTATTAGCTCAAAGAAAGAAAGAAAGAAAGAAAGAAACTACCCTTTCATGAAGAGCTACCGATAGAAGTTATTTCCCTGGAAAACATGGTGTCGTGCATACTCGGGAATCATAAAAACGTGCAGGACCATCGGAACTAACTGGTTGACTGACTGTACAAAACTTAAATACTCCACGCCCGGTTGGTGATTGGTTAACAATGATACTCTCACACACCATGTCATGATTGTTTGTCATCTCATTGTTGGAAAAAATTTAAAAGTAAAATAATAATAATAATAATAACTTTGTTTTGTACGCGGTGAAAAGTTATTGAGACAATTACATCATTATATATATGTGTATATTTATATATTATTTTAGCCGTGTTGAAATTTGATTTTTA
This sequence comes from Ficus microcarpa, assembly GCA_025413485.1. NCBI lineage: Eukaryota > Viridiplantae > Streptophyta > Magnoliopsida > Rosales > Moraceae > Ficus > Ficus microcarpa. The sequence goes on along the minus strand of CM046377.1, from coordinate 40,080,893 downwards.
ATCTCTGATAAGTAAATTGGAGTTTGAATTGGTACAAATCTTGTTCTTATAAGAGTTCAGTCTGATTATTAACTTTACGTACTAATTAATTATAAACTTTCCACATATCTAATGTTGAATTTTGTTTTGTTTTGTTTTTTGGTCTCAGATTCACAGACTCAACAACGTGCCTCCACGGAAACAGAAGCTGGAGTCAGCACTTCAGAAAGTCCAAATACCTAAAAAGAAATTCTTCCCATCAATACATGGCTAAAAACTTTCCAGTTGTACAATTATCTCGTTGAAATTATTATTCTCAGCATTTTTATAAAATTCTTTGGGTCCAAAGCTGTAACATTCTGGCGAAACTAGCAACTGCTTCAACAGACTACGACATGCATATTGTACCTTCTTCACAGCTTTGACAAGAAAAAGATAATCTAATCAACATCGATCCTTTTGCATTTTTTTTTTTGAACAGAAAGAAATAACACTTCTGTTACTTTCTATTTCATTATGCTGTTAATTCGTAAACATTAGTGTTTAACAGCACCTGCTGGAAAATGTATCAAAACAGGTTCTGTTGATGCACGATCCAAGCCCTTTTTTATTATCATTATTTTTTTTTGGCTCTTTCTATTTGTTTTTGTTTAATTTAGTACCAGTATATAATTGTCGAATCAAATGACCGCAGCAAAAATAGAGAGAAAGAATTTCGAATCTATTTAAATCCAAAAATAAATTGTGTTCTGAACTTGATCATAATTATTAAAGTACTATTTATACAATATACATTATAAGTATATATTGCTCTTGTTAAATTGTAATTCTACTCATCCAGAGTACTTAAACAATTTTAATACGACCACCGAACTTAAAATTTGGAAAATTAATAGACCATCATGAATTATAAGGTAATATCGCAAATATGTTTTACATCTATAAGAAATGCACGAATTCTGATAAATAAATTGTTAAATACATTGTCTAAATTGACATGCATGGAAGTTTCTGCGTAGCTTTATATGTAACTTCGTCTATAATTCAATGATAGAGAAGGAAATATTGTCCACATATCACTAGAGAGAATGCGCACGTTCATATAATAAATATGTAGGTATTTATATGTATATATATATATATATATACGTATGTATTTGCTTTTCAAACTTTAGAGAAAGTGACATATATAAAAGTAGGCCATAAAAAGGTATCGGAGAAAGCTTATACGGAATGGCCATTAGCAAAAAAAGTTCATAATATTGCACGTCCCAAAAATAGAAACGAATCATTTTCACCTGCAATAATATGTCTCTCTAGAGTACTCTTTAACTTATCTCTGGTGGTGCTGGCGCATGTTGAGAGTCAATTTACAAGATTAACCAACAACGCACATTTCATGATAGATTTTTTAAAAGCCTCTGCGGTGCAAGTCTTGCTCAATTCAGATGCTATGGGGCCACAGATATTAAGTTCATTGCCTTTCATTTCCGTTAACAGATACACAGTCCATACAGGAGAGTATTATTACCCCCCGTTTCAAAGATTCTTTTCACTCAACCATATTATTCTCCAGCCACACAGACCTACCTCTCTCTCTCTCTATATGTGTGTGTGCATATACATATATATATATATATATATATAGATAGATAGATAGATAGATATCTTAGCCAGCTAAAATCTCATTATAAAAGCCTTGAACAATCACAATAATTGGCGAATATACAGTGTTGATGAATGGATTCCTCTGAAACCTCTTCATCGATATGGAGTAGTACCAAATCTCTTGATCTTTTCCCAAACGACAACAAAAACGCAGTACTTCATCAGCCTCTTCCACTAATAAGCTGCTTGCTTAATCGTTCACCTGATAAAGCACCTGCATGTGAAAACCCTAAAGACGCACGCAGTGGATTACTAGATCATAGTGAAGATGTTACTGTGGCCTTGCACATCGGCCTTCCGGAGCACTCACCTGATGGCTTCGTCGTGGATTCTAATGGAAACATCGATCCAAACGACATCGCAGCAGCCGAGAAATATTGGATTCCGACCCAGAGCAAATACTCATCGGCTTCACTCATTTTTCCTGCCATGTCTGCTTCAAGACTTTCAACCGCTATAACAATCTTCAGGTGCGGCTACATATATACTCGGTTAAATTATTATTTGTATTTGCGTTATAATCACTAAAATATATATATCACATTTTATATGATTTTAATTAATACCAACCTAGCTAGGCTTTGTTTAATATTTAAGTTTAATTTCAACTAAACTGTATTTTTTCATTTCAGTTTTTATTTTTCTAAAAAATTAATAAAATTATAATTAGTTTTGAAAAAATCAATCAACTTTAATTTAAAAATTTTATCTCCAACTGACGAACCAAACATAAGTCTAGTAATAGATCCCACAGGTACTGTTTTTGAAGTATTATACATGCAATACACGTTAGCTATACGTACTTAGTAGTTTTTTTCTTTTATTTAAAAAGCAAAAAGAGAGAGAGAGAGTTCTTATAATTCCAATCTAAAAAAGACCTAAAAAATATAAAGAAAGTAGCCTAAGACAAAACAAAAATGAAACAAAATTAACTGAAAAGGACAGAAATAAAAAAGTAATTACTCAATCTCATTCCCTTCCCTACTTTTTGAACCATAAGTTTATAGAGTAGTTTTTCACAAAGCTACCATCTGATTTTTTCCTCAATACGTTTTAGCACAAAGTAGCATTACATATTAATATTGTTAAAAACTAAAATAAAAATGAGCAAAGGCAAGAAGACCAAACTTAAATAAGAAGGTTAAAACGAACTATGCCTTTAAAAATCAATTTCTATGTCATGTACTCACGACTGTTCTACACTTACAATGAATATATAGATGCACATGTGGGGACATGGATCGCAATATCGGAGAGGGCCGGAGTCGCTGAAGGGAACGCAGCCAAGAGTGATGCCAGGGATTCCGTGCTATTGTTGCGCACAAGGATGCAAGAACAACATAGAGCACCCGCGATCCAAGCCTCTCAAGGACTTCAGAACGCTCCAAACTCACTACAAAAGGAAGCACGGCGTCAAGCCCTTCACGTGCCGCAAGTGTGGGAAGTTGTTGGCCGTCAAAGGTGACTGGAGAACCCACGAGAAGAACTGCGGCAAGCGCTGGCTTTGCGTCTGTGGTTCCGATTTCAAGCATAAGAGGTCGCTCAAAGACCACATCAAAGCTTTTGGTTCTGCTCATGGTCCTTTTCCACCTTCCTCATTTTGAAATACATATAATATATATATATATATATATATATATAGACTGATATACGTTAATAATGTTCCGTACTTGGCAGTAACTTCATTTCCTTTTTTCAGGGAAGGTGGCAAAACGTTACGTGTGTGTGTGGGTGTGTAATTTTGTAAGTTGATATTTTGTGGTGTCTCAAATATTTGGCGTGCGCGATGATTATATGTGGTTTTTAGAATTGATATCGGCCCCACTTTTATTAGTCCATCTTTTGTATGAATTGGTAGAAAAACTTAAATAAAATTCTTATTCTCTGATCTCTTCAATTTGATTTTTCAATTCGAAAAATAGCGATATTTTGAAAGAAATTAATTATAGCAATGTGTTTGGTGTACTCTAAGGGCCTGATTGATGTGTAGGATATTATATAATTGGATTTGATTAAATTAGAGTATTGAATTGGAGTAGATAGGAGAAGATAGGATGAGATTTTGGTTAATATATACTTTTCTATGTTTGGTATTTAAATACAAGGATAGGATAGGATTAGCATTTTAATTAAATAGAATAACAACATAAGTTTAATTAAATGTTAATTATTAAGATTTTATCTAATAGTTATTAAACTGAAAAAAAAAAAATTTTAAAGTGATAAATTTGTTTTTTTATTGTAAAAAAAAAAATTCAGTTTATGTCTATTGACTGAGGAAATTTGACAAACACTTTATAGGCAAGAATGAAAGGCGATTTCACTATGTGAACAATCTCAAGTCATGTACGTCAAGAAACTTGAAGACAAAACAAACGATTCTGGAAGAAGAATAATTCAAGATGTAAATCCAAAGATCAAAAAATTTTTTTTTATTTTTTTATTTTATAGTCTAAAAGCTTGCAATGGCTGTCCAAGTCTGTGAACTAGTGATTCTCATGAATTCTAGCCCAAACCTAGAGCCATGCCACCAAAGAGATCCCACTCATGGCCTCCAAAATCCTCATCGCATTCTCCAACATCAACGGCACGTTCCTTGACAATCTTCTCGGCCTTGTCTTTGATCCGACTGAATACATACATACATATATATATGTATGTATTTATGTATTGTTGTTGAACGCCTGACTTCGAAGCCTCCAAACGATTAGAAAGCTTCTCAGCAATGTCAAATCACCTCAATTGAAAATCAAAATGCCTCTAGAGCTGCCGATCCATCGCCAGGAGAGGAAGCCAACCAGTGTCCTCTGCAATCCCGTGCTTTTTCTCAGGATAGCCGAATCCCCTTCTGAGGGGATTGAGAAATGGACCGGATAAAAATTATCCAATCCAGTCCTTCAAAAAAGTTGGACCAAACATGGGATTGAGATCTCTTATCCCAATCCAGTCATTAATCTTCCCTAATACCATGCACCAAATTACAGGCTCTAAAAGATAAAAAGTTTGATAATTTACGTATATTCTAGTAGCCATCGCCGTTGTTGTTCTGGAATCTCCCTCTGCCGCTGTTGTTCTTCTACGTACTTGCCGCGGAACCGATTGTGCAGCATCGACCGACGAAAACCAACCATTTTAAACTGGTGTTCGGTCAGAGTTCTTCTGTGTCGGTTTCACATTTTCAATAAACCAACAGAGTCGGTCTGTCACTAAACCACCAATTTGGTCCACGACTGACAGACAAACCAAACAATCCTATCTAGAGATGTAGCAAAAATACTTCGTTGAAAAAATATATTTACGAAATTAAGAACTCAAATCAAATTAACTCTTATCTTAGACATTAAAGTCGGAGAAGGCAAATCATCAAAGACCTTCTGTCATTTTATATGTCCTTACTATATGTGTTCACCCCAAAAATGTCAAAAATCCTGTCCATTTTGTAAATTTGTTGGGCCATGCCGTGCTCATGCATGCCGATTCGCCAAGGGCCGGCCCCATTTTGACAAACTACTTGTACATCATTATTATTATTATTTTAATAATTGCATTACTTGTATGAGTTCGTTGTCATTTTCAATGCAACCAAAACATGAGAGCAAAAAGAAATTGCTTAATTTTTTTTAAACACGAAATTAAAATTGCTTATGTACTCTACAGTGAGTCACGAACATCAGATTTTTAAAGTTTTTTTTTTTTAAACTATATCATTTGTTAATAAAGAAAAGGATTTTTCACGTCCCGGACCACCATCGTTATAGGAATTTACTAGAATCATGAGTGGAATGAAAAAAGGATTTAATTTATATATTCTCACTAATATTCAAAGATTCCAAAATTATAATGCATAGTCTAATTTGACATGGCATTAGAGAGCCATGTATAATAGCAGATTCACAACAAACAATTAAATTATTAGCCAAAAAAAAAAAAAGAAATTTGATCCCTATATACTGGACAAGAGAATCTTAGTAGATCACCTTTTTATCTTTATGTCACAATAGTAGATCACACAAGGAAAGTGGGACTAGCCGGCGCAAATGGTTTTTGACGTTTTTTCGCTTTAAGAAGTATATTCTTGTTTTATAGTCATTAGTCATCAGTAAATATGGCCACTAGAATATATTATTAATTATTGATTTATTGTCCCGGCTAGGCCAAGAAAAATATATATATATATATATTCTCGACTAATGTTTGTACGGCTTCTTAAATTATTGGGCAATTATCTTATGATCTGGATAAAAATTGTATCTCTACGATTATAGTCACGACCGTTTTGTGGCCGCCATAAATTCTTCTTTTATTCTTTATTCTTTATTTATTTTATTCTAGAAATCGAACTATATATATATATATATATCATGACTGTACTTGCAACGAGTATAACTCATTTCTCTCCATAGCCGATCCATACAAGCATAACAACCAACCTCGTCCAAGCTTAAATCGAATGCCATAACTAAAGATAACAAATCCAAAAAGAAAGAAAGTTGAGTACGAAATTCACGATATCATGAGTCCTTCAGTAGAAATTGAAGAAATCAAACCTCGTCCTCAAGCAGTTTGTGTTCCTTTCCCAGCTCAAGGCCACATCAGTCCGATGCTGAAGCTGGCAAAGCTCCTGCACCACAGAGGCTTTCACATCACCTTTGTCAACACTGAGTTCAACCACCGCCGCCTCCTCAAATCCCTAGGCAGTAGTTTCGTCGAAAGCGTTTCCTCCTTCCGCTTCGAGACCATCCCAGACGGCCTGCCTCCATCGGATCCCGACGCCACGCAAGACTTGGTCTCCCTCGTTCAATGCTTACCCGAAAAATGCGAGGCACTTTTCCGTGAGCTTATCAGCAAACTACATGCTCCTGCTTCTGAGACTGGCCGCGACGTGCCTCCAGTGACTTGCTTTGTAACCGATGCCGGGATGCAATCCGCTCTCGCTTTAGCGGAGGAGCTTGGCATTCCTAATGTCTTTCTCTGGACAGCCAGCGCATGTAGCCTCCTGGGTTACCTTCATTTTGGCCATTTGATTGATAAGGGAATTACTCCTCTCAAAGGTACAATATAAGGAATACTCAAAAATTATGTTGGAATAAAACAATATGTAATGGACAAACGTGATTCACTATAATATATTAGTATTTTTTTTTTCAATAAAATTAAAAATGTCCCCAAGTTTTTGGGATTTTGGTGTGGAATTTAAAGAAGGAAATAGTCAATCTTGATTTCGTAGGAGAGATCATATTGCCGAAATCTAAAGTTTTGCCATAATTTCTAATATTTTTCTACAATTTTGGTCATGATTTGTTTAAAAAAGAGTTGTTTTTCATTTGAATGCAGACGAGAGCTACTTGACAAATGGGTATTTGGATACGGTTGTTGATTGGATACCGGGAATGAGAGGAATCCGTTTGAAGGATCTTCCAAACCAGATACGAACTACGGATCCGAACGATGTCATGCTTAATTCAACCATAAAATTTAGTCAGAAAGTCGTCGAAGGTTCTGCAATTATAATGAACACTTTCGATGCCTTAGAATGCGAAGTGTTGGACGCCCTATCATCCCTTCTTCCACCGATCTACACCGTCGGTCCTCTCAACCTACGGTTAGATCAAATCCAGGAAGAAAAAAATAATGCCTTGGATATCATACGATCCAATCTATGGAAAGAAGAAACCGAGTGTCTAGAGTGGCTCGACTCAAAGAAACCGAACTCGGTTGTTTATGTAAATTTTGGGAGCATCACAGTCATGACGCCTCAACAACTAACTGAATTCGCTTGGGGGCTTGCAAATAGCAATCAGAGTTTCGTGTGGATCATTAGGCCTGATCTTGTCGTAGGCGAGTCGGCAACGCTTCCCAGTGAGTTTGTGGTGGAAACCAAGGAAAGAGGTATATTGGCAAGTTGGTGTCCTCAGGAACAGGTTCTGAAACACCCTGCGGTCGGAGGATTCTTGACGCATAACGGGTGGAATTCAACCATTGAGAGCATTTCTTATGGGGTGCCAATGGTCTGCTGGCCGTTCTTCGCGGACCAGCAGACCAATTGCTGGTATTGTTGCACTAAATGGGGCGTAGGAATGGAACTAGACAGCAATGTTAAGAGAGAGGAAGTTGAGAGGCTTGTGAGGGAGTTGATGGAGGGAGAGAAGGGCAAAGAATTGAAAATCAAAGCCAGAGAGTGGAAAAACCTTACAGGAGAGGCAACAAAAGCAGGGTCCTCTGCCATGAATTTAGACAAATTGATCAATGAAGTGCTTCTCTCTTCTTTTAAGTCCAATTAATTAAAAAATTTTAGCTAGCTATCTAATTTCCTTGCTAGATTGGTTGTACAACATTTTTTTTCCTTTTCAAAAAACCCGTTCTAGCTATTCAAGAAAATATTTATGAGAAAGGGGGAAAAAAAAAAAAAAAAAACGTTAGTATCTCAAAATCAAAATCAAAATTTCTTCTTTTGCAAATCAGTACTACACTCAGATTTCTTTCTTCCAAATAGACATTGAATTTAGATTCTTAATCCAAATCTAAATTTTCCAGTTCATACCAATGATCCAACGGGCACTTCACTATAAAAATGTTACACTGGAAATAAAAAATGTGATATAAACTTGCGTAGACAACATTGTCTATACACAGTGAGTCAAGTGGCAGCAAAAGTTAAGCTTCTGTTTGGTATCATAACTCCAACTCAAATTTTTAAGTTGGAATTGGTTGACTTTTCAAAAACTAGTTATCATTTTTGTTGACTTTTCAAAAAAAGACAAAAACTGGGATGAAAAATTTGAGTTTGAGTTGTAATGGCAAACAAAAATTTGAGAAGTTGTGGAACAGAGGACTATCGAAAGCTGCGCTGAGGCCGCTGCAGAGCAACTTTCCTATTGGAATATGCAAATTTTACCACGCAACTGACAACCAGATTCGCTACTTAAAATGGTATGATATAACCTTGCAAAGTTGCATTTTTGCTGCTTGCCCTTGCCTAAGAGTGCGGCTTGATTAAGATCCGTAGTGAACGAAAATAAGCAAATGCTAGAGACGTGTATTTTTGCTGCTAATTATACACATTTAGGAAATTTGGCTTTAGCAATCATGAGGAAAAAGACTTGGAAAACTTTGTTTTAATGATAAATAAGTTATAAAACTTTACAGCACTAACTTTCATGTGTCCGGATATGCATAAGAAAGTCCGTAAGACGCCAATATACGTAATCTTGGCCAAAAAGCCAGTGAGAATGCGAGAGTTATCAAAAACAACATAAAGATAACAATGATTTCCTCTTATATGTATATCCATGTGGAGCACCGTAATATCTCGTTTTTTGGTGCACGTTAAATAGGAACTTCTGCAAAATTTCGGGCTTATCAGCTAATAAATTGCAGGTATAGGTTTAGCATTCATTTTACTTTTAGGTTCTGACACTATTATAAGATAAAAAGTTGAAACATCTTGTTTAAATTAAATATAAAAGGCTAACAAGGTGGCAACTCCTATCTTACATTGCACGTTATTATTGCACCGCTTATTTCCCTTAGACTTGAGCGTCAGAAGAAAGAGAGAATGGATTCTTTGGAAGTGAAACGTCCTCATGCAGTTTGCGTACCATACCCAGCACAAGGTCACATAAACCCAATGCTTAAACTGGCTAAACTCCTTCACCACACGGGCTTCCACATCACCTTTGTGAACACTGAATTCAACCACAAACGTCTGCTGAAATCCGGAGGTCCCGACTCTCTCAACGGCCTCAACTCATTCAGGTTCGAAACAATTCCCGACGGTCTTCCACCGACGTCAAACGTCGACACCACGCAGGACATACCCTCTCTCTGTGCCTCCACAAGGAAAAACTGCTTAGCACCCTTCAGAGACCTTCTTACCAAGCTCAACTGCTCACCGGGAACGGTCCCTCCGGTGACTTGCATAGTTTCTGATGGTGTCATGAGTTTCACACTCGATGCTGCGCAAGAGCTCGGCGTCCCGGACGTCCTTTTCTGGACGACAAGTGCGTGTGGCTTCATGGGCTACCTTCACTATCACTGTCTTCTCGAAAAAGGTTATACACCGCTGAAAGGTACTATTAAATAATCCCGAATCTAACTCCTTAAATTTAGTTTAAAATATTCAATGTTTATTCATACATATGAATTTAGTTGTGTGATCACTCCTTGTTTGATTAGTTTGTTCTTGTCATTACACATTCCTTAACTCTGTTTATATTTTTTTTTTCCTGATATGCATATACAAAGTGACGAAGCCACATGCAAACGCTCCACTTTCATTTTTAAAAATTACAAAATCTTTCGAATTTCAATTGCACCCCTCTCAAATTGTTTATTTCTCTCTCTCTCTCTCTTTTCAATTCAGATTGATTATTTGCCTAATTGCTTTATAAAAAAATTATCTCTAATATTATTTATAAGGTCCTCACTGAAAATATTTTGTTGTCTCCGCCGCTGCTGATATACAGATGCTAGTTATTTGACAAACGGCTATCTGGACACCGAAATAGACTTCATCCCAGGCATGAAAAACATTCGTTTAAGGGACATTCCGAGCTTCATTAGAACGACAGATCCAGACGACATCATGCTACACTTTTGCATGGCCGAGGCCGAACGAGCTCAAAAGGCCACCGCTATAATTCTCAACACGTTTGATTCTCTAGAGCAACACGTTTTAGACGCCCTCTCTTCGCACTTGTCACCTCCTATTTACACCATGGGACCGCTACAACTACTTCTCAGCCGTATCAACACCGATCCGACCGATCCAGATAAGAACAACTTTGGTTCGACAAGCGCCAACTTATGGACAGAAGAGCTGAGGTGTTTGGAGTGGCTGGACTCCCAAGAAACCGACACTGTCGTCTACGTAAATTTCGGAAGCATAACCGTCATGACGTCGGAGCAGTTGACCGAGTTCGCGTGGGGCCTCATGAATAGCAAGAAGACGTTTCTTTGGATCATTAGGGCCGACCTTGTCGCCGGGGCCACCGCGGTTCTGCCTCCGGAATTTGTGGAGGAGACGAGGAGCAGAGGCTTTTTGGCGAGCTGGTGTCCTCAGGAGAAAGTTTTGAATCACCGGGCGATTGGCCGGTTCTTGACTCACTGCGGGTGGAACTCGACGGTCGAGAGTATTTGTGCCGGCGTGCCGCTGATATGTTGGCCGTTTTTGCGGAACAACAGACGAATTGTAGGTACAGTTGTGGGGAGTGGGGGATAGGGATGGAGATAGAAGGTGACGTGAAAAGGGAGGAGATAGAGAGGCTTGTGAAGGAGTTGATGCAAGGAGAGAAGGGGAGAGAGATGAAGAGGAAGGCTTTGGAGTGGAGAAAGTTTGCTGAGGAAGCGACTATGAGTCCAAGTGGATCCTCTTTCTTGAATTTCAATATGATGGTCAGACCCGAGCTTCTCGCTTTCAGAAAATAAGAGCCTGTTTAGTGTGCCCTTTTGAATTATAAATTCTAGATTCTATATACTAAACTTTATTATGCATTTATTTGTAAGAAGACTGACGAATATTCCTAAAATTTGGGAACTATTATCTATGAGAATGTATCGTGCAAAACTATATATATATATATATATATATGTATGCATGTATTTAATCGTGCGTGTTGAATTGTTCCCTTTTTAACTTTTGGCACGACTCAAACATTGTTTGTTTTTTGTTTTTATTTTCTAAAATGTCTCTCTTTGAAACAAAGATCTATACTGCAAATCCTCAATCAAAAGTGGTCTGATACAAAGCTGCGAAGAAAAATGTTTTTGAGATAATGAAGATTTAATACCATTATTCATAAAAGGAAGGCCTCGTTTATGGATTTCATATTATGTGATCCACACTTTATCTTAATTGATGGAGTCTGTTAACATTAGTTAAAATTAAATTCTGAAAATAGATTTACAAGAAATCTAAATTTAAGTTATTAGTTGAATTTATGTATGATGGACAAATTGGGATTGACTACATAAGTGTCTATCCGAATGTCATTAAATTACACTTCATTGATTTTCTCCGTTCTTTGGTAAATATAATATATATTTTTTAATTTTTTGGTGATGGGATTTTATCCTTTTGTATCAATTTCTCCAACATTTCACATAATAATATTTCTTTTCAGTTCTTGGCTTGAGTAGACATTTACTTTCTGCTCAAATTAACCTTTTTGGTTTTCCATTTTCAACAAAACAGAACCTACATTTTTTTTTTTGTTAGTTCATTAAAAATTAGAGTTAGGTATATCAGCTGATGAAAGAAAGTAATTAATTAAACAAATCTACAACAAGTAATTTTTCTTTTTAACAAATACAGAGAACGAACTAAAATCTTTACTCAACTTTATTAACAAGAGAGGAAAAAACAAAAAACAAAAACAAAATAGTGAAAATAATGTAACAGTCTGTGACAAATCAAACCAAAAAAATAATAAAAAAGAAATAACCCTTCATAAAAGACCAACGAACCCACACTAAATTTAATATTGGATTTATTTATATCTTTAAATCCTTTCTTTTCAAACACAAAGTTTATAGTATTATTCTTTTCTGAATCCACTTTTACGTTCTTGCATGTTTTAAAATCACAATCTCCAATTCTTTATAAGCAAGTTCTATAATTATAGGGCTTCTCTTCTAACTTGTCGTTCCTGACTTCGCCTGAACGGATAATACAAAACTGAAACTAATAACTAAAATTTGTTATTCTAATTAGTCCTGGGAGACAAAAGAACCTGCTCAATCATCGTATCCAAATTCAATTGAGACAAAGCAATGGCATCCTCCGCCAACTTCTTCCACTCCATGGCTCTCTTCTTCATCTCCTTTCCCTTCTCTCCGTCCATCAATTCCTTCACAAGTCCCTCAATATTTCCTCTTTCCACATCCTCAATCTCCATCCCAATCCCCCACTCTCTGCAGCAATACCTGCAGTTGGTCTGCTGCTCCGCAAAGAACGGCCAGCAGATCACCGGCACCCCGTAGCTGATGCTCTCGATGGTCGAGTTCCAACCGCAGTGTGTCAAGAACCCTCCGATCGCCGGGTGGCTCAGGACCTGCTCCTGAGGGCACCAGCTGGCCAGTAGTCCCCTCTCCTTCGTCTTCGAAACAAACTCCGGAGGGACAACCGCAGCCTCGCCGACGGCGAGATCGGGCCTAATTATCCACAAGAACATTTTCTCGCTATTCGCGAGCCCCCAAGCGAACTCGACCAGTTCCTCCGCCGTCATGACGGTGATGCTTCCGAAGTTGACGTAGACGACGGAATTCGGCGCCTTGGAGTCGAGCCACTTCAAGCATTCGGGCTCTTCTTTCCATAGGTTTGATTCGATGGTCTTAAGATTTTCGTCCCGGATCTGATTGACAAGTAGGGTTAGGGATCCGACAGTGTAAACGGGGGGTAAAATGGAAGAAAGCGAGTCTAGAACATCCTTCTCGAGGGCGTCGAAAGTGTTCAAAACGACAGCGGAAGCTTTCTTGGCTTCGTGGCTCTCGGTGTCGACAAAGTTGAGCATGACGTCGTTTGGATCGGTGGTTCTAACGAAGCTTGGGATGTCCCTCAGACGCATGTCTTTCATTCCCGGTATCCAGTTTATTATGGTGTTATCCAAGTATCCATTTGTCACGTAGCTTGAATCTGCAAGTGCGAATAAACAACACAATTCAACATTTTATTACGTCCGTTCGGTGTACATATTGGATAACAGTAGATAGGATTATATTAAAGGATTGAATTGGAATGTATAGGAGTGGATAGGATTGGATTTTCATTAATACTATTCTACGTTTGATATTATAATGTTATGATAGGATTAGATTAACACAAAATATTGACATTTTAACTTAAATTTCAAATTTTTGAGAAAAATTTAAAATTAATTCAAATTCTAAATTTAATTTTGAAACTTTTTTAAAAAATATTCAAACAACTGTTTATCCAATTTTTAGATTTAATATGATAATCTTAACTAAATGTCGACCTCCTTTTTCACACTCTTACCTTCTCTTTATCTTTATCTGCACAAATACAAAAGGATATATAATAGACGGATCAGTGCAAAAAAAAAAAAAAAAAAAAAAAAGAACTGAAATCCCAAACCAGAGGGGAAACGAAGAGATTAAAATAAAAAATGGTGACTGTTGCTAAGAATTTAAAACGCTAATCCTGTCCTTGGGACAGCTGAATCCCCTTTCATGAGGATTAAGTCATGGACTAAATAAGAGATAATTCAGCTTAGTCTTTCAAAATTAATGTTCAAATAAACAAGGGACTAAAATCTAGTTATATTCAGTCCTCCTCTATCCTATGCAACAAACAGGCCTTAGTATATTTAAAATAATTTACTTAGTATTATGAATAAGCCAAACGTGTTTTTGACAAAGATTATTTAGGTTCAACATTGTAAATGTTAGTTTATAGAAATGTAATGATACAATAATTATTTAATTAAGAGAAGAGTAGTTTCGGCTCAGACAATAATGGGAGAAAACTCCAGAGGTGGAGCCCATATATGTTTTTGTCTTTATGTCATGCTAGACTTAACCGAACCGCTCAACATTTTCTTTAATTTTCCTTGCAATATCTCGATTAAATATCAATATTACAATTTGATCCTTTCTTTCCGGTTATAACAGAAATCTTATAGGTTTGTTAGTGAAACTTAAAAACCTGACCCATATATGCATATATATATATATATATGTATATATATTCAAATTATTGAGTTCAGTTTAAGGTCCACGGATTATAAGCTTATTAGCGCCGCATAATGCAATAACAATCTTAAAGCAAGAGTAATTTGAAATAACCAACTTTGGACCAATTTTGAAACTAGAACTAAAAAAGATATCCTAACTGAGCTATCACAACAATTAGTGGTCGCCCATCATTTCCCCAAAAAAAAGGAAAGAAAACATAGAAAAATTATATGTATTGACTATTGAGCTAGAGACAGAAATCATTTAAAGCTCTGATTGGTACCTTTAAGAGGCGTAACACCTTTCTCAACTAGCGGACGATAATTAAGATAGGCCAAGAATCCACAGGCACTTGTGGTCCAGAAGAGAACTTCCGGGACACCGAGCTCCTGGGCCGCCTCGAGAGTGAAGGCCATGGAACCGTCGGAAACTATGCAGGTCACCGGAGGAACATCCGGCGAAGAATTCAGCTTCGAAAGGAGTTGTTTGAAGGGTGCGAGGCAGTGCTTTCTGGTGGACAAACACAAGGCCGGTATGTCCTGCGTGGCATCGGCGTCGGACTCGGGAAGGCCGTCGGGTATGGCCTCGAAACTGAACGACGGAAGGCCGTCCAGAGAGTTTGGACCTCGAGATCGGAGGAGGCGTCTGCAGTTGAACTCAGTGTAGACAAAGGTGACGTGAAAGCCTTTGTTGTGGAGGAGTTTGGCCAGCTTTGTCATTGGGTTCACGTGCCCTTGAGCCGGGTATGGAATGCAAACTACATGAGGCTTGTTCTTCGTCTCCACCTTACTGGAATCCATTTGATGATTATTCCTGTGTGTTAATCTCAAGATATATAAATATAAAAGATATATATATGTATATGTATATGTATATGTATAAATCTATCTGTGGTGTTCTTCGGTAAAGCCCGTAGGTACCCTACGCTCAGGCCTTTTATAGCGGAGTGCTTCTAAAGAAGGACTAGTTAGGAAATATGGACTTTCTTCGAACTTTTATATATATATATATATATATATACTTATTTTAAGAACATAATAAGACTAGTTGTACGAGGCTCATTAATAAAGCAAAAATAGAAGAAAAGTCAAATGTCGACCACCACGCGACAAACAAAGGAGATAAGAGATTTAAAGGGTGTTTGGCTCACCTTTTCAAACCACTCAATTTAAACTTTTTTTATAGTAAATTTTTTTTTTTCAAAAATTTTTAAAAAAGATATTTTTAGAAAAAGACAAAAAAATTTGAAATAAGTTTGGAATGAAATGATAGGCAAACCCACTCTAATAATAAATGAAAATTTAAAAAAATTTACTATTTAAACTTAAAAATCTCAACTCAAACTATTCCACCAAACACCCTATAAATAAATGGGCGTGGATGGTCAGAAGATTATAGTTATAGTAAATTATTAATAATAATCATTTCATCAATTTACTACACGAGCAGGCTATCCAACGAGAAAGATTTGGTATAAGTTATGGATAAGAATCATGTGGTTTGTAGACATATGTTCCCGATGAGGGAGATTACAATGAGTTTTGTCTGGACATGCATGCACGGGACCACTAATGCGTCATCAAATTCCCAAAAAGAAAAAAAAATTATACTTTTATATGTATAGACTTGACTGAAGTAAATAACGAAATGGGGAGAAATTAAAAAGAAACCAGTAAGAAAAAGGGTGTTTGCAATAATGACTTCAACTAACATTTTCAATGATGTATTTTTTTTTAAAAAAAGAAAAAATACATTAACATTAAGAAAGAGTTATAAACTAAACAATACAACGCAAATATCTCGTAATTGAGCGATCTTAACCCTTAACCATTGGTACAAACAATTGACGTATAGTGAGAACGGTGCAAGTCTGAGGCCCAAAAATGGGAAAGTTTCTCGACACGTCAAAAAAAGCATGCATCAAGCTTTACTAAACAAAGCCCCAACCAAGGACGGAAACTGCCGATCAATTGAGAGTCACGACCTCAGATTGCAGAGATCACCAAGCACTTTGTATAACCACAAGTCTAGCATGACCAATAAATCACCAAGATCTAAATCTAGGCGAATAAAATCATAAGCCCGGATGATGGGAATACCATCATTATTATTAAGGACAGAAAACAAGCACATCAAAACAACAAACAAAACAAAATCTATGTATGAAATGCAGTACACCTACACACAATCACATACCAAAACAAAATAAAAATCTACGAACACCAGAAAAGCCTCAGGCAAGAATATGACCATCACATCCAAAGTAGATAGCCTGAAAGTGTCGTCAAAGTCACAACCCTTCCCCTCCTACATTTCACCGAAATGCAAGTCTCTCAATCCCGCAGTCACCTCTACACCTAGTAACCTTTCCGCGATGGTCAAATCTTTGTCTTTAATGATGTAAATTTGTTCGGCTAAAAGGCATATTTTTCATTTTTGGTTAATATAGGTTTGTCTCTAAGCTCTTATTTAATTCACAATCCTTCATCACAATTCAAAACCGGGATTATATTTGACAGGTTAATAAATCAACCAAATTGGTCCTAGTTATATCTTAATTTCTACAGATGAGCGAGTATTATTTTCTTTTATAATAGCAAAAAATGTGTCAAAGTTCTACACTCTGTCAATTGAATTGGTTAACTTTTATTTTTTAGTATTATACAATTTTCATATTGATTAACGTATTACTTCATTAAACTAAATATTAGGTAAATTAAATGTTTGATACTTGGGATACTAACTAGTAGGAGAACACACTCTGAAAGTGTGAAATCTCATAATAATATTTATAATTTGTAAGTTATATATTGTTAATTATGATACATACATGAAAAGCTAAACATAAATTAATTTTCATGCATCTTATAAAAAATATAACAGAATAGGAAAAGAATAGAAGAAAAAATTGGTGATACGAATATAAAATAAAATTACACAAGATTTTAAAATAAAAAGTAGAAAAAAAGGGTGTAAAAAGGTTTAAAAAACCCACAAGCATAAAATAGCATAAGTTAACAAAAAAAAAAAAAAGGCAACATAAAATGACAAACAAAAAAATGATTAAATAACTAAATGGAGAGAATAGATAAAAAATAAAAATAATAATAATAAAAAAAAGCCCACCATCGCATGGAAGCTATGAGGATGGAAACGAGGAAAAATTAACGAAAAACAAAATAAATAAAAATAAATGAATAAATAAATAAAACATGGCGGGTCCGGAGGATAGAAACAGGGGGGGAAAACAAACAATCGAAAGGGGAAAAAAAAAAATTTGTCACGTGACAACTTGAGAAGATGTAACAAGATCAAAGGCTCTTGTTTTTTCTTTTTTTCTTTTTCTTTTTCCTTTTTCTTTTTTTTTTTTTTTTTTTTTTTTTGCTTTTTTTGCTTTAAAAAAAAAAATCAAAGGCTCTTTTTATATAACAGAAAAGTAGAGATATAGATATATAATTAAAAAAAAAAAAATCCTTTCAGGATTCGCTGGTCAAATCTGGTGATTCCTTCAATGATAATAATTCTACTAATCCTCGTCATTGTCGTCTTTAGCTATCATGTTTTCTTTCTTGTTATATAATTAGTTTAGTCCAAGCGATGCATGCATTGACTTCTTAATAATGAAACTTTAATAATAAAAATTAAAGAATACAAATAAGAATATAAAAAAATTTTAAAAAAATTTCTCGTAGATTAAAAAAATGTACCAATTGATAATAAAATCAGAGAGCATAAAGAGTTTTGTATTATTTTTTAAATTGTAGGAGGAAAAGTGACTAAGATATATATATATAAATGAAAATAGCTATTTTTAGGCTTTGTTTGTCTCATTCTCATTTCAACTCAAACTGTATTTTTTTTTTGTCTTTTTTCCAAAAAGTTTTTGTCTTTTTCTCAAAAAATTTTTTGTCTTTTCTGAAAATTCAAAAAAATTTACTATTACAATTAAAACATTTCAACTCAAACTAACCAACCAAACGGACCCTTATTATTGTTCGCATTATTTTTTCTTATTATTTTAAACACGAGAATGTATATGTGATTTTTTTGTGTTTTTTTCTTTTGGAAAAAATAAGAAAGGTAATGTTTATTTTTTAATTGAAAAAAAAAAGTCAATTTTCTTTTCAAAATTCAATGATATTTCCTAGAAATACCAAGGACTAATTAATTAAACATGCATATTTGTTTCAATTATTTTCCTTATCAAATGTACATCCACTTTATGGATGATTGAATATGCAACCAACCATTTCTCTCCAAAAGTTCAATCACAACCTGAGAACGTGACTCTTTTAAAATAAGAAAAAAATTAAATTAAAAAAAAACACAAAAGAAAAGCAAAAAATGAAATTTTACCTGATGGGAGTAAATAAAATCTCATTTTAGGCACAAGGCATACTTTTAGGGGAATTAAAAAACTTCATAAAGCATTCGTAAAATAAAATATTTGGATCTAGTCTTTCTAGAATGATTTTACCTGATGGGAGTAACTAAAATCTCATTTTAGGCACTAATCAAAGCAATTGGAACTCACCAATTAAAAACTTTACTTTTCAGAATTTGATTAAAAAATATTTTTAGTTTTCAAGTTCTCATTTTTGCTGGAGAAGTTCTCATTTTACCATGTCAGAAGTTGTTAATAAACATACTATCTTAGCAACACTGTTCCTTTTTAATACCCCTATAAGCATCATGCATGGTAATGAGGATTTTAATAATATGTAATTGACAATGACATTATATTGTAGAAGAAAATACTTGGAAGTTTTGAGACTCTGTAAGATTATCTAATCACCTTTTCTTTCAAAGTTTTTCCATAAAATAATTAGAAAAAAAAATGAAGATTTTTAAATATTTTAGACAACAGTAACCCTTTTCAATTCCCCTATATGGGTGAATTAAAAAATGAAAAGGAAAACATTAAAAAGTAAAAAGAGTATGTCTGTATATGTGAATGCACCTCATAAATTTTACGTTCAAAAGAAAAGTTCACACACAGGTTGCCTATTTCTAACGTTATTCCAAATTTTAGCCTAGAAATGAAAGAAGAACATCTTCCAAAAAAAAATCCTCAACGCATCAAATGCATAAAGAAAAACGAAGATCTAAAGCATGCGTTTACCAGAAACTGAAGAAAAGACACCAACACAGATAGATAAATAGATATGAGAATGGAGGCTTTATCTATTACTTGGCTGTGAAAGTCGGAAGACAAGACTGAGGAGAAAGAGGAGAATAGTTGGATTAAAGCAAAACTTAGAAGGAAAAAAATAAAATATAAAAATATAAAAAACAAAAGCTAAGCAGCTTTTCACAGAGGGAGAGTACAAAAGGAAAAGGAAAAGGAGAAGGAAAAAAAAAAAAAAAGGCGTCAATGGTTCGTATTTGACTGCCGTGAAAGAACAGTGAGGACAACGTCTACTCTTAGGAACAAAATTACGCAGACAGTGAATATCAAAAGAATAAAATTAAGAGGGTGTTAGGTGAATGAGTTGAGTTTGAGTTGAGTTAAAATTTTTAAGTTTGAGTTGAGTTGATTTTTTTAAAAATAGTTATAATCTTTGTTGACTTTTCAAAAAAAAGATAAAAATTAATATAAAAAATATAATTTAATTAGAGTTAAACTTGATTTTTCTCATCAAAATTCAAAAAAATTTACTATTACAACTAAAATGCTATAATCAAACACACTTTAGAGTTAAACTGGTAATTTCTGGCCAATTAAGTTATTCCCGTCTCGTTCATGCAAATTGGTACCTGCAAACACCCAATTCGATCCACTACCCAGATGTAGCCATGTGAAAAGGACTTCGATGGTGATGGGACGTTATACAATTTATAGCAATTTCTTCAAATTTCACATAATGATATTTAATTTCAATGCTTTGCTCGAGTAGACTTTTACTTTCCTGTTGAAATTAACCCCTCTTTTTTCTTTTTCTTTTTCATTTTTTTCCCTAAACAAGATGGACCATAAATTGTTCTTTATAACACAAGCGAAAAGAAGGGGATCATGTAAAAGGGCCGTAGATCAACTCTAGTCAACAACAAATGGATCAATTTTACTCAAAAGAGTTACCATGCATTACCAACTGATGGAATAAAGTCCGTACAAAAATAAAAGATGGTGGAAAGAAATTTTAAAATACAAATGATATTGTTATTTCCTTGTAATACTTCTTTTTATTTCATTCTAATGGTAAAGGAGACGAGCAAATAGTAGGAATTAAAGAGGAGTCGTTCTAATCAGGATGTCCCGTTGCACTCGTTAATATCCCTCGGAGACATAAGAACCTGCTCAATCATCTTATCCAAATTCAATTGAGACAAGGCAACAGCATCCTCCGCCAACTTCTTCCACACCATAGCTCTCTTCTTCATCTCCTTTCCCTTCTCTCCTTCCATCAACATCCTCACAAGTCCCTCAATATTTCCTCTCTCCACCTCCTCAATCTCCATCCCAATCCCCCACTCTCTGCAGCAATACCTACAGTTGGTCTGCTGCTCCGCAAAGAACGGCCAGCAGATCACCGGCACCCCGTAGCTGATGCTCTCGATGGTCGAGTTCCAACCGCAGTGCGTCAAGAACCCTCCGATCGCCGGGTGGCTCAGGACCTGCTCCTGAGGACACCAGCTGGCCAGTAGTCCCCTCTCCTTCGTCTTCGAAACAAACTCCGGAGGGACAACCGCAGCCTCGCCGACGACGAGATCGGGCCTAACAATCCACAAGAACGTTTTCCCGCTATTCGCAAGCCCCCAAGCGAACTCGACCAGCTGCTCCGCCGACATGACGGTGATGCTTCCGAAGTTGACGTAGACGACGGAGTTCGGCGCCTTGGAGTCGAGCCACTTTAAGCATTCGGGCTCTTCTTTCCATAGGTTTGATCCGATGGGCTTAAGATTTTCGTCACGTATCTGATTGACAAGCAGGGTTAGGGATCCGACGGTGTAAACGGGGGGTAAAATGGAGGAAAGCGAGTCTAGAACATCCTTCTCGAGGGCGTCGAAAGTGTTCAAAACGACAGCGGAAGCTTTCTTGGCTCTCTGGCTCTCGACGTCGAGAAAGTTGAGCATGATGTCGTTTGGATCGGTGGTTCTAACGAAGCTGGGGAAGTCCCTCAGACGCATGTCTTTCATGCCCGGAATCGTGTTTATGATGATGCTATCCAAATACCCATTTTTCATGTAGCTTGCATCTGCCAGTGTAACAAAACAACATAATTAACTACATTAATACAGAGAAAAAATATATTTTTAGTATTATGTTGAATAAGCCAAAAACGTAATTGGCAGATTATTTGTATTCACATGTAAACAATTTGAGGGGGGGGGGGCGCTTTTTCTTTCCTTTATTTTTTTTTTATTTTAATGCAATAGGTAGGTTTTTTTTTTTTTTTTTTTTTGGTTTTGATATAGTGGATATGTGTATAAATTAGTCTTACACCCCTTAAATATTTTAAAGAGATTTTATTTACAACCACAATATTGATAAATATCTCTACAAAGTCAATAAAGATTTTTAATATATTTTTACCCTACAAGAAAATTACCTTAAAATCATTAAGAATGCTCATACCTCCACATATCTATAAAAGAAAGATGTCTCATGAAGAGCTAATAACTATTGAAATATTTATATTTATTTTCAATTTATTAGTATTATGCATTTTTTTTCTTTTCTTTTAATATTTGAAAATGATTCTCTGTGATTTTTTATATGATTATCATTTTCATTTATTTTTCCTTGTTATGTTCATTTAAATGATTTTATATTTATGTAATTTTTAAATACAGTATGACATTTCTTGATTTTTGATTTTAATATTACTTGAGTTTTTTTTCTTTACTATTTCCTCTTCTTCTTCTTTTTAGAGATACTTTGTGTTTTCTTTTTGAGAATGAAAATATATCTTTTTTTCTTATTTAGATTTGTCAATTTATTTTTAACAAAATAAATTAAATTTAAAATAAAAATAGGTGTATAAGAAAGTTAAATGTAATAGTATATAAAAGTTATCTATAATAGGATAGATTTATTATGTTTACATTTCATTAACAAATATTTATTAGATGTAGATATTTATCAATATTGTAGTTATAAATATAATTAATAATATTTTTTGGACAAACAATTTAGATTTTAAAAAATAAAATAATTTATTAAAAATATAAATACTAATAGCCTAATAGCTTGACCAAAAAAGATTTTTGACCTCCCCTGTCAATATTTCCTCACTTTTCCTCACTCCGACGCTGCATGTAAATATTAATTGTTTATAAAACCTAAATGATAAAGTTGTTAATTACGAGAGAACCGGAGAAAGCCCGGACGTGGATCCCACGTTTAGATCTCACAGTACTTTGTCTCTGTGTCACGCTACCTCGACTTCAGCAAGCCAGTACTTCCTTCTCCACAAAAAATTAATAGTACCATTTGACTCCAATAAGTACGTATATATTGGTTTCAATGAAAGAGACAGAAATTGTTATCTCGTTCTCAGGAGAAATTAGTATAGATCTATAATTTTCAAAGAAAAGAAATTAGATGAAAATTTATCCTTTAATTAGCTTAATGCTCATATAGCAAAATGGGTTTTTATAAAATGAAAGAATCCTATAAGTTTTTCTCTTACCTTGTTTATTTTCTTACTTTTGTCTTTTTTTCTTTGGGGGTTTTTCTTTTTTCTGTTTTATAAAATATTTCTTCTTTCAATAAAATTTTCGCATATACAATAATAATTATATAATATAATAAGCTTAACGCAATTGAACAAAAAAAAAAAAAAAAAGAAAAGAAAAGAAGAGAAAGAAAGAAAGAAAACTTAAACTGTATCGCAATTAGTACTAGAGGCTAAACACACGTTCCAAAAATAATGGAAAGATATTAAGGGAGTGTTTGATGAATGAGTTTGAGTTAAGATTTTTAAATTTTAATAGTAATTTTTGTTGATTTTTTAAAAAAAATAAAAAAAATTTTAAAAAAAATTTAAAAAAATACAGTTTAATTTAATTTAAATTAAACTCAAATTCTAAACCGGCCTTGAATATCACGTGAAAACATGGGAGACAGATTTATATCAAGAGTCAAGGCCGCAATTCGGATCTTAAAGATAGTATAGAAAAATATATGTACGTTATTCAAAATATATAAATATATGTGTACGAACTAGAGATAGAAATCATTTGAAGTTCTGATTGGTACCTTTAAGGGGTGTAACACCTTTCTCAATGAGCTGACGGTAATTCAGGTAGGCCAAGAATCCACAGGCACTTGTGGTCCAGAATATAACCTCCGGGACACCGAGCTCACGGGCCGCGTCGAGAGTGAAGCTCATGACACCGTCGGAAACTATGCAGGTCACCGGAGGAACATTCGGCGAAGAATTCAGCTTCGAAAGGAGTTGTTTGAAGGGTGCGAGGCAGTTTTTGCTGGTGGATGCACACAAGGCCGGTATGTCCTGCGTGGCATCGGCGTCGGACTCGGGAAGGCCGTCGGGAATGGCCTCGAACCTGAACGACGGAAGGCCGTCCAGAGAGTTTGGACCTCGAGATCGGAGGAGGCGTCTATAGTTGAACTCAGTATAGACGAAGGTGACGTGAAAGCCTTTGCTGTGGAGGAGTTTGGCCAGCTTTGTCATTGGGTTCACGTGCCCTTGAGCCGGGTATGGAACGCAAACTACATGAGGCTTGTTCTTCGTCTCCACCTTACTGGAATCCATTGGTTCTTTTTGTTTGTTAATCTCAATGATATATGTGCGTGTGTGTGTGTCTGGTTCTCAGGGAAGTCGGTGAAGCCTGTAGATCTATGCACAGGCCTTTTATAGCGGAGGAGTGCTTCTAATGGTGGACTAGTGAGGAAATGGACTTTCTTCACGCGTTTTTTATTTTTATTTTTATTTTTTTTTATCGCAAAATCTTAATTCCGATATCTGATAATGTAAATTCATATTAAAAAATATATAATTAAAATAAATATAAATTTTTTCTTATTTTATTTTATTTTATTTATATAAATTCACATCTTTTATAGTTAAATTTCATATTATTAAATACTATCGTCCATCAAATTTAAGATCGTTCTTATTTTTTAAAATAAAAATATCTGGGACTGCCAGAAGATTATAGCTGTAATAATCACTTCGCAATTATATAATTATACAGGAGCACGCTGTCCAACGAAAGAATTTGGTATTTGAGGATACGAATCATGTGGTGTATAAACGTGTCCGACGACAAGGGCAACAAGCAAAAAAAAACCTTGATAAAAAGGGTAACCAATAATGTCTTTTTGTGGGACTGAAAGGTACATTTTCCATTATTAATGGTTTTTTTTTTTTTTTGGATGAATTATTGGTTTGATTTTGTCATACCCAGAATTCATAGAAGGGCAAGTAAATAATACGACTCTATAGGTATGGTAGATGAGAGTACTCAATGAAAAAAAAATATTGGTTTAAAATAGAGTTGTAGTTATATTGTATATATTGCCACTGTAACGTAAAGTTATGATCTAATTAATTTCGGACTAGACAATCGTAAGATATAATTATGGGATGTTATTTAATATCTGATATACATATATATATATGTATGTATTATAACATATGTGTGCAAATATGTATATGCATGTTTACATGTGTCAGAGGAAAAATTGTTTGGGTTTCATGAGTTTACACAAGATTGAGCCACCTGTCTCTCACAATAGTTAAGATTATCGCTCATCTCCCAAATCGGATATATGTTATCCTTAGATTTTACAGAAACTCAAAGCTGTGGTAAGATTCCACCGATCGACTAGAGCTTATTCTATAAATTTCCGAAAACCTTCTTATTATGTATCTGTGAAAAAATAATAATAGTTAAAAGATGACTAAGGATAACATATATCCGATTTGGGAGAGGAGCGATAAGCTTAACTATTGTGAGAGACAGGTGGCTTAATCTTGTTTAAACTCATGAAACCCAAACGATAGTTAAAAGATGACTAAGGAAGCTAATCTATTAACTTACTTTCTCATAAAGTAAACAAGAAAGATCAGAGTGGCATCAAATAATTAGTTAATAGTTGAACCTTTTAAGTTACCCGGTCTATGCGAGTTTGTCACAAGGTCAGTTCTTGTATTTATAGGAGAACAAGCTTATAGTTATGGAATTAACTTTAAATATTATTAAGTCAAAATTTATATAAATTCTCTTATATTACATGACTTAAAAAAAAATTTCTACAATTTAATTAACTTTAAATATTGTTACTTTTAATTTTTAAATATTATTTCATAAATTTAATCTAAATTAAGTGCTGTATTCTTTTTTTGTATATATTATATAGATATACAGATAGAAACAAAAAAGCTCAAGTGTTGCTATGTAGGAAGGCAAAAAATGTACATACTGTGAAAAAAGTTTATCGAATTACTTACATATACTATATATAATTTTAAATTTTCATGTCCATTCTGATTGGATTGGTTTCGAAATATATATTGCCTTTGCCTAACGGTATAAATTCCCCAAGCATAACTTTCCGTTCATTATTCACCAAGAGAAAAATTTTTTATTTTATTTTATTAAAGAATAAGAAAATAAAGAAGGATTAGAAGACGTTGTCTCATTCCAAAATAAATATAATGTATTATTTTATGAATTAAAAAATTATATAATTAATCTTAATTAATAAACTATCATTAACAAAGCGTTCATACATATTAAAAAAATTTCAAAATTAAAAATAATACTTTAATGTCAATTAATACAAGAGATTTAAATAGGATATTTTTGGAGATTTCGAATTAATAATTAATGTGACACTTATTAAAAAAGACAAATATAATAGAAAACGGACATAAACAAACAGTTCAAATGTCAGATTTTAATAAATTGAATGCACCATATAAATATTATGAGATGCGTATCACTTGATGCACTGAATAATTCACGAAGGGGAGAAAAGGAAAAAAAAAAACAAAATGAAAAATGAAAAAAAAAATTGTCACGTATGAGCTACAGGGAGTGTACTAAAGGAGGGGCCTTGTTAAAAAAATAGCAAAATAATAAAATCAAGTCAAAAAGAGTGGGGTGAGAAAAAGCCAATAGGGCGGGGACAGTTTTAAAAAGAAGTTGTCAGATGGTGAGCATGTGTTTGCATGTGTAATACATATATTAAAATTATAACTCTTTTTTTTTTTCAGTTTTTTATTCACATAATTTTTTAATTTAAATTTTAAAAATCTAATAATTTTACATAAATAAATCTAAATAAGATAAATCTTTTTATTTACATAAAATTTTAAGACGAATGAAACAAATTCATATTAATATTTTTTTTTTGAATATATTTTAAACTTTTATATTTTTTAACTTAAATAATTTGAAATACTTCGATAAACGCATTCATAGTTGTGGAGGTGGATACTACGTACGTCATGATGGGACGTCTGTTGTCGCGTAATAAAATCGATTTGGCTACACTTGAGGGGTTGGTGTGGGGTTAGTGTGTGGATGAGGTAAGTAAAGGTATTGACCAGTCTAGTTCCGTGATGAGTTCTTTTTTTTTTTTTTTTTTTTTTTTTTTTTTTTTAAATAAGTGAATTGTGATTTTTTTTTTTGATGAGTTGTAAATTTGCTAATATATATTTTGGGAGCTACTAGGGAGGATGGACACCATCTCATTTTTATCTCATTTCAAACTTTTTTTTGTCTTTTTCCTAAAAAGTTTTTATCTTTTTCCCAAAAAGTTTTTTGTCTTTTCTGAAAATTCAAAAAAATTTACTATTACAACTAAAATATTTCAACTCAAACTAACACACCAAACACAAATCTCAATCAATAGTACATATAATACAAAAAAGAGGGATCGCATTAGAACTCACATGGAGACAGAATTTTTTTCTTAGTTTGTGTTCAATTTGTTAGTTGGATATGAAAATTTTCAGTTAAAATTGATTAATTTTTTAAAAATTAATTATAAATTTTATTGACTTTTCAGAAAAAAAATAAAATAAAACTAATATGAAAAAATATAGTTTAACTGGAGTTAAACTTAAATGTAAAACAAAGCCTTAATCAATGTGGTATATGGTAGATATTTTCCCACATGGCATAATAAAGAACCACAATCTCGTTAAAAAAAAAAAACCACCAAAAAAAAACCACAAAATTTCCTTGGCATTCTAAAATTTAATTTTGAAAATGAAAAACTAGCATGGTGTTCTATTTTCTTTAGCTGGACAACGAAAATTAGAAACAAAATATTTGCTCCTATTTCATTATTTTGAAAGCTTTGCGATAGAGTAAGAAAAAAGAAATCTTGTTAACAATTTTTTAAAATATTAAATTACGTTATTGTTGTACTAAATCAAAAAAATATTAGTAATCAGTTTATTAAAAATTGATGAAAATCTGACAATTCATATATTATATTGCATCTCATTCCCTAAAACCAGAGTTAGAAACCAATGAAGATTTATTAAACTACTAAAATCTTCAATATTTAAATGCCTATTAATCTTGACTTCAGAATTAGGAAGAATAATAATGCTCCAGTGTCTTTAAAAAAATTAATAAATGTGAAAAATAGTCACAAAAAAATCAAGTTGAAACCGAAGGAAAGTTCCGAATTAAAAGCTTTTTGCTTTTGAATTTTGATGTGTAGCTCTAGAATATCAAATCAAATATAAATAGAGAAACACCTAAAATTATGGGATAACACAAGTAATATATCATTCTGCACTTTATCCATGCATGTGATAATATATCACAACACTAAAAAGTTTAAAGACGCATGTAAGAAAAACCAATTAAATAGTAAAATAGACCGATAATATCCTACTTCAAATACCGATAACTACATATTTGATATGACTCTCTCTTATTAAATGAGACTAAAATCGAACAACATCAGAAAAAATGACAAAAATAGATGGTAAGCACACAACTCACGAAAGTCAAATCATATATAACAATAAGTCACGTGTAGAACAAACTCAATTATAAATTTAGAATTAGTTTTGATAGATATCCGACTTATTTTTCTTTAAATCTTAAAAATCCTAACTCATAAGAAAATAGTTTATAGATATATTCAACATGTTATACCGGCAAGACATGTCATAGAGAATATTTATATCAAATCAAAATAACTTACGGGGTGGATGGCAAACCATTCATTTTCATCTCATTTCAAACTTTTTTTTATCTTTTTCCTAAAAAGTTTTTGTCTTTTTCCCAAAAAGTTTTTTGTCTTTTCTGAAAATTCAAAAAAATTTACTATTACAACTAAAATATTTCAACTCAAACTAACACACCAAATATCCCCTTAATTCGACTATTATACAATTTAAAAAGTTTGAGTAGTGATAATCTCGACCAATTTATTAGTCCAACGATATCGAAGCGGGCAAAATTACTGCAGTTGGCAAAAAATGAAGTTGTTTGATCTCGACCATCGTAACTTTGAATCATCCATCCTGACATCCAGCGTTCCACCAGATGCAGTGCAAAAAGGAGTGAGAATTCATGGCTCTTAGAGACCATCAAAAGGCCCAAAAAGCCTAGTTTGACGAAAAAGTCAATTAAATATGGGAAGAGTTGAGAAGTTTACAAAAAAATATCTAACAATTTGGCCAAAGTGGGCAATCTGTTATCCTGGGCGTACGATTACGCTGCTGTTAGTCAAATAAATTTAATCCTATAACATTAATAGCCATAGCCAACCGCGCGCGTGCCGACTTCCCCCTTTTAACAATCTTAATGGGACATCTTCTCCAAATTAAATATTTTATTAAACAACATCAAAAATCAGTCAAATACAGCTCCACCAATATTTAAGACTTTGGTATAGTACTGTACTGTTACTCTTTATGAACATAAAAGATGAATTTAAGCTGAAAAAAAAAAAAAAAAAAAAAAAAACAGCCCTTCAAACTGCTGAATATGGTAACATTTAATGCAGTGATTTTATTACATCGAACTCATCCCAAGTTGGAAGGTAACGTAGTAATCCGTTTCAATCAGTCTCGGAGAAAATAAAATCTCCGTCTCAATCAGTCAGAGCCGGTGATGACGACATCATCAACGTTTTTAACAGCTTATCGACTAACTTCCCGAAATTCGAGAAAGACGAGGCCACGTCATTACCACCGGCGGCGGCGGCAGAACTAGACTTTTCCGCCAATTTCCTCCACTCCTCGGCTCTTCTCTTCATCTCTCTTCCCTTCTCTCCGTCCATCAACTCCCTCACCAGACTCTCTATCTCCTCCCTCTTCGCGTCGCTCTCTATCTCCATCCCGATCCCCCACTCCTTACAGCTGTACCGGCAGTTGGTCTGCTGCTCGGCGAAGAACGGCCAGCACAGCATCGGCACTCCGCCGCAGATGCTCTCGATTGTCGAGTTCCACCCGCTGTGCGTCAGGAACCCCCCCACCGCCGGATGGTTCAGCACCTCCTCCTGTGGGCACCAGCTCGTCAGGAACCCTCTCTCCCTCGTCTCCTCCGAGAACTCCGGAGACAGAACTGCCGTGTCTCCGGCAACTATATCAGGTCTAATCACCCACAGAAACGTCTTCTTGCTGTTAGCCAGCCCCCACGCGAACTCGACCAGCTGCTCCGACGTCATGACGGTTATGCTTCCGAAGTTGACGTACACGACGGAGTTAGGCTCCTTCGAGTCGAGCCACTCCAGGCATCTGGGGTCCTCCTTCCAGAGATTCGATCCGAGCGATCTCGCCGGATCGGTTTCGGGGATTTGGTTGAGGAGGAGCTGAAGAGAACCGACGGTGTAAACCGGGGGTTTCAGGATGGACCTGATTGCGTTTATGACGTCGCTTTCGAGGTCATAAAATGTGTTTAATATGATTCCTGAAGCTTTCTGGACCCTCTCGGTCTCGGTCAGGAGGAAGTTGGTCATGATGTCGTTCCGGTCGGTTGTTCTGATGAAGGTCGGGATGTCCTTCAGACGAATGTCTTTCATGCCTGGAATCCAGTCTATCACGGTGTCCAGGTACCCGTTGGTAAGGAAACTCTCATCTGCAGAGTGCAATCCAGTTAGAATACAATATCTAATCAGTAAAACTTAAGGTTTCTTTCTTTCTTTTTCTTCTTCTTCTTCTTCTTTTTTTTCCTTTTTTGGTATAAATAGATTAAAATTATGCAGAATTATGTATTAGTATTTACAGGAGTTTAGTATGTTAAATGCAATCAGTTTGTCAGCACTAGACGACACCGAGATCACGACAAAATCATCTCATCCAAATAAATCATCCTAAGGGTGTTTGGTTGAATGATTCAAATCATTCAATTTAAACTTTTTTTTATCTTTTTTTTAAAATTTTTGTCTTTTTTTAAAAAGTTTTTTATCTTTTTTGAAAATTCAAAAAAATTTACTATTGAAATTTAAAAATCTCAACTCAAACTACTCCACCAAACGGGTCCTTACTTTTCACTTGTCAAATTATCTTCACTAATGATTAGATTGATTTTAAAGTTGAGAAAAAAGAAAGCCGCAATAAGAATAATATGCCATGACAAGGATGTGCTTGCCCAAAAAATAGAAAGAAACTGATAAAAGGAATGGGTTTCCTAATTGTTAACAATAATTATATACCTTTAAGAGGCGTGTAACCCTTTTCCACGAGTCCTTTGTAATGAAGGTAGCACAAGAACCCACAAGCACTGGTCGTCCAGAAGAGAAACTCCGGGACACCGAGCTCCTCGGCGGCGTCGAGAGTGAAGCTCATGACGCCGTCGGAGATGACGCAGCTGACCGGAGGGACGTCCGGGGAGGAGTTGAGCTTGAGAAGGAGGTCTCTGAAGGGGACCAAGCTGTGCTTGGGAGTGGAGTCGCACAGAGAAGGAATGTCCTGCGTGACCTCGGTGTCGGTGGGAGGGAGGCCGTCGGGGATGTGTTCGAACCGGAAGGAGGGGAGGCCGTCGAGGGCGTGAGAGCCGCGGGACTTGAGGAGGCGGTTGTGGTTGTAGTCTGTGTTGACGAAGGTGATGTGGAAGCCCTTCGAGTGGAGGAGCTTGGCCAGTTTCAGCATCGGGTTCACGTGGCCCTGCGCTGGGAACGGTATGCAAACTGCGTGACGCTTTTCTTGCAAGGAAATTGAGCCCATTTTTATTGGAGATTACAAAATTTTTTGAAGCTTTTTTATGACAAAAATATGAAAATTATGGCTCTGTTTTGCTTTAGAGAAATGATAAGAGATAGCTGGTACTGCTTTGTGCAATTAACGCTGATGAGGAGAGGTCTGTTTAGATACACAGGATAGAGGAGGCAAGAGAAGAGGCCAAACCGCCAAGAGCGTGAAAGTTTTTATTAATTTATTTTTCCTCTGAAATTTTTTAAAGGTCATGTTTGTCATGCTATTGCTTCAGAAACGGATTTGGAAACGGACAAAACATTACCTAAACCGGCGTGTCGAGTTAATGGAGAGGATGAAAAATGTGAACAAGAGTAACGGTGAGATTGCGTTGTGTTCAAAATAAAATTTTTAGGAAAGAAAACGTGGATAAAAAAATGTTATTTTATCAAATGAGTTATCATGGGTCCTTGACTTTAGGAGGATCAGGGTCTCACATTGGAGAATCAGATTCTAAATCTTTAATCAGATTTAGAGTCTGATTCTAAATCTTTAATTAATCAGATTTAGAATCTGATTCTCCAATACCACATACACATCACATTTCTCGTGCATACAAACATAGTTGAAAATATCAACTTCCCATTATTTTTTGTTTTCATTTAGCTCTCATATTTAAATTTAAAATTTTTATCATAATTTTTATCTTTTTTTTTTTAAATATCAACACTAGATCTCATTTGAACTTTAAACTCAAATTTTACTTTTTTATCTTAATTTTTATCCTTTTTTGAAAAAATTTATCCTTTTTAAAAAATCAAAAAAAATTTTCAAACTCAAACTCTAGCACCAAAAAATCCTAATTAATATAACTATTTTGATTTCAAACCGGTCAGCGAAGAACCGAAGAGCATCTTGACAATTCACAGTGAGCAATTATTTGGAAGTGAAGTGACATTTACTGTTACAGTACGAGGCTATGGCTGATCTTTTTTTGTTTTTTCTTTTTCCTTGCTGGGAACGGTGACGTCTCGTCTGGCATATATCCAGATAATATTTAATTTGGTTGGCTGTGAAAGAAGTCAATTAAATCATCTAGTTTGGCAAGCCCATTTTTAATGATTATCTTCATACTTAACTTTCCGTGAATGGTAATTGATATAAATAATCTTTCAATTCTTTTAAATATGATAATTTAATTCATATTCTTTTTTTTTAATTAAAATGGCTCGAAATTTTTAGTTTTCCATCATTCCAGTCATTTTTATCCAACTTCATTAAATTTTTAATCTAATCTTATTTAAATAATTATTTTTATAATAAAATAATTAAAATATCCTCCAATATGTCTCTCCTCCGCTCCCACCACCCCCAAACAACCCACATCTGGGCCGCTGGCATCTCTCTATGTCCCCCCCCCCAAACAAAACAACCTAGATCTAGGCCATCGGCTAGCTCGAACGCACCCCTGACCCCTGCCGGCGAGCTCGAACGCCCTCCCCCTCGTTCTTGATGAGCCCCACACCCCTCTCCCTCCCCTCGCCTTGTTCCCCCTCCTTCTACCGAGCTTGCCCAGCCCTCGATTTGTTGCTGATCTTGCCCCCCCCCCCCCCGATTTAGGCTTTTGATTCGAGGAGAGAGAGAGATCGAGGATCGATGAGGGAGGGAGGGAGGGAGAGGAGAGATAAATTTTTGAGAGGAGAGATAAATTTTTTTTATTTTTATTTAAATTAATTATTTGAAAATTAGTTAAATTCTCTCTTATTTTATTAGAAATTAATATATTGGATAGAAAAAATTATAATTGTTAATATTTCAAAAGTTCAGAATCATCTTGATAAAAAATAAAATATGAACCAAATCGTTACCTTTTAAAAAATTCAATACTATCTGAATCAATTCTATATTCTTAAATATATAAAAGAGTTGAAGGCTCTTCTTTCCTTTTACACACTCATCTTCTCAATTTTTTTTCTTTTTCTTTTTAATTCTCTTTCATTCTTGATTTTTTTTCCTTTTCCTTTTCTTTTTTTTTTCTTTCTTTTTTAATTGCAAAAACCTTTTCTCCTTTACTTCATTCCAAAAATCTTTAGTATACTTTTTTTTTTCATGACCATCTCAAATTCTCAACTGTTATTTTTTTTAGTAATGTTTGATATATATATATATATATATATATATTACTCATTAAGCTCTTTAAAATTATTCTTCAAATTTATTCACGTGCTAATCTCTTATTTGTATGCTTTTTTTCGTCGTTTCAAATTTTTATTTTTCATTCTGTTTTACCCATATTGAAATAAAATTTTTAAATGTATATTTACTCAAATATGATGTTGTGATCATCTCAACTATAATTTTCTTATAATACCACTCAATTAATTTCTACGTGATTCGCTAACTTCTATCTAATTTCTTACTACTTAAAATATTTTCTTCTCAATATTTTTTAAACAACTATTTTCTCATAATACCTCATTATTAATTATTTTATTTAACAAATTGATTAAACGTTTGTATGACACGTGTCTACCACTAGTAGGTGTTAAAAGAGAGAGAAGAAATCCTATTAAAAAAATAGAGAGAGAAAGAAGAAAAGAAAAACTTTCCTTGTTGACGAGGCAAGCTGTGAGCAAGTTCATACAGCAATATTTTAATTTAAGAGAAGAAGCCCAAGGAGGTTGGCTTTTCCCACTTCAAGTAATTGTTACATAAATCAATCTGGTTATTTGGACACTAGTGTTATGAAACCCATTTCCAACATGTCATGATAGAGAAGAAAAAATCAATATATTTACGTCTTCATATAAATGATAAGGAAACAAACGAAAAATTGAAACCAAGCTGTTGACAGGAAGCTTGGGGAATTGTCAATTTCGCTCCGTGTTCATCACTCGTGTAACCATAAAAAATTTCGAAACAAGTTCACTAGCTGCCCTTAGTTCCATAATTTATTTCAGTGTCCCGTTTATTTAGATCAACCATATTTTTCTTATCCCGTTTAAACGTTGACATTTAATATTCATATTTTGACGAATAATTCACAACAAGAGTGATACAGATAACACTACTATAAAATGTGGATACCACGACGGTTTTTAACCGTCGTGGAATCCAGAGTCGTAGAATCTTTTCAGATTCCACGACGGTTAAAAAACCGTCATGGAATGGGCAAAAATAGGACTTAAATATTGACATTTAAGAACATACCACGACGGTTTTACGTAAAAAACTGTCGTGGTAAGGAAATCTTCCACGACGGTTTCCTTGAGAAACCGTCGTGGTAGGACCCCCTACCACGACGGTTTTTTGATTGTCGTGGTAGGTAACAATGAAAAAAAAAATTTACGAATTCGTTTCATTTCCCCAAAAACATTTAAATCACAAAATCAACACTTTTTTTCGGAAAATTCCCAAATCCGTGCCTTACCCAACCAATTTAATTCAAATCTAAAACACAACCACAATGAACAATCATCGAAAATGTAAGGGACGGATTTTGACCATTTCGGATGGAATATTCCCAACTCAACAATTTACAAAATTAACATTTTAGATGGAACATTTTATCAACAATCACAATCATCAAAATCAACATTTTGGATGAAAAAATTCCAAATCCGTGTATTAACCAAGCAACATACATTACAACTTACCGGCTTGTCGAGCGTGGGTACGGGCGGAGTGTGGCGAGAGAAAGAGGGAAAGCCGCGTGAGTTCCTTGGTGGACCCGTCGGAGAATGGTGGGGGCCGCGTGAGTGGTGGAGGAGGCCATTGGAGAATGGAGCCAAGAGAAAAATTTGAGAGGTAAAATAGAGAGAGGAGGCGCAGTGAGATAGAGCGAGTTTTTTGAGATTTTAAGATGATATTTTTTTGGGTTTTAATACACGCTCCAAAAAATTAAATTTAATTCAAAAATTTTCAAAATTCCCGCCTTAATACCTACCACGACGGTTTTCGTCAAAAACCGTCATGGTAGAGTCCAAAAATAAAAAATTAAAAAAAATTTGTGAAAAAAGACCATTCCACGACCGTTTTTAAAAAACCGTTGTGAAAAATGTGACAAAAATACGAAGCGGAACAGAGTTTCCGAAAATCGTCGTGGAAGCCGAAGCTTCTACGATGATTATAAAAAACCGTCGTGAAAGAGCATGCTTCCACGACGGTTTTTAATAACCGTCGTAGAAGCTTGCAAAATACAAAAAAAAAAAAAAAAGTTTTTTTTTTACCTTCCACGACGGTTTTTTGACCGTCGTGGAATCCGAAGCTTCCACGACAGTCAAAAAACCGTCGTAGAAGGTAAAATTTTTTTTTTAAAATTAGTATATCATATATGCAGGCAATTACTTCTTATGTGATGCTGAATATCCTAATGGCGAAGGCTTTTTGATACCATATAGAGGGAAACGATATTATTTAAATGATTGGGAGCTTCCACCTAAAACTCCTGAAGAGTTTTTTAATATGAAACATTCATCCTATACGAATATAATTGAGAGGGCATTTGGACTTTTAAAGGGTCGGTGGGCAATTTTAAGAGAAAAGTCGTATTATCCGGTCAAAATACAATATAAGATTATTGCAGCATGTTGCCTTTTTCACAATTTCATTTGAAGGGAGATGCATGTAGATCTTTTCGATCAAATTTTTGAAATAGAATCAATTGAAGATGACAATGATGAAGAGGAAGAGGAAGTGCCTGAGCATTATACTCATATAGCAACATCTATTGCTTGGAGTGCTTGGCAAGATAATTTAGCTATAGAGATGTTTAATCAATGGAGAAGAAATCGACATGCATAGTTGATTAGTTTATGTTGTTGGTCATAAAGTTAGTTATTTAGTAATATTTAAGATTTCGATTGAGTTGATAAAGATAAATTATGCTTCATTGTTTAGGGTGGATACTTGAATATTATTACTTAAAGTTATAGTTTATTATTATTATTTATTTATTTGTTTCTGTCTTTCTTACTACATTACTTATGTGTATTAGTAACAGATGGATTCTAGTGAGAACACTTCATTATCTAGTGTTTCAAAACATCAATGGACTTCAGCTGAAGATGCAAAGTTGGTTGAGTGCTTGTTCGATATCACTACAAGTGGGAAGTGGAAAGCAGAGATAGGTTCATTCAAGCCAGGCTACTTGCAACAGTTGGAGAAAATGATGAATGAAAAGCTTCATGGATGTGGAATTAGAGCACAACCGCATATTGATTCTCGTGTTAAGTTGTGGAAAAAATAATATTATACCATCTCTGAAATGTTAGGACCAAATGCCAGTGACTTTGGTTGGAACGATGTGGATAAGTGTATTACTGCTGAAAAGGATGTCTTCGATGAATGTGTTAAGGTTAGTTGAATACTTAATCATTTGAATCATAAATGTTTCTTTAAAAGTTTATAAGTCTATGATTTTGAAATGTCTATTTATTGTTTGCAGAGTCACCCTACAGCAAAGGGTTTAAGGAACAAACCTTTTCGATATTATGATGAGTTATCTGTTATATTTAGAAAAGATCGTGCTAATAGACATGGTGCAAGGAGTTTGGGTGATATGAGTGATGATATAGATATAGAAGTTCTGAATGGTGAAACAAACCTGGTTAAAGAAGAAAACAATAACGAGCAAGAGTCCGAGGATGATACCCAGACAAACACACCATCACCCCCGATGCAAAAAGACAAAAAGAGGAAAATGAAATCTAAGTCTGAAGATAATTTGGTTGAAACCTTAATTGAAACAATTAGCAAATTCTCAGATATTTATGCCCTTTTTACTGATAATATAAGTAAAATTGCTAATTGCTTTCAGAATGAGGCTGAATCACATATATGGAGGATGAATGTATTTACTGAGTTGAAGAAGATAGATGAATTGACACACGAACAAGTTTTGCAAGCCGGTCAAATTTTTGTCGAAAGTCATGACAAGACCAACTTCTTCTATATTTTGGATGATGAATATAAGTTAAGTTACGTTCTCATGTTATTGGGATGACGAAATATAGGGCAATTAGACTTTTGTCTTTTGTTACTTTCGTTTGCTACCTGTGGACTAGTAATTTTAGTCAATTAGTTTTATTTATTTAATTATCTGTTATAATTTGAATTTAAATGAGATTAGGATTAGAAACAAGGAATTGTTATTTAAAATATTTTTTGTTATTTTTTTAATAAAATCTCTTTAAGAGTTCTCTTAATTTGTCGTATATATATTTTCATGTATTCTTAAAAAATCAACGAATTTGTGTTTTAAGATGAGCATTTTAATTCTACTAATTCTTGAATTACAATTTTTATTTGTGTTGTTACAATTTGATTTGGCCGAATCATAAACTTATGTTATTGTCCTTATATTTGTAATTAATTACTATTAAAAGTATATATTAATTTAGTAAATGATAATTTTGTCCTTATATTAAATATTACGTGAAAACATGGGAGACAGATCTATATCAAGAGTCAAGGCCGCATTTCGGATCTTAAAGATTGTATAGAAAAATATGTGTACGTTATTCAAAATATAAAAATATATGTGTACGAACTAGAGATAGAAATCATTTAAAGTTCTGATTGGTAGGTGTAACACCTTTCTCAATGAGCTGACGGTAATTCAGGTAGGCCAAGAATCCACAGGCACTTGTGGTCCAGAATATAACCTCCGGGACACCGAGCTCACGGGCCGCGTCGAGAGTGAAGCTCATGACACTGTCGGAAACTATGCAGGTCACCGGAGGAACATCCGGCGAAGAATTCAGCTTCGAAAGGAGTTGTTTGAAGGGTGCGAGGCAGCTTTTGCTGGTGGATGCACACAAGGCCGGTATGTCCTGCGTGGCATCGGCGTCGGACTCGGGAAGGCCGTCGGGAATGGCCTCGAACCTGAACGACGGAAGGCCGTCCAGAGAGTTTGAACCTCGAGATCGGAGGAGGCGTCTTTAGTTGAACTCAGTATAGACGAAGGTGACGTGAAAGCCTTTGTTGTGGAGGAGTTTAGCCAGCTTTGTCATTGGGTTCACGTGCCCTTGAGCCGGGTATGGAATGCAAACTACATGAGGCTTGTTCTTCGTCTCCACCTTACTGGAATCCATTGGTTCTTTTTGTTTGTTAATCTCAATGATATATATATATATATATATATATACGTATGTATGTATGTATGTGTGTGTGTGTATCTGGTTCTCAGGGAAGTCGGTGAAGCCTGTAGATCTATGCACAGGCCTTTTATAGAGGAGGGGTGCTTCTAATGGAGGACTAGTGAGGAAATGGACTTTCTTCACACGTTTTTTTTTTTTTTTTTTAAATCACAAAATCTTGAATCCTATATCTATGATATCCAATAATATAAACTTCAATTATTAAAACTATAAATTATATAAAAATATATAAAATTAAAATAAATATAAATTTTTTCTTATTTTATGTTTCTTTTTTATATAAATTCACATCATTAATAATTAAACTTTATATTACTAAATATTATCATCCATCAAATTTAAGATCATTTTTATTTTTTAAAATAAAAAAATCTGGGACGGCCAGAAGATTATAGCTGTAATAATCACTTCGCAATTATATAATTATACAGGAGCACGATGTCCAACGAAAGAACTTGGTATTTGAGGATACGAATCATGTGGTGTATAAACGTGTCCGACGACAAGGGCAACAAGCAAAAAAACCCCTGGATAAAAAGGGAAAGCAATAATAACTTCAACTAACATTTTTAATTAATTAATGATCTTTTTGTGGGACTGAAAGGTGCATTTTCCATTATTAGGTTTGATTCCTTTTTTTTTTGGATGAATTATTGGTTTGGTTTTGTCACGCCCAGAATTCATAGAAGGCAAATAAATTGTACTACTCTATAGGTATGGTAGATGAGAGTACTCAATGAAAAAAAAAATATTGGTTTAAAATAGAGTTCTGGTTACATTGTATTGCCATTATTTAGTAAGTGATATTGACCAACAGTGACCTAAAGTTAGTATGTGGTTATGATCTAACTTTGGGACAAGATGGTAAGACATAATTGTGGGAGGGATCCACTCTAACGTAAAGTTATGATCTATTTTCGGACCAGACAATCATAAGATATAATTATGGGATGTTATTTAATATCTGATATATATATATATGTATTATAACATATGTGTGCAAATATACATATGCATGCGTACATGTGTCAGAGGAAAAATTGTTTGGGTTTCATGAGTTTACACAAGATTAAGCCACCTGTCTCTCACAATAATTAAGCTTATCGTTCATCTTCCAAATCAGACAGATGTTATCCTTAGATTTTACAGAAACTCAAATCTGTGGTAAGATTCCACCGATCGACTAGAGCTTATTCTATAAATTTCCAAAAACCTTCTTATTATGTATTTGTGAAAAAAATAATAATAGTTAAAAGATGACTAAGGAAGCTAATCTATTAACTTACTTTCTCATAGAGTAAACAAGAAAGATCAGAGTGGCATCAAATAATGAGTTAATAGTCGAACCTTTAAGTTACCCGGTCGATGCGAGTTTGTCACAAGGTGAGTTCTTGTATTTATAGGAAAACAAGCTTATAGTTATGGAATTAACTTTAAATATTATGAAGTCAAAATTTATATCAATTCTCTTATATTACATGACTTAAAAAAAAAACTTCTATAATGTAATTAACTTTAAATATTGTTACTTTTAATTTTAAAATATTATTTCATAAATTTAATCTAAATTAAATACAGTATTCTTTTTTTTTTCTCTATATATATTATATAGATATACAGATAGAAACAAAAAAGCTCAAGTGTTGCTATGTAGGAAGGCAAAAAATGTACATATTGTGAAAAAAGTTTATCGAATTACTTCCATATACTATATATAATTTTAAATTTTCCTGTCCATTCTGATTGGATTGGTTTCGAAATATATATTGCCTTTGCCTAACGGTATAAATTCTCCAAGCATAACTTTCCGTTCATTATTCACCAAGAGAAAAAGAAAAACTTTTTTGTTTATTAAAGAATAAGAAGAAAGAGGAGGAGGAGAAGACGTTGTCTCCTTCCAAAATAAATATAATGTACAATTTTATGAATTAAAAAATTATATAGTTAATCTTAATTAAGAAACTACCATTAAAAAAGTGTTCATACATATTAAAAAATTTTAAAAATTAAAAATAATACTTTAATTTCAATTAATACAAGAGATTTAAATAGGATATTTTTGGAGATTTCGAATTAATAATCAATGTGACACTTATTAAAAAAGATAAA
The DNA here is from genome assembly GCA_025413485.1 of Ficus microcarpa. Classification (NCBI taxonomy): domain Eukaryota; kingdom Viridiplantae; phylum Streptophyta; class Magnoliopsida; order Rosales; family Moraceae; genus Ficus; species Ficus microcarpa. The sequence goes on along the minus strand of CM046377.1, from coordinate 40,040,206 downwards.
TATATTTATAGAAAACAAACATAAACAAACAGTTCAAATGTCAGACTTTAATAAATTGAATACACCATATAAATATTATGATGATGTGTATCACTTGATGCACTGAATAATTCTCGAAGAGGAGAAAAGGAAAAAAAAAAACAAAATTAAAAATTAAAAAAAAAATTGTCACGTATGAGCTACGGGAGTGTACTAAAGGTGGGGCCTTGTTAAAAAAATAGCAAAATAATAAAATCAAGTCAAAAAGAGTGGGGTGAGAAAAAGCCAACAGGATGGAGACAGTTTTAAAAAGAAGTTGTCAGATGGTCAGCATGTGTTTGCATGTGTAATGCATATCTTAAAATTATAATTCAAAAAATTTTTTTTTTCAGTTTTTTATTCACATAATTTTTTAATTCAAATTTTAAAAATCTAATAATTTTACATAGATAAATCTAAATAAGATAATTTTTTATTTATATAAAATTTTAAGACAAATAAAACAAGTTTTTATTAATATTTTTTTTCTTAATATATTTTAAATATTTTATATTTTTTAACTCAAATAATTCAAATATTTTGATAAATTTATTGTGAGGTGGGTACTACGTACGCCATGATGGGACGTCTATTGTCGCGTAACAAAATCGATTTGGCTATACTTGAGGGGTTGGTGTGGGGCAGGGGTGGTAATACGGGTCGTGACACGACGACATGATTCGAAAACGAAATGAATTTCACGGGTTCGGATTGGGAAAAATAAGTGTCGATTCAAATTAGGGTCACCCAAAATTGACACAATAAAAATGGGTCATGTTCGGGTTGGACCCGTAGAACCCGAACATGACCTGTTTTTTCGTATTAATTTCGAGTCAAATTTCGTGTCTATTTTGGGTCAAATTTCGTGTTGTAGGTCAATTTCGTGTCGTAGGTCAATTTCGTGTCACAAGTCAATTTCGTGTCGCGGGTCAATTTCGTGTTGCGGGTCAATTTTGGTTCGTGTCGTGTCCACCCGTGACGGGTTCGTGTCGCAGTTTAGTGTCATTTTCGTGTCACAGATCATGTTCAGGTCGGAGAAGAAAAAAATCGACACGGCTCTAATACGACACAAACCCAACACGCGACACAAATTGCCACCCCTGGTGTGGGGTTAGTGTGGATAAGGTAAGTAAAGGTATTGACCAGTCTAGTTCTGTGATGAGTTCTTCTTCTTCTTTTTTTTTAATCAGTGAATTGTGATTTTTTTTTTGGATGAGTTGTAAATTTGCTAATATATATTTTGAGAGCTACTAAATCTCAATCAATAGTACATATAATACAAAAAAGAGGGATCGCATTAGAACTTGGAGCCAGAATTTTTTCTTAGTTTGTGTTTAATTTGTTAGTTGGAGATGAAAATTTTCAGTTAAAATTGATTGATTTTTTAAAAATTAGTTATAAATTTTATTCACTTTTCAGGAAAAAAAGATAAAAATTAAGATGAAAAAATACAGTTTAACTGGAATTAAACTTAAATGTCAAATAAAGCCTTAATTAAGGTGGTATATGGTGGATATTTTCCCACAAGGCATAATAAAGAACCTTTCGTTTTTAAAAAAACCCACAAAATTTCCTTGCCATTCTTAAATTTAATTTTGAAAATGAAAAACTAGCATGGTATTCTATTTTCTTTAACTGGACAACGAAAATTGGAAACAAAATATTTGCTCCTATTTCATTATTTTGAGAGCTTTGCGATAGAGTAAGAAAAAAGAAATCTTGTTAACAATTTTTTAAAACATTAAATTACGTAATTATTGTACTAAATCAAAAAATATTAGTAATCAGTTTATTAAAATTTGATGAAAATCTGACAATTCATATATTATATTGCATCCTAATATAGGAGGGTCACCTCTCTCACTCCCTAAATCCAGAGTTAGAAACCAATGAAGATTTATTAAATTACTAAAATCTTCAATATTTAAATGCCTATAAATCTTGATTTCAGAATTAGGAAGAAGAATAATACTCCAGTGTCTTTAAAAAAAATTAATAAATGTGAAAAATAGTCACAAAAAAATCAAGTTGAAACCGAAGAAAAGTTCCGAATTAAAAGCTTTTTGCTTTTGAATTTTCATGTTTAGCTCTAGAATATCAAATAAAATATAAATAGAGAAACACCAAAAATTATGGGATAACACAAGTAATATATCATTCTGCACTTTATCCATGCATGTGATAATATATCACAACACTAAAAATTTTTAAGACAGCATATAAAAAAAAAAAAAACTATTAAATAGTAAAATAGACCGATGATATTTTGCTTAAAAAACCGATACTGACATATACTTTATATGACTCTCTCTCTTATTAAATGAGACTAAAACCGAACAATACGAGAAAAGATGACAAAAATAAATGGTAAGCACACAACTCACGAAAGTCAAATCATATATAACAATAAGTCATGTGTAGAACAAACTCAACCATAAATTTAGAATTAGTTTTGATAGATATCCGACTTATTTTTCTTAAAATCTAAAAATCCTAACTTATAAGAAAATAGTTTATAGATATATTCAACATGTTATACCGGCAAGGCATGTCATAGAGAATATTTATATCAAATCAAAATAAATTAATTCGACTATTATACAATATAAAAAGTTTGACTGGTCATAATCTCAACCAATTTATTAGTCCAACGATATCGAAGCGGGCAAAATTACTGCAGTTGGCAAAAAATGAAGTTGTTTGATCTCGACTATCGTGACTTTGAATCATCCAATCCTGACATCGAACGTTCCACCAGATGCAGTGCAAAAAGGAGTGGGAATTCATGGCTCTTAGAGACCATCAAAAGGCCCAAAAAGCCTGGTTTGACGAAAAAGTCAATTAAATTTGGGAAGAGTTGATAAGTTTACAAAAAAATATCTAACAATTTGGCCAAAGTGGGCAATCTGTTATCCTGGGCGTACGATTACGCTGCCGTCAGTCAAATAAATTTAATCCTAAAATATTAATAGCTGTGGCCAACCGCGCGCGTGCCGACTTGCCCCTTTTAACAATCTTAGAGGGTGTTTGGTGTGTTAATTTGAGTTGAAATATTTTAGTTGTAATAGTAAATTTTTTGAATTTTCTAGAAAAGATTCAAAAAAATTTTTGGGAAAAAGATATTAAAACTTTTTAGGAAAAAGATTCAAACTAACCAAATTTGAAATCCTTAAACAGTTGGAAATGAGCTTAGTTGACAAACAGCGCGCGTGCCGACCTTAACAATCTCAACGGGACATCTCTCCAAATTATTAATGTGCATTTAACTAATTAAATATTTTATTAAAAAAATTCAAAAATAAGTCAAATACAGCTCAACCAATATTTAAGACTTCGGTATAGTGTACTGTTACTCTTTATGAACATTAAAGAAGAATTTAAACTGCAAAAAAAAAAAAAAAAAAAGGCCCTGCAAATTGCTGAATATGGTAACATTTAATGCAGTGATTTTACTACATTGAACTCATCCAAAGTTGCAAGGTAATGTAGTCATCCGTTTCAATCAGTCTCAGAGAAAATAAAATCTTCGTCTCAATCAGTCAGAGCCGGTGATGACGACATCATCAACGTTTTTAACAGCTTATCGACTAACTTCCCGAAATTCGAGAAAGACGAGGCCACGTCATTACCACCGGCGGCGGCAGCAGAACAAGACTTTTCCGCCAATCTCCTCCACTCCTCGGCTCTTCTCTTCATCTCTCTTCCCTTCTCTCCGTCCATCAACTCCCTCACCAGACTCTCTATCTCCTCCCTCTTCGCGTCGCTCTCTATCTCCATCCCGATCCCCCACTCCTTACAGCTGTACCGGCAGTTGGTCTGCTGCTCGGCGAAGAACGGCCAGCACAGCATCGGCACTCCGCCGCAGATGCTCTCGATTGTCGAGTTCCACCCGCTGTGCGTCAGGAACCCCCCCACCGCCGGATGATTCAGCACCTCCTCCTGTGGGCACCAGCTCGTCAGGAACCCTCTCTCCCTCGTCTCCTCCGAGAACTCCGGAGACAGAACCGCCGTGTCTCCGGCGACTATATCAGGCCGAATCACCCACAGAAACGTCTTCTTGCTGTTAGCCAGCCCCCACGCGAACTCGACCAGCTGCTCCGACGTCATGACGGTTATGCTTCCGAAGTTGACGTACACGACGGAGTTGGGCTCCTTCGAGTCGAGCCACTCCAGGCATCTGGGGTCCTCCTTCCAGAGATTCGATCCGAGCGATCTCGCCGGATCGGTTTCCGGGATTTGGTTGAGGAGGAGCTGAAGAGAACCGACGGTGTAAACCGGGGGTTTCAGGATGGACCTGATTGCGTTTAGTACGTCGCTTTCGAGGTCATAAAATGTGTTTAGTATGATTCCTGAAGCTTTCTGGACCCTCTCGGTCTCGGTCAGGAGGAAGTTGGTCATGATGTCGTTCCGGTCGGTTGTTCTGATGAAGGTCGGGATGTCCTTCAGACGAATGTCTTTCATGCCTGGAATCCAGTCTATCACGGTGTCCAGGTACCCGTTGGTAAGGAAACTCTCATCTGCAGAGTGCAATCCAGTTAGAATACAATATCTAATCAGTAAAACTTAAGGTTTCTTTCTTTCTTTTTCTTTTTCTTTTATTTATTATTTATTTTTTTTTGGCTATAAATAGATTAAAATTATGCAGAATTATGTATTAGTATTTACACGAGTTTAATTTGTTAAATGCATAGCAAATTGGATCCGGTACACAAAATCATCTCATCCAAATAAATAATCTTACTTTTCACTTGTCAAATTATCTGATTAGATTGATTTTAAAGTTGAGAAAAACGAAAGCCGCAATAGGAATAATATGCCATGACAAGGATGTGCTTACCCGAAATATTATAATAGAAAGAAACTGATAAAGGATTTGGTTTCCTAATTATTAACAATAATTATATACCTTTAAGAGGCGTGTAACCTTTTTCCACAAGTCCTTTGTAATGAAGGTAGCACAAGAACCCACAAGCACTGGTCGTCCAGAAGAGATACTCCGGGACACCGAGCTCCTCGGCGGCGTCCAGAGTGAAGCTCATGACGCCGTCGGAGACGACGCAGCTGACCGGAGGGACGTCCGGGGAGGAGTTGAGCTTGAGAAGGAGGTCTCTGAAGGGGACCAAGCTGTGCTTGGGAGTGGAGTCGCACAGAGAAGGAATGTCCTGCGTGACCTCGGTGTCGGTGGGAGGGAGGCCGTCGGGGATGTGTTCGAACCGGAAGGAGGGGAGGCCGTCGAGGGCGTGAGAGCCGCGGGACTTGAGGAGGCGGTTGTGGTTGTAGTCTGTGTTGACGAAGGTGATGTGGAAGCCCTTCGAGTGGAGGAGCTTGGCCAGTTTCAGCATCGGGTTCACGTGGCCCTGTGCTGGGAACGGTATGCAAACTGCGTGAGGCTTTTCTTGCAAGGAAATTGAACCCATTTTTATTGGAGATTTCAAAATTTTTTGAAGCTTTTTTATGACAAAAATATGACAAATATGGCTCTGTTTTGCTTTAGAGAATTGACAAGAGATAGATGGTACTCTTTGTGCTATTAACGCTGATGAGGAGTGGTCTGTTTAAATACACCGGATAGAGGAAGCAAGAGAAGAGGCCAAATCGCCTAAGAGTGTGAAAGTTTTTATTAATTTATTTTTCCTTTTAAATCTTTTAAAGGTCAAGTTTGTCATGCAATTGCTTCAGAAGCGGATTTGGAAACGGACAAGACATTACGTGAACCGACATGCCGATTTAATGGAGAGGATGAAAAATGTGAACAAGAGTAATGGTAAGATTAAGTTCTGTTTAAACTCAAATTTTTAGGAGAGAAAACGTGGCTAAAAAAATGTTATTTAATTTTATGGGTCTGTTTATCAAACGAGTTATTATGGATCCTTCATTTTACGAGGATCAGGGTCCCACATACACATCACATTTCTCATGCATACAAACATAGTTGAAAATATCAACTATCCATTATTTTCATTTAAATTTAAATTTTTTTATCTTAATTTTTATTTTTTTAATATCAATACTAATTAATATAATTAATTGTTAAAAAAACTAATCAACTTTAATATAAATATTTTCATTTCCAACCGCAAGTGAAGTGCATCTCATTTAGACATATTGACAATTCTAAGTGGCCCATATTTTGGAAGTGAAGTGACGTTTAATGTTACAGTGGGAGGCTATTGCTGATCTTTTTTTGTTTTTTGTTTTTCCTTGTTGGGAACAGTGACGTCTCGTCTGACAGATATCCAGATAATATTTAAGATGGCTGGCTGTGAAAGAAGTCAACTAAATCATCTAGATTTGGCAAGCCCATTTTTTACAATTATCTTTGTCTTTACCTTTGCATAAACAGTAATTAATCCAAATAATTTTTAATTTCTTTAAAATATGATATATAGTATGATTTTTTTAAAATCAAAATAACCCTAAAACCGATTCAATCCTTTTTGTCTAATTCTATTAAATTTCTAATAAAATCTTACTTAAATAATTATTTTTATAATAAAATAATTAAAATACCTTCCAATATATATCTAATATCTCTCTCCTCCTCCTACCACCCCCCAACAACCTACATTTGGGCCACTAGCGTCTCTCTCTCTCTGTGTTTTGCCCAACCCCCTCAAACAACCCAAATCTGGGACATTGGCGAGCTCGAATGCCCCCCACCCCCTCTTGTTCTTGCAGAGCCCAGTGGCCCCCACCCCCACTGTTCTCGCTTTGAATGCATCACCCACCCCCCAACCCAGATCTCTGGACTCATCGATGAGCTCGAACGCACACCCCCACCTCGTTGGCGAGCTCAAGCGCCCTTCCCCTCGTAGCCCGACGCCCCATCCCTCCCCTCGCACTGTCACCCCCCCCCCTCTTTTTGCTAAGCTTGCCTTGCCCTCCTTTTGTTGTTGATCCCCCCCCCCCCCCCCCCAAAAGATTTGGGCTTTTGATTTGAGGAAAAAGAGAGATCGAGGATTGATGAGGGAAGGAGGGAGAGGGAGAGGGAGAACGAGAGGGGGAGAACGGGGGGAAGAGGGAGCAGGAGGGAGGGGGAGGGGGAGGGAGGAAGAAAGAAAGGGAGCAAGAGTAGGAGACGGAGACGGAGACGGAGAGGAGAGATAAATTTTTTTAAAATTTTTTTCAAATTAATTATTTGTAAATTAGTTGAATACCTTATCATTTTATTATAAATTAACAGATTTAGACAGAAAGAACAATAATGATCAACATTTTAAAAATTTAGGGTTATCTTGAAAAAAAAAAAAAAATCAAACCATCACGTTTTAAAGAATTCAGAGACTATCTTAACCAATTCTATGCACTTAAATATATATATATATAAGTCAAATACTCTTATTTTCTTTTGGCACGTGTCATCCCTTCAATTTTTTTCCTTTTCTTTTTAATTCTCTTTCATTCTTGATTTTTTTTCCTTTTCCTGTTCTTTTTTTTTTCCCTTTATTTTTTAATTGCAAAAGCCTTTTCTCCTTTACTTCATTCAAAAAAATCTCTTATAGGGTGTTTGGTGAATGAGTTTAGTTTAAGATTTTTAAATTTCAATAGTAATTTTTGTTGACTTTTCAGAAAAGACAAAAAAAATTTTCAGAAAAGACAAAATTTTTTTAGAAAAAGATAAAAATCATGATGAAAAAGTACAGTTTAGTTTAAAATGAAACTAATTGGCAAACATCCCTTTAGTATATAATTTTTTTTCATAACTGTCTCAAATTCTCAACTACTGTTTTTTTTAGTAATGTTTGATATATATATATATATACACTACTCATTATGCTTTTTAAAATTATTCTTTATATTTGTTCACGTGCTAATCTCCTATTTATATGCTTTCTTTCATTGTTTCAAATTTTTATTTTTCACACTTTTTTGCCCATACTGAAATAAAATTCTTAAATATATCCTTATTCAAACATGTTGTTGCGATCATTTCAATTATAATTTTCTCGTAACACTACCCATTTAATTTCTATATAATTCACTAACTTCTCTCTAGTTTCTTACTACTTGAAATATTTTCTTCTCAATGTTTTTTAAACAATTATTTTCTTATAATACCTCATTATTAATTATTTTATTTAATAAATTGATTAAACACTTGTGTGAACCGTGTCAACCACTAATAGGTGTTAAAAGAGAGAGAAGAAATCCTATTAAAAAAATAGAGAGAGAAAGAAGAAAAGAAAAACTTTCCGTGTCGACGAGGCAAGCTGTGAGCAAATTAATTCGGCAATAATTTAATTTAAGAGAAGAAGCTAGGGGGTTGGCTTTTCCCACTTCCAAGTAATTATTACATAAATCAATTTCGTTATCTGGACAGTAGTGTTCAGTAGTGTTATAAAACCTACTTCTGACATGTCGTGATGGAGAAGAAAAAATCAATAATATCTTTAGGTCTTCGCATAAATGATAAAGAAACGAAGGAAAACTTGAAACCAAGCTTGTTGACAGGAAACTTGGGGAATTGTCAATTGTGCTCAGCGTTCGTCACTCGTGTAACCATAAAAAATTTCGAATCAAGTTCACTCGCCGCCTTTACTTCCATAATTTATTTTAGTGACCCGTTTATTTAGATCAACCATATTTTTCTTATCCTGTTTAAACGTTGACATTTAGTGATTCATATTTTGACGAAGAATCCACAACAAGAGTAATACAGATAACTAGAACTTATCATTTTCTTTTTCAAAACTAAGAATCCGTTTAATGAATGAGTTGAGTTTGAAATGAGATAAAATTTTTAAGTTTGAATTGAGTTGACGTTTTAAAAAGTAGTTATAAACTATTATTGACTTTTTAAATAAAAATAAAAATTAAGATGAAAAAATATAATTTAATTTGAGTGAAGTTGATTCACCAAATACAGCATAAATTACTCATAAATAAATCCAAGCAAGGTACCTTGTTTTGGCAAATGTATTCCTATGTTATGGGATCTTTTCATCAATACATATCGGTGGAGACCAATGATGTTTATTGGGATTGGAATAACCATTTTAAAATAGATATTTTTAAAACTTCTGCTTAATTAAACAAGTAAAGAAAGAACCAAATAGCATATTTGAAAACTCTATCTTGACTGTATAGCATAATTTTTAAATATCAATAATAATATTCATATTAATTATACACAAAAATACTGAAATTATCTCTATAAGCCCATCCTCCCCCCTCTCTCTGATGTGACTCTCTCTCTTCGACCTCGTTGACACCACCTGAGAATCAGTGTTGAAACAGACGGCATCAAGATGTGCTTTGTCGAGATTTGCTTAATCTGTCAACGTTCAGTGATCGGCGAAAGTTGGTCTAACAATCTTTGCTATATTCCATATAGATTATCTCTTTGAAGAAATCGTGGACTTAAAAAGAAGACATCTATTATTATTTTTCGGTACATCTATTATATTTACTAAAAAATTCGAGAAGTACCTATAAGATAAAGTCATATGCTATCATTTTTGCATAACAGTGTTTGATTTCCAATTCATTTTAAACTAAATTGTACTTTTTTTATTATGATTTTTGTCTTTTTCTGAAAATTTTTTTTGTCTTTTCTGAAAAATTACTATTGAAACTTAAAAATCTTAAACTAAACTCATTCACCAAACACCCCTAATATATGACCGTTATTTAAGAATTGCCACTAGTGCTGGTCATTTCATAAACGATAAAAGCGAAGGACCTTTATTTGTTTATTTATTTTTTATCCGTTGGTACAAGTATAATATTTTCTTTCTTTCTTTCTTTCTTTCTTTTTTGAAAATACGGCCAATTGTATAATATAGTTTACAGTCCAAAATATTTTTACTCTCATTTTTCCCCAAAAAAATTAAAGAATTGAAAATAATTGATCTCTCATACCTGAGTAGGAATTAATTATTGGTAAAACTAACTTCGATATTTATTAATTACATTAAAATTCCTCGAATTACAGACTTTTTTTAAATGCCACCTAATTGTTCAAAACTGTTTTTATGTCATCCAAAAGGTTCAAAATGCTACTAATTCAATTTATATTCCTGATGGATTAGTTCACGTAGCGCTAATATTTAAATAGTAAAACTTAACTCAGCCGAAAAAAGAGGTTACTAACAAAAATTCCACAATTCCAAATACAAACTTCAACTACATGGAGCGAAAAAACCAAAAAACAACTAGGCAACTATTCAAATGTATCAAATGCACTTTTCTTTTGGGCATATTCATACCTTTCCAGTTCGAAGTCCAATTCGGCCGACCTATTTGAGCACGTGTGACAAGTCATTCTCGTTGCCCGCTTTCATCTCGAACTTTCTTTGGGCCAGATCCTATTCTTTCTCTCTGTTAATTAATTAATTTATTTTTTCTTGGATCTTTGGGCTGGGTGGTTGTTTTTACTTTTCAAGTTGATGTCTCTAATACATGGACCGAGAAAACCTTATTTGAAATGGACGCCCATATTTGAACGATAAAGACCGTACTTGATATATTAATGGACTAACGCCTAGCTTACCCAGTGTAGAGTTTGGAGCCAAATAAACCCGGCAAAAAGAAGAAGGAAAAAAAAAAGAGGGGGTGTTTTGGTTTTTTTTTGGGGGGGGAAGCGTCGGCGTAGGGTGCTGTGGAGGCAAATCCGAAGCGCCACGGCATCAATTTCGGATTCCGCAACTCAATAAAAATTTTAAGTAGCGCTGCAGCGCCGGCCAAGGGGCGCTGCAGCACTGCGATTTGGAGCGAGCGGCGTTTTGGGCACCGTAGCTCTGGGTCGCGGCCCAAAATCGTGGTGAGACGACTTTATATCCTTTTTTCTTGTACACCTGTATGAAGGGTTGCCAGGGTTTTATCATTATTATGAGAGATCATATTTGGGGGCTAGGAAACATTATTAAGAGGTAGAGAAAACACAATTGGTGAGAGAGTGCTTGGGAATCTCTTGTAATTTATTGTAATTCATCAATCACCATCATAATAAAATCTGCAGCGATGGCAGACACATGATGTGGTCATCAATTGGATGAGCCTGTATAAAAATTACTATGTCTTTTGTGTGTGATTTACCTTTTTGATTATTATTCATTCTCAGGGATTTGAATTAGGCCATGAACTAATTCCCCAGCACCCATAATTTTTTTTGACTGACTTTTATGATTTTTTAACTTTAGGCGATTTGGCAAAGTTTTTATGTTTTGCTTTTAGTTGGTAGAACAATAGAAGCAAAAACTGTGATTTTTTTGTATGTATTTGAGAATTGTATTTTTATAAGATAGTTTAGGAAACAAAAAAGATTTTAGATTTCTCTAATAAGTTAATAATCAAAATATTAAAATGAAATTTTTACAACTTCTAACTTACACTCCGAAATAAATTTTAAAGTTCATTCAAAGGAGATTTTTCCGGAAGTTATATTTTCTAACTATGACAGAATAGTGGATTATTCAAACACTTTCAAAAGTGACATTTGAACTCTAAAAGCCAAAAATAATTTCTTGAAAGGTATGCCAAACAGGTTAAGGAATGGCTGATTGAATATTCGCTAGAGAACTGTTAATTTCTTGCTCAATTGCATTCAGTTCATTCCCTTTTTTTTTTCATTCGGTCATAGTTGAAAAGTGCATAATCTGAGCGATAATTATTCGTCAACTCAACTTGCTAGGCTTTTTTTTTTTTTTTTTTTTAAATAATTTTAGACATCTTACTGTTAGGCTATATCTGGGTTTTTTTTCTTTTTTTGGGTTGAAAGCTTTATCTGTAATTAGACACTGTGCAAAAGTGTGTATAAAATGCAGTTTTGGAAAACTGAAATGAAAACGCTTCAAAATTCGTTTGGATATGTTAAAAAGTCAGTTTGGTTGTCTTTTCTGAAATTGATTTTTTGTATTATCTTAACAAAAATTTATTACTTTTTCAACTGAAACTAGTACCAAACAAACCCTAATATCTGTAATTAGACACTGTGCAAAAGCGTGTATAAAATGCAGTTTTGGAAAACTGAAATGAAAACGCTTCAAAATTCGTATTGGAATATGTTAATAAACAACTAGATATATTAGAAAAGTGGCACATTTATATACAAAGCATCACGAATAACAAAAAACACGTGTCTCTCCACAACAATTTTCACTCACACAACCGTCAAACACTGAGAACTAGACGGGTCAAAGAGCCCCGGCAACAGATACTTCCTCCCATTCACACCCACCGCATTATAGCTCGCTCCGGTGCCGGAATCCACCAGCACCTCCCCAGCGTATCCCGGGTACGCCCCTTTACCGTACACCCCGGGACAAGCCGAAGCCGCCTCCAGCGGCGCCTCAGCTGAGCCGAGATAGTACCCGTTCCCGAACGGGTTCGTCACCGTTCCGGCCAAAAGACTGGCGATATTTACGATCATGCCATCCACCCCGACGTCGCCGTTGGGAGCTCCCAGCGGGGCGGTCTGCGGGCCGTAGATCGGCTGGTGGAACGGCCACGCGCACTGACCCGGGCACTGAGTCTCCGAGTTACCGACCCAGACGAAGCGGCCGAGTCACGCCTGGGGTGGTGATGATCCGAGCCGTGAAACCCGCAGCTGCTCATGCAAAAGCCCTCCACGACGACGTCTTGGGCCGTCAGAACCAGAGTCAACTCGCCAGGTCTCGAGTTCGCCCGGTGAGCCAACTGGGAGACCTGAGACCTCTTCAGGAGTTTCCCGAGGGAACATTCCTCGTCGGAGACTTGGTTCGATAATGAAACACGTGTCTCTTCTTTACCGGCTTTTCTCAGGTAGGTTTGGACGATGCTCCACCAGCGAGAGACTGAGGGCAAACTCGTCATTTCATCTTTGTCGTCTAGAGAGAGAACGAAGTCTGAGATAATGGATTTCTGGGCCGGTGAGAATTTGCCGTACCAGAGAACGGTGACGGCGAGATTTCCTTCGAGCAAAGCGCCGTTATGGTAAGTTAGAGCCATTGGTGGGGGTTGGTATAAAGACGTCAGCTTTCTCGAGGCCAGAGACAAGTTTGTTAACGTTAACAGAAGGGAACAGAGAAGGGAAAAATTTTGATGATTCGGTAAATAGAGAATAACCCATTTAAAAAAAAAAAAAAGAAAAATGGTTTTTAGTTTTCAGTTTTTGGTTGGAAAGTGTGTGAGTGAAGAGAGAAAGTGAGAGGAGTATATATAGTCGGAGTTGGTGCATGCACTGATCATCAAACGTAAGTTGTTGGGTGGCTTTCACGGGCATTTTTTTTTTCCCTTTTTTGGATTTAAAATACAGAGATCACGAGGGATAAGATAAGGAGAGAATCTCTATTTGTTTTTATATTTAGTAGGTTTTGAATTTGCGTGCAGATTAGGAATGAAGCAAGGTAATTTTCATGCTTATTAATTTGGTTAGCTGACGGCAACATCGGTTTCCGAGTTGCCAAAATGGGATGCAGGGTGATCGGAGAGAGTACGAAGATAGAAGATTGGGGGGAGTGGGGAGGCAGATTTGGGACTTACGATGATGGAATATGGGCCAATTGCTGAATCAGCTTTGCATGTGACCCTCTTTGATAACGTGGCCCTCTCTGAAATTTTCAAATTGTACCTCTGTCTTTGTGCTCTTTCTTGCATCGAGATTCATCATGTATTCTTGTAACTACCAAACTCAACCCTGTGATTGATTAAACACTCAAATAAATAGTATTCAAACTTCGTCGATTGAAAATGAAATTTATAATATTGAGTTGATTAATTTTTTAAAAATTAATTATAAATTTTATTCACTTTACAATTTTTATTTAATTCTGAAATCCATCCTAAATTAATATAGTCTTACATCTCTCACCAATAAAAAAATACTAGTGATATTATCATCATTGACGGTTGGTAATTAATACTTGTGTATATGTGTTAAGTTGTATGATGCGCGCATTTACATTACTCTCGAAGTTTCATGAAACCACATATATATATATATATATATATGTGAAATAAACAGAGAAATAGAAAGAGGCACGCCTAGGTTGGCGCTTCTAAATCTGTCCCCATCAAACTTTCAATTATTGTTATCTCTTTTTCTGATCCCATACGAAGGAATTGACCGAAGTCGAATTGTAGCTAGGTCCATATATAGTAATGAGGAGCCCCTGTGCTGCACCCAAAAGTGCAGTGCATAGTGTACGAACCAGCCTCAACATCATGGGATTTCAGAAAAGATAGGAAGGAATGTAACAAGTCGCCCATGCTCTCCTCTTCCTGTGGGGGTCACATGCCAGGGCCCATGTGGTGTATTAAGCCGTGAGGGTTCCATACTCTCACGTTGACCTTGGTGGTGACCATGTGTAACCCAATTAATTACCACTCATGAACAATGATGAACCTAACTCAACAGGAAGAACCAATTCTCTGCACCTTATCCACATCCACATCCACCCCACTAACTGTTTATCTACACTTATCGGAGTAATTAGGTTCCATACTTGAATAGAGACCGACTCATCATCAAATTTATTACAATAAATTGAAAGCATTGTAATCATTTATTCTTACTTAATTTTGGGCCTATAAAAAAATAAATATGCATTTCGACATGCTGTGGCGATCATATCATAAAGGATTAAGGAAGACAGTACTGTGTTAGCTCCTGAATTATATATATTATCATGACATTACTTGGTAGCTAAATTTTTAATTTTTACATTTACTCTTTTATTTATTTATTTTTTTTTTCAGTTGTAGTCGTTTGACACCAATCACCTTTACAAAGATAATTACATTAAGTGAAAAATGTATGAATAAAGGATTTTTGAGATTTAAAAAGACAATCAACTCATTTTCGTATAACAACTAAAAATGTTTTAAAAAATACTTACAGTAATTGAAAATTTGTTTTTAACCAATGGCGTAGAATATAACGTTTTTATTTTAACAAAACTATTTTGTGATACTCTAAGTTATCACGAGATAGTACTCATGGTTGAAAATTAAAAAACCAAGACCAAAGTATAAGGAATAATTTTATCAAAAAAATTATACATCCAGAACCAAAATGTCACAATACTCATAATTAACTCAATACTATTCGATCTTACTCTAAATTGTTTATTTGAATGAAGCAGAGGCCATTTCTTTGTTAACTTAACACAATTGCACGAGAACGAAGAACCTTGAGATCCAGGCTAGACATATTAATTAATCAGCTCTCTGATCTACCTCTTATCGGAAGTTGGGGGGGCATCCGAGGAGACTAATTTCAACGAACCCACCTTCACTTTATTGTATATGTCCAGATCTAAATATCTCCCGATGCTCCCCCGTGAGGAAAAAAAAATGATATATAATAGTTTTTACCTTTTCTAATTAGAAAATTACTAAAGGTCGAATTAGCAAAATTCTCTAATTTAAATGAGAACGTAGTACATATAATATGATTAATAAACTAGGTTAATTTCATTGGCGTCTGACATTTAAAATGAGAATTAATGTAGTACGTGTTCAAATCAACATTTATCTAATTATTCCGTCGAAACAAGTCCAATATTATATATATAGATATACATACATTTTGGCGCCCATTAAAATTCCTATTAAGAGATAACATTATCTTTCAAACACCAGCTAATGAGCCCTCTGCCAAGCAGACCAAAAGAATCTAAGAAGGATATGATATTTAGTTGAGGCAAGCTCTGTCTTTGTGTTGTGTGCGTGAGCTATATAATATATATATATATATATAAGAGAAACATATAGTTAAGAGTAACAAGCCCAAGTTATTGCACAATTTCAAGCTACAAAAAGCATTTAGGTACGAAGGACCTCGCAATTTGCAGATAGAGAAAATGATATATATTTTAAGTGGCATATTCTTAACTGGCTTTGCCATGTCTACGGGAATGAAACAAGGCAGCTAGTTTATGACGGGTTTTGATCACTAATCCTCCGTCGAACATGCTGCTGCTGTTTTTTATTTTTTGTTTTTATTTTTTAATATGGTTGCAAGTGGCCACGCCTTGTCGAAACTTAATGTGATTTTTTAAAACATTGCATTAAGAAATAAGGATGATAAATTAGTTTTACAGTAGAACGTGCTTAAAGCACGCAAATTTTTATTTATATTTATGTGCTGTGAATTTGGATAATGTTATTAGATATGTGTTTATATGACTACTTTCTGTCCGATACTTGAATTGATCTGACAATTGTAACTTTTTGATAAACAATTTATATCAATTAATTGAACGACTCATTTGCAACTTTATTTGTAATTATGTGTAACATGATATAATTTAAGAATTATTAATACAAAAAAAATATTATTAGAATAAAATCAGCCGGTGGGTTATAATGACGTAAACAAAGAGTCATAAAAACAGCAGTCGGAAGAAAAAGTATTTAAAATATATAAATATATAGTAGGTAATTAAAATATATATATATATGTGTGTGTGAGAAAATATAAGTAATTAAGGGGAAGTTTGATGAATGAGTCTAATTTAAGATTTTTAAGTTTGAATAGTAATTTTTGTTAACTTTTCAGAAAAGACAAAAATTTTTTCAGAAAAAAAAAAAACTTTTTCAGAAAAAAAAAAAAAAAGTATAGTTTAACTTGAATTAAACTTACACCAAACACCCCCTAAAATTCCTGCAGGCTTAGTTAGGTGCTCGTGAGCCGTGAGTTAGGTTTTCGATGGCTGACGAAAGCATTTTGATGTAGCTTTAATGCACGTGATCAATTGTTTAAGTACTTTATGATCAAAATAATTAATGCCAAATACCAGTTCTTAGCTCGAAAATATATCGTACCAGCTCTCACTTGTAAGTAATCTGTAACATTCATAAAATAAAAATAACACCATTTATTTATGACACCACAGCAACATGTATATATAGCTCCACTTTTGTGTTTTAGTCAAAGGGTCACGGATATATTGAAAATGTTTGGTTTAAATTGGGATCACGGATAATTCATAAGGATATTACATTAATGGTTTTCCCCTCCCCCCCCCCCCCCCCCTTCCCCCCGGTGAGTGAAAGTGAACAATTTCATAGATCAGTTGGGGATTAATTCAAACAAAATCTCTGATTTTTACCAAAGAATCCTAAATATAGTGAAATGTTTTACATGTGACGAGTTTGATAATTTGCTTTTTAATCACTGATTCACTACTATAACAGTATCACGGATATATTGAAAATGTTAAATTCATTAGGAATCATTTGTGATTAACTAATTAGAGACAGTTATGTGCATATTATCCCTCACTAAAAATTAAATGAACAATTGTACTTATCAAATTGACTGATTCAAAAATAGTATATATACATATATTTTCGTTCTCAAAACTTTAGTTTTCTCTTTATATTACTATGTTATTATCTTAGGGCTCGAATGATTATAAAATGAGAAATTTTAAAATTTTCTCCTGAGTAGCTTCTTTCATATCATTTTCTATTTTATTGAGTTTCTTTCCGTTGTTTACTTTTAGACCTTATGTTTTAAGATTGCTAACCCTTTCATTTTTTCATCTTTTTAAAAAAAATAAATTTCGCTTATTTGGAAAATAATAATAATAATAATAAAGGAGCGATGAATTTGGCAAGGTTGCGGTTCTGGATGCATTTATCTTTGGCTGCAAAGCACAAAATTGTCTTTATCACTCATGTAAGTACACGCATATTTGGTTGTTTATCATATATTTCTTAAAAATATATATACTAATTACTATATATATAAATGTGGAAAGAGGGAGAGCTATGAAATTTTAATTCTCATAAACATGGATGTGGGTGCAAAGAGCACAAGCAGCATGTTAAATCCAAAAGCGCCTTTGTATTTGACTAACCTTTTATGACCATGAAACTTCGTAAAGAGGTTAACAAAAAGTGGGATTCTACAATGGGGTGAGGATTTATACCCAATCAATGGATAATATCCAACTAATGAAAACAGACGAATTAATATGGTACACTAAATTGGGATGTAAGCTATATCATGTAATTATACTTAAAAAAAAAAAAAAGAAAAAAAAAAAAAGAAAGAAAAACCTTCTTTTTCCATTTCCAACAACAAACTTCCCACCCCCCGAAGGCGACTACACAATCCAGTCCCCCCAGCGACAGCAAACCACCACCACGTGACCCCCAGCAAGTCAGATCCTTATGACCCTAATCCCCCCAACGTCGAGCCCTCAGCCCCCCACCCTCAGACCCCAACAACAAGCCCCGCAAGCCAGATTTGCAAGACTCTGGCCCCCCCGACGTCGAGCCCTCAGCCCCCTACCCTCAAACCCTGGAAGCTATGGTTTTTTTTTTCAAGGGTGTTGCAGTAATTCCATGTGGTTGGTTGTACAATAAATTTTGTGTGCACAAAATATCTAAACCGCTTAAATTAAATCTAAAAATCCAAAAATTTTAACGGGTAAAAATCTTTACTCATAGAATTTCCCTAACAAATATTAGGCCCCGTTTGGATATACATTTGAAGATAGTGTTTTGGAAATTAAAGATAATTTGAGTTTTAAAATTATGCATTTGGTGAAAAAAATTGTTTAGAGTGAAAAAATACAAAAACTTAAAATGTGTAAGGAAAAAAAATTAACAAATAGATCTTGTTTCGTTTTCTTTTAAAATTCATGCAATTTGAAAAAAAAAATTATCTTATTTTGACTTAAAATGATAAAATTATAAATTTTAAAAATTTAAAATTTTTAAAAATATTTATAAAAAATAAATAATAAAATTAAAAGAAGAGAACATAAAAAAGTTTTAAAAACATGATTTGCAAAAACGTCCGAACGTTCGGAGCCTCAGTGTTTAAAAATACATTGTAAGGTCAGACTCACGACCATGAAAGTTCATGTATACCTCCAGCTATTTATATTTTTGCGGCGTTTCTAATTAATAGGAAAGAATGTTATAGGGCGAGGGACCGTGAGACATCCATGAGTTGCTTAGCTGTACAACCTGTTTGTATGTTAGCTTGATCCAGCTGGGCTTGACCGTAAGAGCTGTCTCTCTACATGTTTACCTCAGATTCCCCTTCTCCACCTCACGAGCCTCGTGTGTGTCTCCTTGCCTCCCTCTCGTACAATACAATGCGCGCACACACACACACACATATATATATATTTATACTGATGGTTTTTATACTTCACTTTTTTGTACCTTATTTTTATTACATTATATCAATCAAATAATTTAAATATAATATTTTTAAATAATATTTATATTTTATATTAATATTTAAACAATATCAGATGATAAAATTTTAATTAAAAATTATGTATAGATTAAATAATTATAAATTTCTAGTTTTCTTTTATAGCAAAAACTAGAAATTGTAAATTTCTAGTTAAAGAATTACAAATACAGGGTCGTAGACAATTTTCATATATATATATATATATATTAACCAATGAGGACTATTGAGCGTAATGTCACGTGCTTGGCTCTCACATAGGATACCCAAAGCGAAACTTCCAGTTGGATTATTATTCAGTTTCCGCTTCCCTATAAACCATTTTTCTGCAATTATTATTGTTTATTACTTTCCAGTCTGTGCTCCTATACTCCTTAACGTCTATATCTACCCCCTTTTTTTTTTACCTATTATACCCATCTCAGGTGCCAAAGGATTTGTACAAAACGAGGGGCAATTTAGTCAGTCTACACTTTTGCAAACTGTAGTTTAGCTGTGATGCTTTTTGTTTTCTAGTGGGAAAAAAAAGTAATTGCTGACACATAGGAAGGAAAGAAAATGATGACACCGTCAGTCTGAGCTTGGCTCTCACGCTCTCTTTTGTTAAAGGAGTTTTTTCACTTGGGTCCTTAACTTTTAAACATTTGGCAATTGGATCCCTGCATTCAAGAATTTTGATTTATAAGTCCATTTTATTGAACTTCTTGGGTCCCTCGCTAATTTATAGAATCAGAACAATTGAGTCACCGAACTCCAATTCTCAGCACTTGTTTGTCGCCGCATTATATTTTTCATTACATTCCATCAAAGCTCATATTAAAAGGCTTTCTTTGTACATCTAAGTCCTAAAAACTTGTCGTATTTAACGTTGATTTAAATTCATATTTAACAGAGTATGTTGTGTTTGAATAAATTCAATTTTTTAACTTTTTTATGAATTAAGCTTATTATTTTTGTTAATTAACAATGTTAATATGCTACAACATAATAGTAATTATGATGACTAATGGCAACAAATCAATAGATCATAAAAAATTAAAAATAAAAATAAACCATAAATTAATGAATACCTTGAGCAAACTGGTCGGCCCTTGTATTATATATATATATAGATGGGTAAATTGGTTTCAAATTCATGGCTAAATGAAACTTTAATGCCATTTGTTGTTAAATTTTATAATGCAAGCACATGTATCACAGACAGGTAATACAATGATAAGTAAAGATCATTCTCTTGGAGAATTGCTATTATAATTGTTAAGTACATCACCTTAATTTTATTTAAATAATGAAATTGCAAGGCTGAAAATAAATGATAATAAAATGATAATAAAAAAAAAATCGAAATAACACAAGATGAAAATCAATAGAACAAAACCTAGGATTACAATCTTCCTCAACATTTCACTTGAATTTTTCAATCCTCCCCTTGACTAATTAACCACATTGAATTGTTAACTGAGCGTTGTAAGCTATTTAAAAGCCTCTTCCAATGGTCAATAGAAATATATCCTTAATTAACTTATATATTCCTATGAGAATTAGATTAAGGAAGATTCATTAAGTATAAGCTCTCTCAATGGTTACACATGTTACATAAGTATATTCCTATCCTACATAAACTTATGGCTTCCACACAAATATCATATGTCATTCTATCCGAGGCTAAATACAAAATTCTCTTTTCCAAGTTCATTAGGTATTACCAAATCAATCTCAATTGGTGATCAAGTGATTAGAAGCATTAAGCATAAGATAAACAAATAATCTGATATCGATTAATAAAAATTAAGGGAGAGGATAAATCAATTCAAGCGACATACTTGTTGAGTTCCAATTGCAATCCTAGAAAAGAAAATTAGTTCATCATAATAATTAAAAACACCAAAGAATAAAATTAATGCGTCATCATTGAAATGACGAGAAAAATAAAGAGAGAAGAAAGATTAAGAGTAAAAACTGATGCATAAATTTCTAAAATCTTCAACTCTTCTCTTCGTCTTGAATTCCCTTGACAACTCTTTCCTTTTTTTTTTTTTTTGGTGACCTAAAACTGAAAACAAAAGACATCTACAAATACCGTAATCACTTCTATTTGTAGTCCTATGCAAAACACTTTCCAAAATTAGGCATCTTCGAACAAGGGCTGCAGCCTTGACATTTGGGTGCTGCGACCCTCAATGTGGCCGTTTGGAATCCATGAGTCAATGTTGTAGTGTTCAATTTCTGTACACGGTTTTCCCTGAGCCTCAAGGCCGCTGCCTTGAAATCCAGCATTGCAACTTTGCTTCAGGGCTGTAGCTTCAAATCAGAATTGCAGCCTTGATAGCCTGCCTTTATTTTCCTTTGTCTCCACGCAAATTTTTTTGCCAAGGCTGCATGATTTGTCTAAAAATTCTTTTTGTTTCCTAACTTACTTAAATATTCTAAAAACAACTTGAAAAACATTAAAACGACTCTTAAACTAGTATCACATAAAAATGATTATACTTAATTCCTTGGTGTAAACTCGGCTCAACAGCATTTAACAAAAAAACATGTAAGGACTAATGGATGCCAAGAAAATGGGGGGTTTTGGAGATCCAGTTATCCAAATTTTTAATTGGGGACTCAATATACATCAAGAAAATCGGATTATAGAGGTCCAGTTGTCTAAAATTTTAAATTTAGTACCTAAATGACAATAGTTTAAAAGTCTGAGGACTCCAGATTTAAAAATAAAAAATCCTTTATAAAAACGTTGTGGCGAGAGCGTGAACAACAGGTGCGTCGTAAATGAAAGCAACAAAAATACACGGCATTTGAAATAAAAGAGACGCGCCTGGGGAATGGTGGGGAGTGAGTACCGTTGGATTCACTTTTCTTGCTGGCAAAGACTCACATACTCGTGGATGGCAAACCAACTCTTACTAACCAAAAATTTAAATGAATAAATCGATAAAAAGGACTGCCTTTAATTACCCCTTTCACAGCACCTTCCCTCACACGCCTTTGCTTCAACATTAAATTATAATCCAAATCCTCGGTTATATAAATAGCCTCTCCCACATTCCCATTTTTCTTATCCCGATCCCATCTCATCTTTCTTGTCTTCTTCAGCTCAGAAGCTCAGTCTAGCTATCGCACTTCCTTTGCCCTGTTCCAAATATTTCCCAAAAAATGGCTTCTTCTTTCCTTCTGAAGCTCATCTTCGTTATTTCTCTCTTTCAAATCTCTCTTGCTTCCAGAATACTCAGCGAGGCTGCAGTGGAAGACAAGCCTCAGCTCCTGAAATACCACAACGGCCCTCTACTTTCCGGCCAAATCTCCATCAACCTCATCTGGTACGGCAAGTTCAAGCCTTCCCAGAGAGCCATCGTCTCCGATTTCTTCACCTCCCTGTCACCTTCTCCCCAAAACAGCCAACCCTCCGTCGCCACCTGGTGGAAGCTCACCGAGAAGTACTACCATCTCAGCAGCACCTCCCGCAAATCCCCTAAGCTCTCCCTCACCCTCAACAAGCAAATCCTCGATGAGAGCTATTCCCTCGGGAAATCCCTCACCAACAAACAGATCGTCGAGCTGGCCTCCAGAGGTGAACAGAAGAACGCTGTTAACGTGGTCCTCACCTCCGCCGACGTGACCGTCGACGGGTTCTGTATGAGCCGGTGCGGGACACACGGCTCGTCCGTGGGCTCGAACGCCGGTCACGCCAAGGGGAAGGTCTACAAGTTCGCGTACATCTGGGTCGGGAACTCGGAGACCCAATGCCCGGGCCAATGCGCGTGGCCGTTCCACCAGCCGATCTACGGCCCCCAGGCGCAACCCCTTGTCGCGCCCAACAACGACGTGGGGCTCGACGGGATGGTCATCAACCTGGCCAGCCTCTTTGCCGGGACCGTGACGAACCCATTCGGAAACGGTTTCTACCAGGGACCGGCGGAGGCGCCGCTGGAGGCCGCATCGGCTTGCCCGGGGGTTTACGGCAAGGGTGCTTACCCTGGCTATGCTGGAGACTTGCTGGTGGACCCCACCACCGGTGCTAGCTACAACGCGCACGGCGCTAATGGGAGGAAGTACTTGCTTCCGGCGTTGTATGATCCTTCGACGTCGTCTTGTTCGACTTTGGTTTGAGGTGGTGGTGGTGGATAATTAGTGATGATGATTAGATGACGAAATATGCATACGCACGATATTATATATTAGAGTAGATCAATTCTTTGATTTATTTTTTGGTTTCTTATGCTTATGCGAGTTGATTTCTAATAAAAGAAAGGCAAATTGATTTGGTTTGCTTGTTCTAATTAACGAGTCTTCTAAAGTGTTTTCTTTTTTGTCCTTTTTCTTAATTAATTTTTTTGCAAATTTGAAGTTACCACTGACCAGAAGGATTGCTGATTGCGGAAATGTCGTCATGGCATCATGGATTGTAACTTGAGAATTTCGATTACTTGTTCCTCCATATTTAGTATCCAAAATTGCACAAATTCGGTTGGCCGGTCTTTGCATTTGTGGCAAGCGGGGAGGGACTTTTGGCGGGGGAGGTTTGAGAAGTCCCAAATGGACTACGGTGTAGTTTGTTGTTAATCAATCGCAAGAAACACAGAAAGGACAAGTAGAAATGAAACTGCTTAAGAATGTAGAGATTCGGAGAAGGGAACCATTGGAGCTGTAAACAACGAACAATACATCAAACGACAATTTACGTCGTGAAATTCTGAATCAAATACATAGGAACGCCAAATAAAAACAGAGCAAAGTGATTGCAGACAGAAACTAATAATAATTACACACCTAATTCTACACCAGTGCAGAGTTTGAATATTCAAAATTTTAAAAATAAAAATAAAAACAGAGCAACGACAACATCGTAGCAAGAGTAAGACAACAATCTGCCATAAACGACAAAAAATTTGAAAATATGAACGGAAAATAGACGCCGACCAAGCAGAAACGACAAAAAATAAGTAAACGACAATTAAGTCATACACGACACATTCTACTGATAGGCGACAAAAAGATAGACAACTACATGACATTCTTAAAAAGTAAAAAGTAAAAAATAAAAAATAAAAAAAGGATGATAAGCGACAAAAAGATAGAACAACTACATGATATTCTTAACAAAGTAAAAAATAAAAAATAAAAAAGGAGGAATGTAGGCAATAGGTAAAACAAGTGGAAACGACAATAACATAAGTAAACGACTCATTCTGATTAACGACAAAAAAAAAAGACTTAAAAACAATTAAAAAAAACATATACGATAACTAGGCGGCGACGACAGAAAAAAGTAACGACACATTCTGATAAACAGCAACAACAAAAAATAGAAACGACAAGGATTTTAAAACAATAAGTAGACGACGGCCAAGTAAAAATGACAAAATTTTAGTAAACGACAATAACCTCTCATAAACGACTCATTTTGATAAACGGAAAAAAGGAAGGACAACTTCAGACTACGATGTTTTTTGGTTGAAAAATAAAACCCAGGAAGTAGAGAATAACGAATCGGAAACCAAAAAAAATATGAAAAAGAGAAAGTAGACGAGGAATAACGTCATAAACACGCATTCTGATAAACAACAACAAAAATAGAAACGAAAGAATTTGTAAAAGACAAAAGTAGACAGCAACTAGGTGAAGCGACAAAACAACTAGTAAACGACGACATACGTGAAACAACGACAATTTGAAAAACAACAATGAGAAACGACAAACAGTGTTGAAAGTAAAACATTGAGAAATGAAGTGCTCTAGTTGAGGATAGGGAACTATTTGATGGACTTTTAGTCAGTTGCCTCTTTTTTCTTCTTCTTCTTCTTCTTTTTTTTTTTGGGTCTCCCTTTCTGTTTATCAAACGTGCCAGTGTATTTTTTTTTCTTTATAAAATTGGAAGGTGAGAGATTCAAAACTATACTTTTTGACAGAGTCACGTGTCATATGCAATAATTATGCCTGCAATTACCACATGTTTCACTGTAATTTGGGAAATGCCAAATAAATAAAAAGATATTAATAGAGAAAATGATATTTCAGGGTATGTTTGGACAAAAGTTTAATTTAAACTAAATTATTTTTTTTTCATCATGATTTTTATCTTTTTCTGAAAAATTTTTTGATCTTTTTTTAAAAAGCTTTTTATCTTTTCTGAAAAATTATTATTGAAACTTAAAAATCTTAAACTAAACTCATTCACCAAACACCCCCTCAGTTTATTTGGGCATGCACAACACGTCTCACGTACGTCACTCTCACCACCAGATTTTCATATATATATATGTATATGTATATGTATATGTATATGTATATGTATGTATGGCAAGGTAACAGGGATAATATTGCTAGTGGTAGCTGCCTTTCAATTATAACTCTGACATATTTTAATCCATTCATTTTTTAATCTATCTTTATTTACTGAAGTCAAATTTGAGATGCGGACCTCATTTTTTTGGTACGTGCATGAATCGATACGTTCCTTAATATTGAATGAATAATAAATTTGCCCCTCCGAGTATAGGTTGGGTCAATATGCATGGTTATTTAAGGTCAGACAGCTTATACAAAACGACTTCTCTAGGCATATTATGCTGGCTGGCTGGCTTCTTCCAAGTCGGGAGATATATATATCTCAACATCTCTTCTTATTAATAGCATCACTGTCTAGCATTTACAAGAGTTTAATTCGTTTGACAAATTAACATACCTGCCTCTTAAATAAAAGAAACTTCTGAAGTCGTATTTCCAGTTTTAGTTGGGCTGTTTTGACAATTATATATCAATGAACTTCCTCCATTATGGCCCTACTTTAGCTGGACAATTTATTAATATTTTATTTGGCTGCAATTTCCGGTCAACATACAATAACCTTCACTATAATAGCATCAAATGCCCCCAATCCAAATTCGATAATAATGATAATTAATATAATAATAAATAATTAAATCACCAGATTAAAACCCCATTAGTCTTTTAAACTTAATTTAACTCATAGTCATCTCCTTTACAAGATTTTTTTTAATCTAAAAAATATATTGTCCTATGTTATAAAATTGAACCGATAGTTAAGTATATGTTACATAAAGGTGATCAGATTATTTATGTTAATTTAAATTTGTTTATGTTACACATCCACGAAGAATTTTGACTCCGCTCCTTTTTTTTTTTTTTTAATATTTACATCTACCTTAATTTGTCGGCTTAAAAGGTGTGTAGTGCAAAATTTTAATCTCAGTAATATTTGAATATGGTCACAAAAGAGTTCTTTTACCAACTAGTTACATATATGCTTTTGGACCAGCCAATAGGAGCGCAAATGTACCTGCCTCTTTTATTTTATTTGCTTTTTTTCTTTGTAAATTCCGTGTTCCTTTGCGGCTTATCCAAATCAAATGCAATTTTATCCAATAAATGCAAGAGAACTATTAAAGCATTACAACTTAATTTCAAAAGAAAGAAAAATAAAAAGCAACACTACTTTATTTCAAAATAAAAAAATAGAATTGCAACTTGTAAAAGATAATGCATTTCAAGCAACATATGCCTTCTCCACATAAGATTTGCCCAAATCAGACGTGCAAAGATAAGAATATCATTCAAAAAAGAAAAAAAAAAAAAAAGCAATAATTTCGAGAACACGTTTTGCCTCCTGAAACCGACAAAGTTTCAAACACTCAAAGCTCTGAGACAAAGAAGTAAGCGCTATATTGTCGTATTCCATCCTCACTGGGGGCTGGGGGCTGTCTCTTTTGTCCTGTGATAACCTTAATTAAGATATAGCTGGCCACGCCTTGACTTCCAGGTGAAAGTCTTATATCTAGATTCGGTGGAAAGCTAAAGCTGTGTCTCTTTGACTTATTATTTCAAATTCAATTGCCTACGCGTTTTCCTGCTGGCATTTCACTCTCTGTCTCTCTCTCTCTAACTTTTTTTTTTTCATTTCTTTTTTCTTACGTTTTTGCTTGTTTGCCACTACGCCTCACCCTCCTCCTTCCAAGAACTTTCTATTTTATAAAGTTTCTCTGTATAAATACCCGCTTCTTCATCCATTTCTCCTCACTCAATTCTCAAACAAACAAAACAAACACACACCACAAAAAAAAAAAAAAGAAGCTTCTGACTTATTTCCAAGCTTAAAACTCAAGAAACCCAGTTCCAAAATGGCGTCTTTTGCAGCTTACAAACATATTCTTCTGTTGCTAGTTTCTCTACTGAGTGTCGATTTGGGGTCCTCGGCGAGGACTCTTTCAGAGTCGTCGGACCAAACCCAACAGCCCGATCTGCAGTTCCAGTACCACAATGGGCCTCTCCTGACTGGCAAGATCTCCATCAACCTCATCTGGTACGGCAAATTCAATCCCTCCCAGCGCGCCATCGTCACCGACTTCATCACCTCCCTCACCTCCTCCTCCTCCTCCAAGGTCACAGACCATCCGTCCGTCGCCATGTGGTGGAAAACCATCGACAACTACTACCGCCTCGCGAAACCCAAGAAGCCCAGCTCCTCCCTCACCGTAACCCTCGGCTCCCAAATCACCGACGACACCTACTCCCTCGGCAAGTCCCTCACCGGTAAACAGATAGTCCAGCTGGCATCAAAGGGCGGTCAAAGCTACGCCGTCAACGTGGTCCTGACGTCTGCCGACGTGGCGGTCGAGGGCTTCTGCTCCAGCAAGTGCGGGACCCACGGCTCCGCCAGCGGATCGGGAAAAAAGGGCTCCAAGTTCACCTACATCTGGGTTGGGAACTCGGAGACTCAGTGCCCGGGCCAATGCGCGTGGCCGTTCCACCAGCCAATCTACGGCCCACAGACCCCGCCTTTGGTGGCCCCAAACAACGACGTCGGATTGGACGGGATGGTCATCAACCTGGCGAGCCTCTTGGCCGGGACGGCGACGAACCCGTTCGGAAACGGCTACTTCCAGGGTCCCAAGGAGGCGCCGCTGGAGGCCGCGTCGGCGTGTCCAGGCGTCTACGGCAAGGGGGCTTACCCGGGATACGCCGGAGACCTGCTTGTGGACCCCACCAGTGGGGCCAGCTACAATGCGAACGGTGATAATGGGAGGAAGTACTTGCTTCCGGCTCTGTTCGATCCTTCCACTTCCACTTGCTCCACTTTGGTCTGAGAAAATATAGAGTTGACTTTATATACGTGCCTAAATGTTAGTGTATATATAGAGAGGATATTTTATTATGTGAGAGAGATTATTCTTTTATTTTTTATTTAATTATTCGTCTGTATCATGACGATTGAATCATAATAAAAGAGTGCTACAATATTGAGTTTATTCAATTCTATTCTGAGTTTTTCTTTTCGATGATCATAAGCTTCGAAAATTCTCACTGAAGAACAAAATATATTTAAGAACGATGGATCTTCATCTTGGATCATTTCTTTGAAAAAATTAAAAATAGAGGCGTTAATTCGTAAAAATAATAAAGAAAAAAATTCATGCAAAAACAAACTGTCCACTTATTCTAATTGATTGTAGAACATGTGAATTGACGTAGCATTTAACTAGACAAACCAAAATTCAATATTGTCATGCCAATGATCTTTTCCGCTAATTCAATTTTCATTCTTCCAAATGATTTGGTGAGTTTGGACTCCATTCCCATGATAATGAGTTCTTACTACTTAATTTTCAATATTTTACTTACGGAATGAACTTATGTTTCCGAAAAAAAAAATATATATATAGTGGGTGTGAATTTTCTATTAGCGTGGAAGAGGAATCATTACGGTATATATTGTTCTTAATAACGATTCATGCAATATTGACAAATTGTTATCTCTTTGCAAATACAAATAGAAAATCACAAGTATAGCTGATGAATCAAAGTATAGCTTCCTTTATAAAATAGAAAACTACATTACAAAAGAGGCATTACCTGGGGGCTTTCAAGGTAAAGGGGAGTATGAAGTCCTGTTATAGAATTTGATGCACCATTACCAATATAGATCCCACAAAGTCTTTGTCCATCACAACTTTTGTTATCAAGACACGAGATAATTAATGTTGAAGTTACAATCTAAATCGATCGCTCATTGACGAGTTGGTTTTGTACTCATGAATTGAATATCTTTAGCTTGATATTTGGTTGGTTTTTGGGTATTTTGTTAGCATTTCACATGTGATTTTTGTTATTTTAAACTTTAGGACAAAAATTGGCATTCATGGTTAAAGAATGAGGCAACAAAACATGAGAATATATAGAGAAAAGTCATCCTCCATGCATGTGGAGCGTCACAGCACTTCACAGTTGCGTCCATAGCATTATGCCTCAATTTAGTCTCTGTACCACAAATTTGGAGTGACTAGGCGCTTGGCAGAAGAAGTTCGGAGCATCTAGGCATCCACAACGGAGCACCTAGGCTCTTGTAGCTATAGCATCCCAGCCTTTATGGTAAACTGCCTAGGAGCTCAAAGGTGGAGCGTGGAGGCGCTCGAAATGCAAGGAGTGGAGTTTTAAAAGGCCGATTTTTCAAATAAAAGCCCTAAATTGAACCTAAGACTTGGAGGCTATAAATAGAACCATCTAGGATACATGAGGGATATCTTTGGATGGTTGAAAACAAAGGATAGAACTCAATTGGAGAAGGAGAAAAATTGCAAGATTCAGAAATGGAAGAAGGTGTGATTCGACTTCAAAATTCTGAGTTTTCTTTTCTTTCTTTCTTTCACCATGTCTAAGACAATGATTAGGAGTTTATTTTAATATTTTATTCAATTATGTTCTACGTTTCTTTTTAGGACTACGATGGAGCTGGATTATGAATATTTGAATTTTTCCTAGTTTTAATCAGAATTGATGTTTATTTCAGTTCTATGTTGAAGTAGTTTAATTTGTGCTTAATGCTTGTGAATTTCTGGCCAACTTTTGCATGAATAGGTATTTAATTTGAATAAGTCCTTATTTAATTTGCACAAGAAGTGACAATTGAATAAGTCATTTAAATTATCCATGAGATTGTCATAAGCTTAAAAATAGTTATGAAAACTTGGGTAGCACTTTGAATTTCTTATTCTTAATGAATCAGGATATGCTTAGAGTTTGAGATTGAGAGGTGATAATGGGCTTATTGTGAGACAAATTGTTAATACTTGAAAAAGATTAGTGATTATATTACTGAGATTCGCTGGCAACGTAGGGAATAGACGTTACATGTTGATTGATTAGGTTAGAGGATTCATAATAGAAGTAACCTCGGTGAAATCGGAATCTCTAGAGCTTTAGTTCATTGATTGTTAAACTCTTGATTGTGTTTTGCATTCTTTTAATATCTATTAATTTTAGTTCATGCATTTTTTTTGTTTATATTTTCTTAAATCTTGCAACGTTCGAATCGTTCAAATAAAATTCAGATTAGTATAATTTCAATACTTGGTAACAATGGTTCTTGTGGGAACAATAACTCTATTCATTACTCTATATATTACTTGTTACGACAGCGTACACTTCCGTTGCTAAATTTCCACTATATTCATAAAGGGATTTGTCTAGAGAAACATTGAGATACAAATTCTAGAATCCAAGGATCCACATATTATAAAGCCACATTACAGGAATTGAGCACGTGATTCCAGTTGAATTACTAAATATGAAAGTGTCGTTCTGATTATTCTCATCACTAAACATTATAACGAGACTGGGGGCTGTTAATGGACGGAAAACCATGAATTAAGTTTGTTAAAGATGATTTAAAGACTTTCTCTAATCAAACAAGCCAGCGTAATAAACAAGTTATGCATTCTTATTAAGAATTAATAAATGCTGAAAAGAAAATCAAATATGCTCCATAAATGGCTCAATGATTATATGCATTAGTTTGTTGTCGTAGCGCTTATCCAGATGGCCTATTGATTGAGCTTTATGCTGCTTAAGTCTTGGTTTGTGATCACGGTGTATATAGTATATCCTTTTTTGCACTAAACTGCTCTACATTCCAGTGATTTATTTCATGCATTTAATTTATTGTCATATTTATTAATTAAGTCTACTCACTGAAGTATGTCAATAAAAAATTTAGCAATATCTTTTTTTCTAGATTCAATATATATATCCCAGTGTTGCGTATGAAGCCAATCCATTTGTAATTAACATGACCATGAACAAGATTATTCTGAACCATTTAAATTTCAACGCAACTAGACATATCATGGTTACAGCAATAATATCCTTCATGCTGTAGCTAAAAAATAATAAAAAATAAAAAAAGTCACATTTGAAGTCTACGTGAAAGTCTTAGCTGGATTCGGTAGAATGCAAAAGCTGTATCTCTCTCATTTATCATATTCAACCCGATTGCCAACGCGTTTTCCTGCTGGCATCTCACTCTCTCTCTAACTTTTTTTTTTTTCGTTTCGTTATTCTTACGTTTTTGCTTGTTTGCCACTAAGCCTCACCCTCCTCCTTCCAAGAATTTTCTAAAGTTTCTCTGTATAAATACCCACTTCCTCGTCCATTTCTCCTCACTCAATTCTCAAACAAACAAAACAAACACACCCAAAAAAAAAAAAAAAAGTTCCTTACTTCTTTCCTAGCTTAAAACTGAAGAAACCCAGTTCCAAAATGGCGTCTTTTGCAGCTTACAAACATATTATTCTGCTGCTAGTTTCTCTACTGAGTATCAATTTGAGGTCCTCGGCGAGGACTCTTTCAGAGTCGTCGGACCAAACCCAACAGCCCGATCTGCAGTTCCAGTACCACAATGGGCCTCTCCTGACTGGCAAGATCTCCATCAACCTCATCTGGTACGGCAAATTCAATCCCTCCCAGCGCGCCATCGTCACCGACTTCATCACCTCCCTCACCTCCTCCTCCTCCAAGGTCACAGACCAACCCTCCGTCGCCATGTGGTGGAAAACCATCGACAACTACCACCGCCTCGCCAAACCCAAGAAGCCCAGCTCCTCCCTCACCGTAACCCTCGGCTCCCAAATCACCGACGACACCTACTCCCTCGGCAAGTCCCTCACCGGTAAACAGATCGTCCAGCTGGCATCAAAGGGCGGTCAAAGCTACGCCGTCAATGTGGTCCTGACGTCTGCCGACGTGGCGGTCGAGGGCTTCTGCTCCAGCAAGTGCGGGACCCACGGCTCGGCCAGCGGATCGGGAAAAAAGGGCTCCAAGTTCACCTACATCTGGGTTGGGAACTCGGAGACTCAGTGCCCGGGCCAATGCGCGTGGCCGTTCCACCAGCCAATCTACGGCCCACAGAGCCCGCCCCTGGTGGCCCCAAACAACGACGTCGGATTGGACGGGATGGTAATCAACCTGGCGAGCCTCTTGGCCGGGACGGCGACGAACCCGTTCGGAAACGGCTACTTCCAGGGTCCCAAGGAGGCGCCGCTGGAGGCCGCGTCGGCGTGTCCAGGCGTCTACGGCAAGGGGGCTTACCCGGGATACGCCGGAGACCTGCTTGTGGACCCCACCAGTGGGGCCAGCTACAATGCGAACGGTGATAATGGGAGGAAATACTTGCTTCCGGCTCTGTTCGATCCTTCCACTTCCACTTGCTCCACTTTGGTTTGAGAAAATATAGAGTTGACTTTATATACGTGCCTAAATGTTAGTGTATATATAGAGAGGATATTTTATTATGTGAGAGAGATTATTCTTTTATTTTTTATTTAATTATTCGTCTGTATCATGACGATTGAATCATAATAAAAGAGTGCTACTATATTGAGTTGATTATTATCAGTTATATTCTACCTTGGTTCCTTTTTCTTTTCGATGATCATTACCTTCGGAAATGCTCTCACAAAACAAAACAAAACAAAACAAAAAAAACGATGGGATTTTCATCTTGGATCGTTTCTTTCAGATCAAAAGATAAACTTGTGATGTGCAATAAGCAACTCCCAAATTTGTCGGAATTATTAGTATCACGGGTACTGCGTGGGCTGGAGAAGTTAGAAGTTAACTTTCTAAAAAAAAAAATTTAAAAGAATAAAAAGAATTCCATCATTACTATGCAGAGTAATTGCATGATCTATCTCTAACATTTAGAAACTTAAAAAAAAAAAAAAAATTGAAAGAAGTTTGCATGTATTAGCGTTGTTATTTTCCTCGCAATATATTAAACAATGCTAAATTGTGTTTAATAGCACACTGATAAATGTGAGTCTCGTAACATGTGATGAGACCTATAATTGAAGATCTATCTTTTACTAGATATGACATTTAATTAACACTAATGTAATATCCCAAATATTTTTCTATTATGTATTATCATTGATATCATATATATATATATATATATATATATACACGCACACATATATGAGAGGTCTCAAATTCGGTGGCGCACGCGAAATGGTGATGAGTTTGAGGTCTACAAGTGATGAACATTTAACTGACAAATGTGAAGACAAGGGTTGAGCATGTCAGAGAATTCAGATACTTTTTGAGAATATTAACTGTGTAAACAGGAGATATATATGTACTGTGTGATCAAAAGTTTAATGTATTGTTCATCCAAAATGAGGGCATAAAGGTAACTTCAACCATAATAAAAAATGTGAGGATGTGTTTTTATAAAAATACTCTATCATAGATATGGTGGGAAGATGGTTGAAATATAAATAAGTGTATTAAAATGAACGTGAATTGTAGTTCTATAATAACGTGAGTGTTTGAAATTGCATTGGCATATAGGGAGTGGCAAAATGTGATGTACTTAAGTGAGGAAAGATTTAAATATCAGTGAAATATGGTAAAATTGTAATCCAGATGCTAAAGGGGATGTGAAGTAAAGTTTAATCAAGATAGACAAGGCAAAATGCGTTTTAATGGGTGGAAAAGTATGGATGTAGACTGAAATATTGTAGAATTGAAATGTAAGGAAATGGTAATGTGAATTAAATTCTTTTAAAAAAAAAATTAGCCTCGATTACTATATATAAGACGATTAGATATAACTTGGCAACTACATGGAAACTCATATATATATTAGATATGACGACCAAGACCGCGGGGTGTACTGCTCCAATCTCCAATGGGACAATAATAACATGAGAGGAAACGGGGGATTGGATACCGAGTTGGAAATAAACTAAGCATAAATGAATTGAGATTATTAGAGTGTTTGGTGGAGTAGTTTGAATTGAGATTTTTAAGTTTCAATAGTAAATTTTTTTGAATTTTCAGGAAACAAGTAGAAAAAAGACAAAAAAAATTTGAGTTGACGAGGACATTCTCCAGATGTTCTCAGCTCTATCAGAACTCTCGCCTAAAAACACACGAGTCTCTTCCCATATATGGCACCCACTTCTCTACCATAGCAAAAACGAACAAAACAAAAAATTTTCCTACTACATCCTTTTGTTTTCCTTTTTTTAACTCTGTTAAACTAGATAATAATCGAAAAAAATCTACACTGCTCGTGTTCTTTCGAGAACCGACTCCTCTTCAAAAGAAAAAACTGAGAGAAAAGGAAACCTAGAGGCCATAATCTTTTCTACTTTGTTTAAACCTTTTTTTTTTTTTTAAATCCTTTCGTCTTGTCTTTTTCACTTTGTTTTAACTTTTTTTTTTTTATTTTTTATTTTTTATTTGTATGAAATGTACTTACTAGGATGACTGTGCTTTACAGCTACTATTTCAGACTATGTCAATGCAGACTTTAGCTTGCTCTCAATTACAGAACAATCGCATCTCACCGTTGACCCTTGATTTATAACAGGACTGCCCACAAGCGTACGTCTGATTTCAGTCGGATTTAAAGACACCTGATTTGACCGATCCTATATATACAGGGCATCTTTAGTAAAGCAACTCAACTCAACTCAAACTTTTTTTTATTTTTTTCTCAAAAAATTTTTATCTTTTTCTCAAAAAATTTTTTATCTTTTCTGAAAATTTAAAAAAATTTACTATTCCAACTTAAAAATCTCAACTCAAACTACTCCACCAAACTCCCCCATATATTCGTCCTAAATCCCGTTGGCTGTGAAATTATAATCAATTCCCCGACGCTCCGTTCAGTTAAATGATATAAATTAAAATTTTTAAATTTGAATTGATAAATTTTTTTAAAATTAATTATAATTTTTATTAATTAAAAAAAATATAAAAATTAAGATAAAAAAATACAGTTTAATTTAAATTGAATTACCCCATCAAATAAATTCTAAGTATTTATGTGTATAGTAAAACAGTCATGTCGACAATTATATTTATTTTGGACTACGCATGATATTTTAATATGCAAATAATAATAATAATAATGAATAAATTCTCAATTTTTTTTTAAAGGATAAGGATAATTCATACTTCAAGATGAATTTTTTCATTTTTATGATTTCTTCTGTCGTTTTCAGGTTTATGGCTCCCAATCGATGTCGTTTTTACTCTGTTGTCGTTTCCATGTTACTGATGTCCTTATCAGTTGCTGTGGACCTGTGGTACTCTATGGATTTGGTCTCGTTTTTAAATCATCCATGATATGTACGTCGTTTTGTAGCTGTCGTCTTCTGAACCCTTGTCACTAGGTGTGATTGTCGTTTCTATGATCTTGAGTTTCTGAAAAGGTGTCGTTTTCTTTTTCTATCTTTAGCCCTCGTTTTATATGGCATCATTTTTTTTTCCTGATATTGTTGTATATCTCAAAGTAAATGTCGTTACTTTAGCTCTTCCCTTTTTTATCATTAAGTATCTTTTTTTTTTTTTTGGCACTGTCATGATCATCCTACTTTATAAGTTTGTCGTCCTTTGTGCTTGCATATTGTTGTCGTTTTTCTTATTTTGTTGTGCGTATATATATGTCCTCCTATGAATCTCTCAATCTCTCACTCATGCATCTCTAAATCATTCGCATGAAAATACAGTAAGGAGGAGAGAATGATAGCATTTTTAAAAAAATGGAAATATACCTCATCACAGCAGTACATAGACGTCTACGCCAAAAAAAAAAAAAAAAAAAAAAGGAGAAAATTACTTAATTAATCACCTTTTTTTTTCATTTGTTAATCAATATGACACAAATTTTAACTAACTTTAGTTTAATTTTGTATTATATTAATTTAGTGTTAACTTTTTATATCATATTGATATAATGATTTTTAAATTTGTGTCATCCAGGTGCTTTCCCAGAAAACAAGTGGAAAAAATATTGAAAGAGAAAATTAAATAAGCTACAAGACCCAATAATAATTGTAGGTTCCAACCAACTCGCAAACGTATTTTCTACTCCAAATTAAAGGGACCTCACTTCACCTACTCCACCGGCTACGTAGGCCCGTTTGCAGGCATTCGGTCATGAGTCAACACACGGAGCTATGTCTATGGACGGTCACACACAAATGCAACATTCGCTGAATATTTGGTACTCTCATCATCGTGCTAATTATAAGAGCCAAAGCACCCACTATAACCACTGACTGAATATATATATATATATATATATATATAAATATGTGTGTGTACATACAAGTCCCACAACTTAAACGACAAGGTCGGCTTGACGGTGCTCCCACTACACAGTCCCACAACATAGAAATGAAGTATATGTATATATATATATATATATAGATATAGAATTTGGATGGTTAGAATGTCACCAGCACACACAAAGCACCGACCGAACTGCTCATGACTTATCACTAACGTTGCCTCCCCCGCCCCATTACGTGCCCGTTCTTAGGCCATAGTGCACTGTCTTTGATCTTATTCTTCCCGACCCATTATTGCCTTTTCAAAAGTGGGGCGGCAAAAAGACGATCATGGACCGTTTCTCACCCGTTTTATTAGTGCATGTCTCTGAGATTAACATTTGACTTTTTACAACGGAGAGGACCAACTAAAGCTTTTACGTAAATTTATTAAAGACGAGAAAGTAAAAATATAAAAATCAAATTCAACCTCACTGATAAATCAAACTAATAAAAATAAGGGACCCAAAGAAAAAAATTTCATAGAAGACTAACAAACTCAAACAAAACTTGGATTTATTTATGTATCTTGAATCTATTTTTCTTTCAAACTCGAAGTTTATAAGTACTTTTTCTTTCTTTTTCACGATTATGTCTTTACATGTTTATTGAGTTTCATTCTTCAATTCATCCCAAAATCTTCTCATAATATTAAACATTAGCATGTTTAATATAATATGCCTGTTTTATAGATATTAACGTTTCCATTCCTAATCATTATAAGAGTAAAAATTAATCGCAAGATTTGTAGTATAAGTGCCATTTGTTGTTGTTGTTGTTACAATTATGATTCTGACCATCTTATTGTACTGAACTAATTTGGTTTCTGGGAAACACTACAAGGTCTCTTACAACTAATAAAAAGTTGTCAAATAGAAAGTTATAAAAAGCCCAACAGTATGACCACGAAATTTATTATTTATTCAACACAACATTCATATTGAAAAGGTGTAATAACGATTCAGGATAACAAAATTATTTTAGTGCTATTTCAATGTCAAATTACTGGCTTAGACAGATGTAACAATTATTTATAGAGAAAATTACTTCGATAACCATTTTTTTTCATTTATTGATCAACATTGTATAAATTTTTCTTTTTTAACTCACATGACATAAATTTTAGATAACTTAAGTTTAATTTTATGTCATATTATTCTAGCGTTAATTTTTTATGTTTTACTGATATAATGGTTTTTAAATTTTTATCATTCAAGTACTTTCCCCTTATTTATATACAATGACTACATTTTAACATATTATTAATAGTATGACGTTTCAAAGAGTATCATAACAAAAGCCCATATTATATTTAAAGGCATGAATACACATTTTTACAGCGCCTTTCGTCATTACTCTCAGCCCGTTACATGACAGATTCAACATCCAACACGTGGCATTTTATATTTTATATTTTATATTGTTTAATTTTTTATTTTGCTTTATTTATCTTCATGCATACTTGCAAACTAGTATTTATATATACGTGAGAGAATCTATGTCACGACCACAAACATATTTTTATCATGTATTACGAACCACACAACCTCTCCCACTATACTTTGCTGTGGCTATATATATATTTTTTTCTTTCTAAAATTGTGTGGAATATATAGAATCCACACCAGCCTCAATACCTAGTCTTTATTTTTATTTGTCCTCCGCTGTATGGCACTACGGAATTCAGATACCATACAAAAACCAGGGTAAATGACGAGAAGAAACATATAATCAATCTCTTTCAGCCTTTCCCCATGATATTTTAATTAAGTATCCTTAGTTTATTTGTTTGTCACATATTAGGTGTTGCTTACATAAAATATATGTATCAAATTACGGCTTTTCATTTAATTCAAAAGAAGAAAAAGACGGCATATGGCTTTTCCTATCAATAAAAGATTTTCTTCTTTTTCTAATTTTCTTCTTCTTCTTTTTTAAAGGAAAATTATCATTTAAATTAAAATTGGATATAAACACCAATACTTAAGATAAAACAACTATATGATACAAGAGACACAACCTTCGACTAATGCCGATTCCATCAGTAAACTCTGATGAAGCTCAGTGCAGAGGATAAGTCGAGATCCGATGACGGAAAAATTCATTCAATTTCTTGATAATCCTATGATCGAGTATGTATAAATTTTTTTAAAAAAAACATCTACAATCAATAGAATATTCCGATCGATTGAGAAAAAGTCACTCACAGCACAGAAACTACGACAAACTTCACCTAATCATAGTACTAACATAACTATTAGACAAATACCTCTAGAAAACAACTATAACAGAACACACACACACAAACAAACTAGAGGTGGGGAAACAATCTCCTTTATTAGAAAATTAAAAGTAAAACTCGAAAATAAAACATGAATATAAAATAACATCGATTACAAAATTCTTGTTTCATGTGGAACAACCATTCTGCCGCACGTCACAACTCAACGGAAATTAATTACCTCAATTAGAGGTAAGGGATTGCATACTAACCATCAGATCACCAAGGTCTCGCTGGATCCCAAATCATCAGAAACTCATCAGGATAGATCTGATCAAAAAACTACCAACTAGGACCATCCGACAACATTCTTGTTGATACCACCAAACCACCAATCAAATTGTGCATGACAAAAGTCTTGTTGATACCACCAAACTACCAACTAGCCATGGTGGCAACAGTGGCTGCGGTGACCGTGACAAAAGTCTTATTCAAAGAGAAATCGTAGTGTGCGAGAAATATGAAAAAGAGGGAGAGAGAAAAAGGGAAACCCTTGACACTTAAATTTTTAGAACTTCTTTTTTTAATACCTTCTTTAAATATATGCTAATTAAAGCAGTCACCATAATTTAAGGAGACTTGTATCATTCTTTATCTTTTATCTTTATTTTAATGAAAGGATCAAATTGTAAAGCTTTGTCTAGAACCCATTTGCGATGTGAGGAAGACATATATTCTAGAAATTCTTCTTCAAGACAATGTTTTGCCATGTAAAGGAGAACTGTCTACAACTACTAGTTCATCATTGAAGTTTGTACATATACATAGAACAAAATTTAGATATATTAGTACCGGTCATGTAGTTAATTACTACAATATGCAACTACCACTAAATTAGAATAATTAATGAAACCACATAGTGTGTTATTCGATTAAATGAAAGATAAGAAAAGTTGACAATTAAGCTGAAATATATTTTAAAAAAACGAAGTTGGATCCAGTGTGTTTTCAGTTGTCAAAAGATTACGAATTTAAAACAAACATGACATGAGAGCTTATAATTTATTCTAATTTACTGAATTCTAGAGAGTCCCAAAACCAGATAAGATCATAAAAAACAGTAGAAGCCTCCCCAAACTCATCATAAACCGCCATATCGTAAAGCCCGTGGAAACCTCAGCACTTGGCTTTCTCTCTCACTCACAAGTCAAACGTTATAAATCCCCACGCGGTTCCACTTACATTCTAGTATACTATAAATACAGCCACTTCAAATAACCAAAAACAATACCAAAAACCATTAACAAAGTTTTCCTTAAATTCTCTGTAATTCAATGGCTTCGTTTAACCATGCAGTTTTCTGTGTCTCCTTTCTAATACTCTTCGCTCTGGTCAAAGTCAAACCACAATCTCCTGTTCTCAAGTACCACAACGGGCCTCTCCTCAAGGGCAACATCACCGTTAACATCGTCTGGTACGGCAAGTTCACCCCAATCCAGCGCTCCATACTGGTCGACTTTCTCCAGTCTCTCGGGTCCCACACAGAGACCCATACACCCTCGGTGTTGTCGTGGTGGCAGACTATAGGGCGATACAGAGGAGGTCCCAGCACCCTCGTCGTAGGGAATCAAATCCTCGACGAGAAGTGCTCGCTAGGAAAGAAGCTGCTCACCACCAGGCAGCTCGTCGCTCTGGCGTCAAAAGGCGGCGGAGTTAAAGGAGCACGCGACGGCGTGATCAACGTCGTGCTGACGGCGGATGACGTGGCGGTGGAGGGGTTCTGCTCGAGCCGGTGCGGAACCCACGGCTCCTTGACGAGGTCAGGATCGAGAAACGTCGCATTCGCGTGGGTGGGGAACCCTGTGAGTCAGTGTCCGGGTCAGTGCGCGTGGCCATTTCACCAGCCGATCTACGGGCCGCAGACTCCGCCGCTGGTTGCTCCGAGCGGCGACGTCGGAGTGGACGGGATGGTCATCAGCCTGGCCACGGTTTTGGCGGGGACGGTGACGAACCCCCTCGGGAACGGGTACTTCCAAGGACCGGCGGACGCGCCGCTGGAGAGCGTGAGCGCGTGCACGGGTATATTCGGGACGGGGGCTTACCCGGGCTACCCAGGGGAGGTTCTGGTGGATAAAACGACCGGAGCTAGCTATAACGCGGTGGGGGTGAATGGGAGGAGGTTTCTGCTTCCGGCAATGTGGGACCCACGAACTTCCACGTGTAAGACTCTGGTTTGAGGGCTTCAAATGGACCTGTAGGGTACTGTGTTCTTAGGGGCTTCTTTAGAATTGTAAATGTGGACACCGGACAAGTGTTGGGTTTGGAATGGTAGGGGAGGTTTACGTGTAATAAAGATTTTGGAAGAAATGTGTAAAGCATTTTTTTAGTTATGTTTTTGTTAAGCTATTCCTACTCTATCAAAGCATTGTGAAGTTGGTAATCTATTTTAAAATGAAATTGAGACGGTAATTTGTTAAAGAATTATGAGGTAAGGTATGAAAAAGAAAATCGTAGCACTATGAGATAATTTATAAAATCGTTGATCATGTCTAGTTTAAATTAGATTAGGAAGGAAAAAAAATGACATTTTATCCATATTTGGTGGTTGCCTATTGGTTTAAAATGATCATTCTGAATACTAATATCTAGCTTGTAATGTTCTAACACCTACAACCAAATAGCAAAGGAAAATCATAGTTAACAAAGCATATATACATACATAGATATATATATATATATATATATTAAAAGAAGTGATTGTTTATAAAATTCTAACACATATGCATGTAGTTAAAAATATCCTTTAGAAAAATAGAAGAGCTCAGCTAAACTAATGAACTAGTAGGCTTTGCTATTGTAAAGTAAACTAATTGGAGACTTGTACTTGATTTTCCAAAAGTTGGTTCTGGCTACGAGAGTTACCCTATGTTTAGATGACATGTCCAATTTTTGAAATTGGAAAATTTTTGTAAAAAAATATTTATCTCAACTTTTTCTAACATTCTTTCATTTTGAAAAAAAAAAAAAACTATCTCATTTTGAAACTTATTTTGTACAGTATCCTTTTAGAAAAAGAAAATTAATATTTTTAAATCTTTTCACAGTGCACAATTTTCAATACAATTTTTTTCTCATTTCAAACAATTGTTTATTTTCAATAAGAAAATTTTTTACACATCCAAACACTATCTTATTCTCAAAATAAAAGACTTTTTATTTAAAATAAAAAAATTTTCCTTTTTAAAAATGGACACTCCATCCAAATAGAGCCTTAGTTTTCATCTCCAAACTAACCAGCATAGTAAAAATCACTGAACTTGTTTTCTTTACAAGCAATCGAAAATCATTTCGTTGTATGGTCTTATGTGAGAATATTATAAGATAAATAGAAGGTCTACAAATTTTCGAGTTTCTTCTTCTTACAAAATAATTTTGCAATGGTGAGTTTTATTTAATGGACTCTAATAATTGGTATTAAAGCTATTCCATCACATCGCAAGTTCAAGATGAAGCGGTTGCCTTAAAACTGAAGTAAGATGCAATATTGGAGTTACCATAGCATCAAATACCAATAATGGAGTGAAAATGGAACAGAGGAAAGGACTACCAATGGGTCAGTGTCGATAAAGTGGATTGATACTAATTTAGGTTCAACCGTGATGGATCATTACTCATCACAAACTACTAAAAGAGTATTAGATCATAAGTAATATGGACTACAGTTTTATGATTGTCATAATAGATGGAATGATTTAGAGAGAGTTGGGATTTGTAAGTCACCTAGCTGAGAAGATGGATCACCGTAGATGGTGAATAGTGGTGAATTGTCAGATGTTAAATGTCGAATATACAAATGAAAAATTATGAGATAAGGAAATGGATTTATGAGCCTTTTATTTCTTTCTAGTATATTTCACTTATGAGCCCTTGTCTCTCTCCTTGAAAGTCGATTTTGCAAGGGTTTGTATACCTATGGTTCGTAACAAACAGATTTTACTGAAAGCTTCAATCGATCAGCGTAGCTTAGATTCATCAAATTGGAAAATTTCCAAAGGCAAGGTTTATTTTGTTTTATTTTGTTTTGGTAGAATCCCAAGACTCAAGTTGATTCTTCCACAATGTGCTATTAAGTATTAGTCGCTTTCATATTGAAATAAAAAAGAAAAAAAAACCGCGCTATTTGACTGGTTATTAAGAAAAAGAAAAAAAATTTTATATAAATAAATTACACAACATAACACATTTTGAAGGTAGAATTAAAAAAAAAAAAAAGAGGATATTTTGCCTTCTCACGAGCATATTTCTTTAACAGGGATATATATTTTTTAAATTGTGGATGGGGAGATTCAAAATCTACAATTTTTATATGGAATCAAGTATGGTATTACAGTTAGATTATGCTTCGTAACCGCATTTCATTAACAGATTGACTTACTACAAGTAACTAACTTATTTACCAAATAAATTTTCTATATATTAACATGATATTTGAAAGAGCATTCTTTCTGTTTTCCGGGGCAAAAAAAAAAAAAAAAAAAAGAAGTAGCATTCTTTCTGTTAAATATATTATAAGGCCAATGATAGGCCCATATTGAAAAATGAAGCCCAAACATGCACAGAAGTAACTGGCCCATCAGTTTTGTCAGGAAAAGCTTTGAGCAACGACCCTCTCCTCTCAAATTCTGACAGTAATTCTTCCCTCCTTTCCTGTATCCTTCCTCCAGCCGTGCCTCAATCTTCATTCCTCAATTCTCATTTGCGGAAGCACCCAGCTCCAACAATGGATCCA
Organism: Ficus microcarpa; assembly: GCA_025413485.1. Lineage (NCBI taxonomy): Eukaryota > Viridiplantae > Streptophyta > Magnoliopsida > Rosales > Moraceae > Ficus > Ficus microcarpa. The sequence goes on along the minus strand of CM046377.1, from coordinate 39,996,617 downwards.
CCCCACGACCATGACCACCACATCAACCCAGACTCCCAAAACTCCCCCAACTCCCCCAACTCCCCCAATCCCCATCCCCCACCACCCTCTCCACCCCAACCTGCTGCAAATGCGGCGCCGCCACCGCCTTCTCCGCCCCTCCCCCTTCGTGGTCCGACATCTCCCCCCCCCCTAACTACCGCCCCATCCGCGCACCCGCCATCAACCTCCCCCCAACCACTCCCAGCAAGCCATCATCCTCGCCCCCGTCCCCCAGTCGCAGAAGGTCCCCCTCGTCTCTCCGCCCTTCGAATTCCAATCCCCCTCCAAGCGTATCCAGTCCCCCGACGACATCCGCCGCTTCCACGACTCCTTCTCCGGCAAGAACTTCCTAGGCTTCGTCGTCGCCCTCTCCGAGTCCATCCGCAGCCGGAAAATCTCCGACGCCTGCCACCAATCCCTCGTCACCGACTCCATCGTCTCCATCCTTCAAACCCTAATCCTCTGGATCGACGAAATCCCCCCCGCTCAGCAAGCCTCCCGCTACGGCAACGTCTCCTACCGGACGTGGCACGACCGGTTGGTCGAGAGCAGCCACTCTCTGATGCTCCGATTCCTCCCCGACGACCTCCGATCTTCGACGATCGAGATCGTGCCATACTTCACCGATAGCTTCGGCAACTCGAGCCGCATCGACTACGGAACCGGACACGAGACCAACTTCGCGGCGTGGCTGTACTGCTTGGCGAGGATGGGAGTGATCAAGGAGGAGGATTACCAGGCGGTGGTTTCCAGAATCTTCGTGAAGTATCTGGAACTGATGAGGAAATTGCAGCTGGTGTATTGCCTCGAGCCGGCGGGGTCCCACGGTGTCTGGGGACTGGACGACTACTGCTTCCTCCCCTTCATCTTCGGATCGTCGCAGTTGATCGATCACAAGTACATGAAGCCCAAGTCGATTCACAATGAGGATATACTGGAGAATTTCTCGAGCGAGTACCTGTACCTCTCAAGCATTGAGTTCGTGAAGAAGGTGAAGAAGGGCCTGTTCGCCGAGCACTCGCCGCTGTTGGATGATATCAGTGGTGTGCCCAATTGGAATAAGGTGAACAGTGGGTTGCTTAAGATGTACAAGGTCGAGGTCTTGGAGAAGGTCCCCATTATGCAACATTTTCTCTTTGGTTGGCTCATCAAGTGGTATGTTACTCTATTCCCTATTCGTTTTTTATTTTTGTCAAACCAATTTGGACAAATTTTGCTTTGAGAGCTGGTTTGTTTGATATTAACAACGTGAAATTTTGGGCTTATTATTTGAGGTGGACTTGAACCTTTTTTGATATTGGGATATTTTTTGTTCTGCCTTATTGCCATTGTTATCTGAAGTGAAGTAACTAGTTAGGAAACTAATGTTGAGATGGAGGTAAGGAATTGTGTGCATATGCATTTGGTGGGCATGAAATGAACCATCTTTAAGGAAAAACAAAAAGGAAGAAGAATGAAGAAGGCAGTATTCACGCCTGCGTGTCTATGCATTAGCTTTGGCTTCATACTATAGAGCCCTGTTTTGAAGCCGTAATGTTGCTTGCTGAACTACTTAGTAACATGTGCAATTTACATACCCAAAGCGAAAAAGCATGCCCAATAAGCACAATGATATGAACTCTTTTCGTTTTATCATGTTTCGTCTTTGAATTTTAGAGCTAGTGTCTTGTTGGTATTGGTATGGACATTTTGTTGCTGCATTGTCATAAACGTATTGATCCATTGTTGAAGAGATCAGCTTCACGTAATATGTTGTCTTGTGCACGAGTTGACAGTTATTGGATATAGATATAGTGGTTTGTATTATGTACAAGGTACAGCGTATTTCAAGTATTTTGAGATGTGTTTTTCTCTGATGGTAACACGATTGGACAAAAACTGAATACTGATGCTGTTTGTAAAGATGATGATATACTGGATTTACACTCACGAATCTTATCATGTTCTATTGTTTAAATTGTCTACTTTCCTTCTTTCTTTCCAGGGAGTAGTTTGTGGTAGTATGCTGTGGAAGCAAGAAAACTCACTTTCTTGAGAGCGTCATGCAAGTATGAAAGAGTTATTACATTGAGAACCTTTACTTACGCTAATATGTACTTATATTTCTCTCAGGGCTTGCTGAGCATATGCAGTTGGTGTACTAACAATTTTTTTACGCGATAACGTAACTGCATTGGTGTTTTCTACTACTTCTTCCTCTTCATCATCTTTAATATGTTCTATGAATTAAACTTTTCAGGATCTTTGATTCAATAGTTCAAAGTACCAGTATACCAGTATCCCGCCCTCTTTTTTGTCTAGTGAGAGAGGGAAGAAGGTGATAAAATTTCTTCTTTATGGAATGTGGACTTTTGGAGGGAAGTTTTATGCAAATTTATGTGGTATGTTTGTAAACTATGATACCAAGCCCATAAGCTTTCAGCAGCCAAATACAGATTTGACAATAACCTTAAAAACTTAAAAATTGGAAAAGGACTTGTTATAACATTTTTCATTCTTTCCCAATTTTATTTTTAATGCAAAACAGTTTCGTAGTACCTCTATTTTCGCTAGACAAAATAAGTTAATAAACAAATAAGGTCCATTACTAGTGGATTTGATCACCATACCAATAGAATGCAGACTCACGATTTTTATGTTTGTGGTGATCATCACCTTTTTGCTAATGCACAACAATGCTGTAATTAAAATGATAGATGCTATTCAAAGTAATCGTATTTTCAATGTCACAAATCTTGTTGCAGTTAGTTGCATGTTGCAATTAATTGGTTTGAAATACCTAGGAACATTGATTCTGGATGTGTCGTTCTTGCTGTCGGGAGTAAAATTTTGGCCAAACATTTGAACGTTAAATTAGTATTTGACGAAACTTGGTCCAAAAGCAATGTAGCGTTTGATTGAGGAAACATTTTGCAGTTTACGAAGCCTTTGGTTTTTTCTATGGCTGCAAATGAAGAAAAAGAGAACAAAACTGACACGGAGATCAATGAGAGTGAAACGTGGTTGAAGTTCGAAAATTAATGAGGAGCAAGCTTTTTTTTATTGCCAACAAAACAATATGGGTAAGTGGGTCCTTTCCATCCATAATCCTGTTTGGCTGAGTATTTGGCTTGTGATATTCCGTGACATCACAAGCCGAATCCTGAACCTTGGCGCAGAGATCCGTCTTTTTAGTTTTTTGGATTCTGGTTCCTTTTTCAACAAGTCTTCTTTAAAGAAACAGGCAAAAGCCAGTGACGCATTGACAAATCAGGGGGAGGTTTCTCTTTGTCTCTCTTTCTGTTTTTTTATAAATATACTCTTATATTCGGCGCGACTTTTTTAAGACGCCACTTATAATTTTTTTTAATGTTATTATAATAATAAATTGATTTTGATATTACGTTTTTTTTAGTAATATTTTTTTTCATTATTTGTTATAACTAATATTATATAATAAGATTATAGATAATATCATAGCCGTCCGATTTATCTAATTGTCGAATTTGAGACATTTTTTTTGTAAATATATATAATTATACGATCATTTTTCTGTACGGCATCGCCGGATAGGAAAATTCTCCCTATCTTGCTCTAGCGGATTGTAATGTATTCTTCTCTAAGTTATGCCGGTCTCTTGCACGAGTTGTACCGTCAAATGATCATTTCGCCGAACAAGAGAATATTCTTATAATTATATTTCCTTGTTTTCTTCTTCTTTTTCTCCTTCTTCTTCTTTTTGTGGCTGGAATTTCCAAAACATAGTCTTGGAAAGTAACACCAAAAGGTCTTTGCTCTTTCACTATTTACCAAAGGATGCTGTAGTTGCATTGCTCTCCAAGTCAAAAGAAAGTAGACTTGGCGAAGACCTGATCCCAAAATGCTCACTCGGATCGCGTGTTACGCTGTATTTTTATTTGTTTATTTATTTTTTTACCACTGTTAAAGTTATTTACCACATAATAATCCAGTATTTTACAGGCCACACTACTAAGAGGAATATCTCATTAAGATTTTATTTGATTTGTCAATTTAACTCCAATTAAATTATATTTTTTTATATCAATTTTATTTTTTTTTTAAGTCAACAAAAATTTTTATAAATTTTAAAAAAATTAACTAATTTTAATTTAAAAATTTTATTTCTAACTAACAAGACCACTCGCAAGCTAATAATAAAGAGGAGGAGAAGAGAGCACTTTCAAATCAAATCCCTCACCAAAAACAAAAAAAGAAAAGAAAAAGAAAAAGAACCAAAAAGAAGTGGGAATGGAAGGACAGTGGCTCTCCCGTGGCAGTTTTTTCACCATCCATCTGTTATAGCTTCTGCTGTCTAGCACGCTGACTTTGCCAACTTGCTTCTGCCACTTCATTTGTGTACGGCAACTGTTTTCTTTCTTCACCCTCCCGTGAGTTTGAAGCTGAAAGCTATTAATTAGGGGTTAAGTCATCGTAATATATATTTTTTAATTTACTATAATTAAAAAATGAAAAATTTAGAATTCGAATTTTATGTTACACGTTTGCACTATCACACATCCAACCATTTAAACTTCCTCCAAGTGACGTAAGTCATCACAATATCAAGAAAAAGTTAAATGAGATTTGTTAGTTGGAAGAGCCAAGGGAATAAAATTAAGTTGTGTAATTTTTTGTTTAAAAAAAATTAAAAAGAGTAAAAAAAGAATTAAAATAAGTAAAGTATAAAAAATATAAAAATAGAAACATAACAATATATTATGATAAAAAAAGTTCTTTATTTACTCCAATAACGCTTATAGTAATCAGGATAGTTGTATAATATTAAGTTAATAAAAATATATTATATTTAGTTAATAAAAATAATTAATATAGGTTGTTATTATTTTTTAATACAACTTTTTTTGTAAATGAACTAAAAATAAAATGGTAAATTAATATTAATATTAGAAATGAGAGTCACACTTCGAAGGGACATGAGATTACCCGTTCCTCAATCCCAAATTGGTATGAGATCCACCATTCTCACTCTCATTTTATGAAAAAAAAAAAAAAAGTAAATAAACAAGGAATTAACTCTTATTCTCCGTTTCCATTTCCTACTTTTGATAAGTAAACATACTATAAATGTATTACAGAATAGCTACTTATAAATGAAAACGGAAAAGGATAAATAAACAAGTAAAATGGATAATATTCTTTAGCAATAATAAAATTTTCACTGCGGTAATATATTTTCGAATTATTAAAATCACATTAAACTGAAGTAATATATATATAATTGATTACAGTCGATACAGAATTAATAGTTTAAAACACAAATCAACCTATATTTTATTAATATACTTTCATTTCAATTCTCAAAACTGTTTCACTTCAGTTTAAGTTTTTAATTTTAGAAAAATATTATTTTAATCAAATCATTAATTGCAAATGTAAAATACGCGAGAACAAATAATATCGTTTTTCTTTAGTTAAAAAAAAAAAAAAAAAGGAGGAAGAAGAAGAAGAAAAAGAAAATTTGATTTCAGAAAACTGTAGACCTCGCTGCCTGCGGTAAGTGCAGTATTTATTATGTTTTATTTTGGTAAATGCAGCATTTATTATGTTGATGTTGCAGGAGTTGTGTACAATTTACTTATACCGGATTATTGAACATCTGATTCTGAATAAAAACCCTGTTGATCTATATGAAGTTTTTACTGTAGAAATTGACAGTTTTATTCTCAATAAAAAAAAAACTACATATGTAGTGATTTAATAAACTTTTTAATGGTTCCATTTATAAGTATACACTTTAAAAATTTATAATGTATGATACATAACAGCAATTATTTATAGATCAAATTATTAAAAATTTATCTAATAGTTAAAACTATAGTTCTTATTGCTAATAAAATAAAAATAAAAAAAATAAGTGCCTACCATATTAATCTTCTTAGTTATCGATATTTATTTGAAAATTTTAATGGTTGGACTGTATTTTTGTAATTGATATAATTTTTTTTAATTATTAGATTATTTTAATGGTATTTACCAAAAAAAAAAAGAGATTATTTTAATGATCGAATCTATGAATAAGAATACATTTGTGTTTTATTTTAACGTAAACATTCACATATATGATTCTGACAAATTAAAAAAACTTCTTCTTCTAATGAAATATAAGCATAAGTGAGATATTTTACGGATAATCTATGATTGAAGTATTTTTGTATTCTGCACTGTAAATTTTTAGTATAAACACTCATAAATTTTACCGTAAAAAAAATTAAGCCCACTATTAAAAAATAATTCCTATTATTATAATGTAAAATATAACATCATATCGTATAAGCTTTTAATAATTAAATTATTTTTAATAATTCCTATAAATAATAAAACACAAAGTCAAATCGTATACGCTTATAATAATCAAATAATTTATTTATTTTATTATTTTTTTTTAATATTAGTTTTTGTGAAGTTGAGAGGTGGGAAAATGCCTTGATCTAATAATAGGAGGGGAAAAAAAAATTCCTTGTTTAACAAGCAAAAGAAGGAAATGAAAGGAATGAGCCCAGTAAAAAGGTGAGCATAGAGCGCTGATAACAGGACTAACATAGTAACATGCGCAAAGAAACTCTGTAACCTTGCACTTTACTCTTTAGGTTACAGTGGAATTTTTACACGTGGAGAAACTCTACCAGAATTTACGACCTTTTCTTAATTAATTAATTTTTTTTTCGAGAGAATTTATCTACTAATGCTCGGTAATAACCCAAAAAAGTTACTGTAAAAAGAACATGGTAAAAACGGGGGAGATGTGGGCATGTGGCTGGGAATAAAAGGTTCAAAAACTGACTGAGACGTATTAATTTTTAAAAAATTATTAAAAACAAATAATAAAAAGTTGAAAAGGTGACCGCGGCAAAGGTAAAATTAACCATGGTCAATTGGTGCCGTCCTGCCAACTTGAGAAGAACCAGATTCAACTTTCCAAATAAGTTCGATTATTGCAAAAAGAAAAGAAAATGAAGGCAAAAAAATAAAAAGAGAGAGGGAAAAAAAAAAGAAAAAAAAGAAAAAAAAAAAGAGAACTTCAGGGGAGTTTGGTGGAGTAGTTTGAGTTGAGATTTTTAAGTTGGAATAGTAAATTTTTTTGAATTTTCAGAAAAGACAAAAAACTTTTTGGGAAAAGACAAAAACTTTTTGGGAAAAAGACAAAAAAAATTTTGAGATGAGATGAGATGAGATGTTGTACCAAATGAACCCTTCAATTTCAACTTTAGGGAGCTTGTTTCAGAAGAATGGGCCTTGCAAATTGCAAGTACTGAACACTCTACTTCATCAACACCACTTTTATAATCCTTTTTCTTCTTCTTTTCATTATTTTTTCTTTCCTTTTGTTTTTGTTTTTTTTTTAAATTTTTGTGACCCACCCCAATAAATAAATACAACCCCCATTGTAAAAAACAACCGACTCGTGTCGGTGCCTGACTCTGATTTACTGTCCCGCGTCATCTCATCAACATCCCAACTTTTGGAGATTTTCATTAATGTTTTTGACATTCCAAAATTCTCATTAACTCCCATCAGAAAAGTTTTTATTTAGAAAAAAATAATGACCATTTGGGTTTTATTTTTTCTCCTAATTTTGATTTTGATATAATTTTGCTTGTGTTCATTTCCTCTTAGCAAGGCAAGCTGGGTGGTGGGGGTGGTGGTGGTGGTGGTAAAATACCCTTTTTGCTCAGTCAGTTTTTACTTTTTTCCACTCTTTTGTTTTTACTTCCGTTGTTCTTGCTGTTGTTGTTTGGTGTCGGTACTCTGATGCTTTGGTTAGGTGGACAGATGGGTCTAGCTTTGTAGCTTTCTTTTCTCTGTTCTTCTTCTTCTTCCTCTTCTTTTCTCTCTCTACTCTCTCTACTCTCTCTTTCTCTCTCCTCTTTTTTTTTCCCCTGCCTTTCTGGCGGATAAACCGGTGAGTCTTTGCATAATCCAAATCCTAAAAAGCAAATATCTCCTTGCTTTCGGTGTATGTTGTTTTTCTGGGTTTTTCTTTTTTCTTCTTTCTTTTTTCTTTCTGAATATAAATAGCTTTTCTTGATTTCTCTTACAAAAATGAGCTGAGAAAAATCAAGAAATTGTCTTTAACACGTGCTTCTTCTTCTTCTTCTTCTTCTTCTTCTTCTTCTTTTTTTTTTAATTAAGAAACCTTAAATTTCTGGTCTTGGACCGAGTTTTATAATAGCCCAAGATTTCTGCTTTGTTTTCCTGTTCTTTATGCAGAGAACTGGTTCACTGAGTTAACAGACATGCAATGACTTGGAGTATGTTCATACTGTTTTCTGAACTTCTGGTGTTTCATTTTTCTTTTATGGGTTCAGTCTTTAGTATTTTCACTGGATCTGTAAAGAGTACATCACCTTAATTTCTAGATTTCATGCTCAGTTGTTCTCATTTCCAGATTACAATTTTTTTTTTTTTTTGTGTGTACTTTCCCATCCCATCCTAGATTCTGTCCCATGATTTCTTTGTATCAACCAAAATGAAAATTTCAATAAAGTTTGATTCTTTTCATGTTTCCCAGCAATTTTGTTAATTTTATTCAGCAAAATCTCTCCTTTTTTCTAGTTTATCTTGATCTAAAAAAAAAAAAAGAAATAAAAAACTGTAGACGAGTAGAATAATTTTTCTTTATTTGTCAAATTAATAAAGAACATTAAAGTTGATAATGAGTGTGATGTAGATCTGTCACCTTCTTTTCTTTTCGTCTCTTTCCCTATAATTAATTACAATTATAGATAATTTCTTTTGCGTGTGAATCTTGTCTTTTACCACAAAAAGACCTCTCTGTGTGTGTATCTATATACTAGAAATTCACACTCTTGTTTCCGAATTTGCCTTGGTTTTGTTCTCATTTCTGGTATTTCTGTTTGTGCAGAGGGAATAGAATGGAAAATGGAAGTGATTTTCGCCAGTGGGACGAGCTAATACCGGACGCTTTGGGGCTGATTTTCGGCCACCTCTCTCTCCAAGAGACGCTTACTGTGATCCCCAGAGTCTGCAAATCATGGCGCAGAGCCGTCATGGGTCCCTATTGCTGGCAAGAGATTGACATTGAGGAATGGAGCAGTAGGTGCCAGCCCGATCACCTCGATCGGATGCTCCGAATTCTCATCGCCAGAAGCTCTGGATCGCTCCGAAAGCTCTGCGTTTCCGGCCTCAACAGCGACTTCATCTTCTCCTACATTGCCGAAAAGTAAGCAGAAACGAAAACCCATAACTTAGTTAATGCTTATTCTCTGTTTAGATAAGGAATTAAAAGGACATGAAACTTGTGACATTACTTGCTGAATTGAGGTTAATTTGGTAGTTTGTTCTGGGATGAGTTTGATTTGTTGAGATTCTTGTGAATTGCGATCTTGTCTGTCTGTTTATTTTATTTTATTGGTTTCGCTAGTGCTGGTTCCCTTCAGACGCTGAGGCTGCCTAGAAGTGAGATTAACGATTCGATAATGGAAAGGACCGCGGTTAGGTTTTCCACCATCACTTTCTTGGACGTGAGCTACTGCATTAAGATCGGTTCTCGGGCCTTGGAGGCCATTGGGAAGAATTGTAAGATGCTGGTGGGGCTGTGCCGGAATATGCACCCGTTGGACACTGCAGGCAAGCCTCTTGAGGACGACGAAGCTCACGCGATCGCCACCACAATGCCTAAACTCAAGCACCTCGAGATGACTTACCATCTCATAGGCACGTCGAGCGTTCTCCAGATACTCTCTAGCTGCCCCGAGCTCGAATTCCTCGACTTGAGAGGGTGCTGGAGCGTGATACTCGACGACAAGTTTGTCAAAGAAAAGTTCCCAAAGCTGAAGGTCTTGGGGCCTGTTGTTGTGGACCATTACCAGAGGAACGAATGGGAAGAGTGCTCTGATTTCTCTGACGCTTCATCTGAGTACTTGGCATGGGAATTCATGGCCGATGGAATGGGGCATTACTTTGACGATGAGAGTTTCGACGGGATGTGGGATGACGATGAGGCGAGTCTGGAGGAGCTCGAGCTGAGGTTCTATGAAGGAATAGATGAAGATGTTGAAGGGTATGGTTGGCCTCCTTCTCCTTGAAAGGAAAAAGAAAAAAAAATTGTAATGTTTCTCTCTTGTGGAACTCTTGTTAATTTGCCTTTTTTTTTTTTTTTTTTGTAATGTTTCTTTAGTAATGACTTACTTGAATGTTTTTCTGGTTTGAACTCTATAATATGTTATAAGGATATGTATATGTTTCAGTGGGGAATGAAAGTTGGTTTGTTGTTGTAATTTGGACAATGCCCTTTGAACACATTCAGATTTTCTGATATTTGTTTGGTAATAATGCTAAAAAAACTCTCCTTTGCCAATGCTAAAGAAACAGCCATCAAAATGGTTTATTCTGAAACGCAAAGCCCCCAAAGACGCTGAGCTTTCAAACCAGTACATTTTCCTCTTTTTGAGTTTCTTTTTTTCTTTTCTTTTTTTAACTACACACCAAGTAGTACAAGTGAATTTAACTTAACAGTTGTTTTCTTTTTATTGGATGACACCAATAATTCACTTTTGTCTGTAAGGGTGAGTTTGGTATCCTAATTCAAACCCATGGATTTAAACTTAATTTTTGTCTTTTTCTGAAAAATTTTTATCTTTTATAAAAAAGTCAATAAAAATTACTATTGAAATTTAAAAATCTTAATTCAAACTCATGCATCAAATAACAGTAAAAATCCATGCAAGTGGTATTTTTCCCACTGTTAAAAGCTATTAGGCAATTTTGATTTACCTTTTTTTTTTTTTTTTTTTTTTTTTTTTTTTTTTTTTTAAAACAAGATAAGTAAGATATTTAGGTGTTAAAAAGGTGAGTGCGACACAACAACTGAATTAGTGTCAAAGTCCTCCCACTTTCCCCAAAGTTTGTAATCTAGATTTGGCTCCACTTTCACTAAAGAGACGTGTCCTTTTAATAACATGGCAAAAGGGTCTATATTAGAATGGATTCTTTCTTGGGGCTCTAATGTGTCTTTCTCTGTCCAAGTCCCTGAATCAATAGGAATTTTTTTCTCTCTTTTCTTGAGGCTCCAATGTGTCTTTCTTTTCCCCATCACTAAACAATATTGGTAGGTTGAAGCCTAAATTTTCATAATTTATATATTTATATATATATATATATATATATGTTTGGTAATGGTTTATAAATTTTCTTTTGTGTTTGGTAAATGGAGCATATCCTTAATAGGAATATGGAGATGGTATGTTTTGTCTGTTAGCCTGCATTAGCTTCACCAATGTAAAGACCTTAGTGTCCAATCTCCTTCAGGGTCCCATCATGACTTAATCATGGAAAAATAATAATATTATAATGACAATAAAAGAGGGACTTCTCTTGTTAATCCTGTTGCTGAGTGAGAGAGAGAAAAAGATTGGTAGGTATAAAAAGTCATCCAACAGTAGAGCATTATATTTGTATTAGGGTTTTTTTTCAAATGACCTTTTTTTTATTAGAGGAATTTTAAAGACTTTTTAATCATAATTTTGATCTTATTTCAAAACACATATTTAGAAACGTAAATTACTACCAGATACCTTATAATCGATAGCTCAACAAAAGATGAAAACTTATACTATGAACTGTATTTTTACTTCACTGTTAGGCTTTTATTTATTTGATCGATTTTTTCACAGTATGATATATCCCATGTGAGTTTTCATGCATATTTTATAATTTTCCTTAATGAATTGCTCTCAATCATAGATCAGATGATCAAAAAGTGAATTTAACAACTAAAATAATAATATCTACAATCGGGTAAAAAGTATAAATATTATAGTAAATTTTTCCTTTAAAAAAAAAAGAGATTTTTTTTTTTATAAAAAAATTTTGAGCCAGTCGTTTGGCTTAGGGTTTGTTTGGTTGGTTAGTTTGAGTTGAAATATTTTAGTTGTAATAGTAAATTTTTTTGAATTTTCAAAAAAGACAAAAATTTTTTGGAAAAAAAAAAAAAGTACAGTTTGAGTTGAAATGAGATGACCAACCAAACGCACCCTTAATTTTCCCCCAATGCGTCAGTAATATATAGCTGACCTTTAAAAATTAATAAAATAAAATAAAAACAATAAAGCGACTCCTCTCAGCCCTCAGGGCACTGATTGCCTTCCCTGTAACCAAACTCATATGTAAATGTAATAATTGAGTTTGAGGAAAAAAAAAAAAATCAGCACTATAGCTGTCATGTGAGAAACTATACATGTGAGTAGAAAGTAGAAGAGACACATTGTTATAAAAAGATGCCATAGAAATTCCGTGACAAGAGAGAGAGGGGGAAAAAAAAAAGAAGAAGAAAAACGCATGGATATGAAAGAACATAAAATTCATCAGTTGCCCTTTATTCTTTCATAAAGATCCTGAAAGGACACCATTTATTCAAAATCCCACACCACTACCACAATTGTGAATATATCCCCCCACCCCCCACACAAAAAAAAAAAAAAAAAAAAAAAAAAAAGAAGGCTCACTAATCAAAAAAGGTAAAGAAGAAAGAAAAAGATAAAAATGTTTTTTTAGTAAAAGAAAAAAAGAGATTGTCAGTGTCATTCTATCTTCCATCCTTATCGTCTATAAAAAAAATTAGAATTCACTAATTAAACAGAAAATATTTGTTTCAATTATATTCAAATGATATATCCAATTTCACACGAACCTCCATACAATCAATATTGCACAACACATTGGTCGTGCAAGACTTTCTATAATAAAGATGTTGAGTATTGGATTTGAAAACATTCTATGAAAAAAGAGTAAAATATATTCTTACATTGCTGCAATGTAAATCATATAAAAAAAAGTAAAGAAAAATGGTCACATTTTGTCCCCATTTAGAAAATTGTCGAAAAGAATCATTCTAGGAGAGGTCAAATCCTAACCAAAAAAATAAAAAAATAAAAAAATTAGAAGGTCTCAGCTCGTGGAATCCTAAGGGTCCGTTTGATAAATGAGTTTGAGTTGGAAATTTTAAATTTCAACAGTAATTTTTGTTGACTTTTCAGAAAAGATAAAAAACTTTTCAAAAAAGACAAAAATTTTTTTTCAAAAAAAAAAAAACTAAGATGAAAAAGCATATTTTAATTTGAAATGAAACGGTGAATCAAATATCACCTAAGACTATAATGTAATGATGGTTCATTGGACACGTAAAAGCCCAAGGAAAGTTTAAGTTCCACAAATGCCTTTTCTTTCTTTCGTTGTTCTATTTATGTGAGTTCACTGTCCACTAAACTGCACCCACATGCGTACACGTGATTCATGTCTTAGGATCTTGTACCCACAAATCTCATAGGAGTTTTCAATTTCAGATTTGTCTCGGACCTGGACAAACATAGGTTAATTCTCATGAAATCGGTAAAAACGTGAAGAAAATATTGTGGCATGAAAATCACAAGTACCAAAGAATGTTCAAGAAGCAATTACCATCACCATCGGCTCTCACAACTTGAAGCTAGTTTCTATGACGAGCCAAAACCATTGAAATCCCAAGTTCACCTTGAATTGATGCAATTTTCACTTTCTTTTTCTTACTCGAACCTAGTTTTCTTAACCTTCTTAACATTTTTCTATGACCGTGATTTCGTTGTAAAAAATAAACGAAAATAAAATGCTTTATAATATTAGTTTATCAATTCTCTCAAAAACTTAAATTATCAAAAAAACGGGTCAATAATAGTTTTGTTTTGTAACACGTCCCTTGCTTTGCTCTGATATCATTTTTAATTTTTCTCTCTGATATTATATTAGTTTATTATTTTATCAATAGTACAAAGTCTTGACATATATCAGTGTGGTGTTAAAATCCCTTGGGAACAAGTGGAAGTGGTTTTGTGCTCTTGAAATTATTTAAGGGTGTACCTTGCACACTTGGCTACTAGCTACTTAAGAAGTACTATTATTGCACAGTTCTTGTCCTCTCACGCAGAGATTTTAACTTTCTTACACCATTTGTGCCTTTTCTTTATACGAGGATTAACCGTGGGAATATTATATGTACTGAAAGATGCTTCATAAATAATTGCTCCAAATATAAATGCGTTCCCCAATAGTATTATAATCATTAACTGCCTCACTTTTTTCTTTTTTTTTTTTTCTTTCTTTTCCCTTTCTGCTACTTACACAACAACCACGTCCCTTTTACCAAATCCTTGCCAATTAGGTTTAAAAAAAAAAAAAAAACAAAAACAAAAACAAATTGTAAAGGCATTGCATGAACAAACAGCACTAGCTATTAAAGCATAGATTTCGAGCGACGAGTTGAGAAAGCAGATGATTATTTCAAGTTAAAAAAAAAAAAAAAAAAAAGGGTTGAGATGGCATAAACATTTCTGCCTTTTTCTATTTGGTCTGGATACTGTCATATAATGCATGTTATCATAGAGGGTAGGGGTCCATTTTGAAATATTAGTGATTGAGTGGTCCCCAAAAGGTAATAAGGGACGGGTTATGATAATCACTACTTTGATCCAATTTCCACTTTACAGTCAAATTACCTAACACTATGACTGTTGAAATTTAAAAAAAAAAATGAAAAATTGAAACTGACCACCTACCAACTGAAAACTGATCGCTCAAAACCAAGTCACGAGATCCCGAATAGAAACCAACCAAATTCGGTCGGAAAACCAAACCGACCACCTTGTGTGTGGCTCGGTTTTTGATTTCAAGTTTGGGAGTCGGTTTCTATTTCCACTTTATACTTAGATTACCTAACACGTTCCTCTTCTCTTCTCTCTATTGGCTGCTTGAACAAGGTTTAAGTAATGTTTGGGAAGAGGGATGGAATGTTGTAATGAAGGAAAAATGAAAGTGTTAAATGTGACACAAAACAAAAGACACGAGTGGAGTTTTTATTTCACGTTGTTCAGTATAAAAGAGAGAAAAGAAAGTGAAAAAAATACCTCATTTAGTTATATTTATAATTACATCCTTGTACAAATAAGAAGAAGCTTGATTGTTGAGCTCAAAATAGTTATTTGATATATTATGTACTTCGTTAAAAAAATTTCCTCTTCTTTTCTTTCCAAAGTTAGAAAGCTTTTTTTGAAAATAGCGGATCTCATGAATTTACAAATTTTGTTTCTGAATTTCTTTGGTCTCAATTGGGGAGATTTTGGAGATATTTGAATTGGATTTTTGGAAATATGTGTTTGGTTTTAAAAAAAATTTTGGAGTAAAAAAGTATAGAAACTTAAAAATATGTTTAGAAAAATCTATATATATATATATTGTTTTGTTACTCTCAAAATTTTATACAATTTGAAAGAAAAATTGTTTCATTTGGACTTCAAATAACAAAATTGTGGACTTTAAATCCCAAAATTATAAACTTTTAGAGTTTGAGCAAACAAAAGATTCATTTTTGTTCTTCAGAATCCCTCCTTTAATTTCTCTCATTCGATTAAAAATGAATATTAAAAATTGTATCAATTGATTTCAAATAATACGATATAATTAAAAGAACTAACAACTTTCCTTCTATTGGATTTTTTGATAGTAATCAGGAGTTCGAAAACTATTTTCAGCAGAAGCACTGTATAAAAAAAAAAAATACTCTTTATTAAGTATTGAGATTATTATTGCCTATATTGGATTTTTTAAGCACAAATGAAATTAATACGGACACAACTAAAATTTTACCAGAAGATTATTGATGACTAGAATGTCCAAACTCTTAAGGGATGTGGCTCTACTATCTCAAATCTACCATTATCATGCATCTAATAACAAAAGCACCTTAACTAAAGTTAGATTCAAGTTGAATATAAAAAGTTTAAAAATGGGAAGTATTGTTTTTTTTAGGTAAAGTGTTTTTTTCTTCTTTTCTTGTTTTAGTTAAAAAAAAAAAAAAAAAAAAAGGAAAGTCGACCGTTTAAGAATATTCATTTTTGATGGTATTTTTTATTCTCTCCCTCATATGGAAAGTTTTGAGGAAACAAGACATTACCAACGTATAAATGTTCATGAGACGGGGAAGGAATCAGTGTGACAGAACATAACCGTCCAGTTCCCATCACTAAGATCATCTTAGCTTCTGCTGTATAAGAAGCGTACCTAACCAGTTGCCAGCAAAAAGAAAATATAATTTAATAATAAAAACACGTAACCAGGAATCTTGACGATTCTTCTATATATCTTGATGGAATATTGCATTACGTGCGACGCATATATTCCTCTTCACGGGGATTATCTTTCATGACTATTCGTATTTTTGTGAGTCGTTTTAAAATTGAGTTTACTCAAATCAATCACCATTCGTATTTACCGGGCTGGGCACGTAGATTTTGGGCCTATAGGTCACTTACGGAACTAAAGTCTCGTATGACGTTTAAACTCAAATTATACTTTTTCATTTCAGTTTTTATTTTTTTCTGAAAAATTTTTTATCTTTAAAATTTTTAATTCAAATTTAAAATTTTCAACTCAAACTCATTCATCAAACGGACTCTGAACAAGTAAAATTGTCAATATGTCAACAAGGTTACAAAAAACGACCTCTTTTTTATATTTCTATGACCAACTTTGAATTCTAAGATTCTGTCACGTAAATAGATTTAATTAACATCCTGGAAATTTGGAGGAAAAAAAAAGGAAATAAATAAAGAATATCATATATCTAAAAATACATAAAAGTTATGGTATACCACTTTTTTTTTTTAAATAATTATACATAAATAATTAAGTGTCTGAGTCTAACACATCAAGTCAAGAAACGAAGTAGAATCCTTAATGTTTTTCAGCTGTGAAAACGCAATAAAATTATCTAAACGTTGAGGTTAAATTTCACTTTAGATCCTTTTGAAAAAAAAAAAAAAAATTCAATTTCGATCAGCATTGGAGCATTAAGCTTATTATGTAGACATCAGATGCGATTAAATGATTGAAAAAAAGGAGGGAAAAAACACAATATATTGCCTTCGAAGTTTTGAACAATGGTGAAACCTCTCTGCTCCAATCAACCACCGAAGACCATGACGTCAACGGGCCCGATGCCCACGCTGACGAGAGATACGCCGGTGAACCCATAGACCCCCCGACAAACAATAAAGATTAACAATATTTAAAATATTTCATTTTGATTATGAGTTTAAGTAAACTGATAAATAAGATTCGTATTTGAACCCGATTCCAATTCCTTTAACCTAGATAAACAACTATTTGTATTTCAAATCATATTAATTGTAAATCTTATCCACTTCGATCCATGCTTATCATATATGTATTTAAAATCCTCAAATCCTTTAACATTATAGTTACAGATGTAAACTAATTGTAATTTCTTAGTTTATTCCTTTTACTTGTTCCGTTATTGAATTGATTATTTCTATATACTTTCATCTAAAAATAATCAAGTTATTAATGATAATTTACACCCTGATCTTACTAATTTGTAGCAATTTATCCCTCTTGATTATAATATTGATTTTTTTTTAATGAAAACTAACACTTGACTTATATATAGGTTGTTAATAACAGTATAAAAGGTCATTCTTAATAAATATTAACCAAAGTTTATATTTAAAACAATGTTAATTAAAAGTTCTCTATTTTAAAAATTCGTAATTAAAGATCTTAATCTAAATAAATTTGGATAAAGATACATCAAAATGATTATTCATGTCATTAATTAACGACTTATGAATAAATCACATATCAATTTCCTTCAAAAAAAACTAACATTATGCAGGGGGTGGGGGCTGTCCCCATGGCCTAATGGGCTCCTTTAGTTTACTATCTATATTCCATTCTTTTTTTAATTAGGTTCTTACTTTGCCCTCCCTGAAATTTTGAAATTACAAACTTTATTAAGATTTTTTTAAAAAATTTCACTTATGCCCCAACATTTGATTTATAAATACACATAATTTCGTACCTAAAATCTCAAATAAATAAAAAGTCTATTACATTACTATTTAAATTCATATTTTGGACTTTTTAAAACTGGTTATTTTACATTATAAGTTTACACAAGAAGAATATAAAGCCAAACAATTTTTTAGTTTAAAATTTAGTTTAACTCACGTCTTTCTTAAAAAAAATTTATGACTCCATCACTAAATGTAAATTGTAAAAATTAAAAATTATAATTGTAATTATAAAATAGGTTCAAGATCCACCGATGTAAAAAAAAAAAAAAAAAGAATTTGTTAATATCGACTCCTAATCTATAAGGTAACCAAAATTTTCTCGGCAAAATTTCAGAATTGGACCAATTTGAGCGTATGCAACGTCATAGCGAAGCGGCGCGCGCAGCCTACTATAATAATCCTCACTCACCACTCTGTCGGCTAAAGACATGAGAATTATCCACCCATAGGAAATGCGAATATTCCAGATCACGTGCTACCTGATTGACACGTGTCAATAGAGAGAAAGAGAGAGAGAGAGAGTGGTGGGCGGACTGGAGAGGAGTTGCAAGTGGTGCACCGAGTGGGTGGTAGTGGGTTGGTGAATGACTTGGACTTTCCTTTTCGAGTATGTTTGATGTACAAGTTAGAGCTCAAATTTTTAAGTTTGAATAATATTAATTTATTAAAAAATAGTTATAAATTTTATTTATTTTTTAGAAAAAGATAAAAATTAAGATGAAAAATATAATTAATTAAAATTAAGATGTGTTATCAAGCATCCTAAGCTTTAGTTGGACTCATCAATCTCCCTTTCAAATTTTCTAGCCCAAAAAAATATATATAAATATATCCCTTTTTGATTTCCTTTCTCCTCCTCTTTCTTCTTCTTCTTCTTCTTCTTCTTCTTTTCTTTTTTTTTTTTTTTTTTTTTTTTCCCTAAACATTTTATTTGCCTCAACTCTGTATATGGGTAAGAGCAGTTATCATAAATTTTTGGAAAAGAGCAACTGGTCCATGACAAGACCTGTTGGTAAGATTTTTAACATATATTTGGAACAAGAGTTTCACATAAAATTTTTAAATTAAAATTTATTAACTTTACAAAAATTAGTTATAATTTTTGTTGATTTTTCATAAATAAAAAAAAAACAAAAAACAAAAAAAACCTAAAAACTTAGGTTCTGGATTTGTGAATCAAATGAGCCCTCACTTTGCAGATGTACCGGTTTAACAGTGTAAATAGACTTAATGATATCTAATATTATTTTATAGAGTTAATTACCCAAATAACCATATTTTTTTATCCATTGACTAATATAGGCATAAATTCTTTTATCTTGACCAATATGACAAATACTTTAGTTTACTTTAATTTAATTTTGTGTTATATTGGTTTAATATTGTTTTTTTTTTATGTTATATTGGTACAATAATCTTCAAATATGTGTCATTTAAGTACTTTTCCCAATATTATATCATCTATATGTAACATTTTCAATTAATACTTGTTTTTTTTTAAATAAATATAATAGAAGCTCTAAATAAGTTGCATGTTATATATAAGTTAAAGACTGAGCCTAATTTTCTTATCCATTCATCTTTTCTTTTTTTGAAAATTTTAAAGTCCTGTTAAACATGTAAGAAGGGAAATATAATTAACATAATAGTCTTTTAGGTCAAAATACATCTCTCTCTCTTTTTGGGTTTTGTTTTGTTTTAAACCTGATAGGGGAGATTTGAATTCATATATTTTTAATAAAACCAAATATAATATGACTGATAAATAACGTCTGAACCGCTCAAAATATATTGAAGATTATTGTGGTAATATATATATAAATTAAAAATTTAAAAACCGTCGTATATCATATTGAGACGTATGCCATCCAAACAAGAGGGGCAACACAATTGTAATATACCAAATTTAATGGAACTTGGTAAAATTTGAAAAATTATAGCTAAATCATGTTAGCAAGATATCTTTTCATGCTTTATATTCTTTGTTTTTCTTAGGTAACAATGACATTAAAGTTGATTATGACTAAAGAAATCCAATGCTGTAATCATTTGAAAGAACCTTAGATAGCCTCATGAATTTTATTATGCAAAGGTGGTTGGTAGATTAGGTTTGTATCACTCCACTTTTCCCACCAACTTCAGCTTATCTTAATCATAAATCCAGACCTAAATTCCGAAAGAAGATAAATTCTAAAACTAGCTAAGTCAAGTTATTAGTGTGCGCTTGTAAATATCTATGGTAGAACAAAAGATAGCAAGCCTCGGTTTTTACTTTTTTTTTTTTTTTTTCCTTTGTTTGACAAAGAATTTCTCTGTGTTTTTCTTTTTTCATTTTTTGGTTAGCCGCGAACATAATGGCACAGATTTTTTCAAACAGATGCAGTGTTATACCAACTCATTGGGTTTTGTTGAAGCCGAAAAGAAACTGACGTCCGTGTAGTTTTTATTTTTATTTTTTTTATTAAGGGTAAAACTCATATAGTTATGACGCCGGCGACGATAATGTTTTTGGAAAAGAAAACCATGAATGTTAATGTTCCGACTGATAATAACAAGTGCAGTACAAAGAGAACTGAGAAAAGAAAAGAAGTTCTATTACTTGTATGCGCAAACAGATAGTACTCAATAATATCAGAGAAGTGAAGAGACAAGACGAGAAAATGCAAAAGTTCGCAGAGAAGCAATTCCGAGAATGAAATCGTTTAAAAAAAAAAAAAGCCGAAAGAAAAGAAAAAAAAAAATGGGTAAGAGAGTAACTAAGTGCAATGCAATTACAAGAGAATCCTGAATATCTGTGACTCATCAACAAACAAGAAATATAGTGATAAAACAGGTGAACAGATTGATATAGAAAACACACCGATGAAACTTCTGATTCCACTTAAACCATATATTTATAAAAATAAAAGCCCTTCTTCTCTAATTTCAGCCGCCGGTGCCGGCATGGAGCCGCCGGAGAAACTCGGCCATGGAGATCCCCACTAACGACGAAAAGACACGATGCGACGACGAGGCAAGGGCGAGGGCTCGCGATCTCCCCCAGCGACCAACCGCGACGTGATAACGACTTCCTGCTTTGCAAATCTCCCAACAATGACGTCAGCGGTTCCAGAACGGCGCCGGCGGCGGAGAGAGGATGAGTTTGTCGCAAAACCGTTTAACCCAGAGAAAGATGGTGTAGCTGAGAAAATTTGACTGCGCCACCATATTGACATGTGAATTTATCATAAACCCCAAAAGAAACTTAGAATAACGAAAATGCCATCCCCAACTACCACCACGTTCTACCAGAAACGCCAGCCTTCCTACCCGCTTGTCGTGTCACCTCGTCGATTTGGGCCTCTCTCTCTCGTCGCCTTATAAAACCTTCCACATTTGCTCTCTGTCTCTTCAGGTACATCTGAGATCCCCTCTCACTCTTTTCCGGTATCTCATTTCCGTATCTTAACCAACAACAAATTAAAAAAAAAAAAAAAAAAAAAAACAATGGCTCTTTCGAGCAGGTAGCTGTGTGATTCCCACCACCAAATCCTTCATCCAAGGGCCAGCCCTCCTCTCAGCTCCTACCTTCCTCCAAATCCCACCAACCCACCTACCCCAAGAAGACGACGAAGTCGTTCTCTCCCATCGTCGCCGTCCACGCCGCCGAGCCCGCGAAGAACCCCGTCGTCTCCGACAAGGCCCCGGCCAAAGCGAAGCCGCCTCACCGACGACGGTCAAGGTCAAGGACGATAATGTGGTATTGGGGAAATGGAGCCTGGAGAGCTGGAAATCTAAGAAGGCGCTCCAGCTGCCCGAGTACCCGAACCAGGAGGATCTGGAGTCGGTGCTGCGGACCATCGAGTCGTTCCCTCCCATCGTCTTCGCCGGGGAAGCCAGGAGCTTGGAGGAGCGCCTGGCCGAGGCCGCCACGGGAAACGCCTTCCTCCTCCAGGGCGGCGACTGCGCCGAGAGCTTCAAGGAGTTCAACGCCAACAACATCCGTGACACCTTCCGGATCCTCCTCCAGATGGGCGCCGTCCTCATGTTCGGAGGCCAAATGCCTGTTATCAAGGTCACAACTCTGGAAATTTTCCGCTTTTGATTTTTACTCGATCCATTTTATATTGAATTTTGGTTGAGGATTTTGATTTTTTTGATTTTTTGGATTTTTTTTGGTTCTTGTTTCGTGAATTAGGTTGGGAGAATGGCGGGTCAATTTGCGAAGCCGAGATCGGAACCGTTTGAGGAGAAGGACGGAGTGAAGCTGCCGAGTTACAGGGGCGACAACGTGAACGGAGATTCGTTCGACGAGAAATCGAGGATTCCGGACCCTCAGAGGATGATCAGAGCCTACTGCCAATCGGCGGCTACTCTCAACCTCCTCAGAGCTTTCGCCACCGGAGGCTACGCCGCTATGCAGAGGGTCACTCAGTGGAATCTCGACTTCACCGAGCACAGCGAGCAAGGAGATAGGTAATCACTCCACACCCATCTCTCTCTCTCTCTCTCTCTCTCTCTCTTTCCTAAGAAAAATTTATGTTGGTCTTAGATGGTGAATATCATCTTGTAAATATCTTCCATCGTTTTCACTAGCGTGTTTTTCCTTGTGTATTTGCCTGGTTTGAAGTTTGAAAAGTCCCGTTTACGTATGTGTGTGTATATATATAGGCTGGGCTGTGATTTGTTTTTTTTACATTTTTTTGGGCTGACATAATACTTGGCTGTGATATGTTCTCTGAGAATATATGGTTATCTAGAATCTTGGTTTGATGCTGACGAATTCTTTGTATTCTCATGTGGTTTGTCAGTGTTTGCACACATAGTTGTCTAATTGAATATAGCATCACGTAATGCTACTTTTGGTTTTCTATTTAAAGGGAGTATATACTTTGTATTCTACTACATCAGCAAACCTATTTTTACTTGCTGAGAAATGGCTGGTAGTGCTCTAGCAAGTGAAATAAGTCCCCAAATATAAGTTGGTTTGGCTTTGGGAAATAACTGTAACATGTTTGATCCTGGGCTTGGCATGGCAGGTACCGTGAATTAGCTAACCGAGTTGATGAGGCCCTTGGATTCATGGCTGCAGCAGGGCTCACCGTTGATCACCC